>OY987255.1:14324654-14924654 GCA_963920725.1 Rhamphomyia laevipes | reverse complement strand
GTTATTTAAGATCAATATAAATCAATTTCATAAGATTTTTATATATTTCACTTTTTATATATTATTTTATCATTACATATCCTGCAGTTTGTCTTTAAAATATTTCAAAAGGATTTTTTCATTCATTTTTTTTTTTTTTTTGTATTTCCAATCATTTCAGCAGAAATTTAAGGATTTAAAATTGTTTTTTTTTTTGTAAAAAATTTGCAGAACATAAATATAAAAAAAAAATTAACTTGAAATATAAATAATAATCAATTTTGGTTTACTTTGTAATTGTCAGGATAACAATATTTTAAAAAACCTGACAATTTTCATAAAATTTATACGAGTAAGTCTTTACATTATTTTCACTTAACTATTCAAATTTAAAAAAAAAGAGAGTGATAAAAAATATCAACGGAAATATAGAATTAATGCTAACCCTACAGTCGAACGTTGCATCATTATCACAGCGTCTATAGCTACCCCATTTCTTTAATGAATGAGGTCACTTTAGCGTTTTAAAGGATTTTTTTTTAAAGAAACCAATAAATTGTCTAAATCGTTTATGTTACATGCTTCCTAAAAATAGCATGTCCCATGACAATTCCTGTGTATAATCTGACCGTTGCCTTGTTCATTTTCACAAATATCTTGGAGCTATAGTTACCATAAAATGTTTGATTCAATTGAATGCTCATTCCATTGAAAAGTGTCCCAGTCTTTTGACCCAGTTATTTATTAAGTTTTAAATTTATTGTAAATCTGTAGCACTTTCCCGTGCAAGTTCATATAATTTACCATTTCTTTCGATCGTACAATGATCAGAGAAGCTTGAAGTTGTTACGGTTTGCTAATAGGTTAAGATTAGCAAAGACCTAATAATTTTGGTGGAAAAGAAACTGTTAAAAACAAATTATATTGAAAATCTACTCTTACTCGTAACTACTTACATACAGTAAATTATAATAACTCCCTTTTTATCGAAGATTAATTTTTAAATAACGTGTTTGGAATTCTACCTTAAAAAATGTCCTGTACAAATCATTGGTACTAAAGAAATTGGATTCGATAAATTGTAATTTTTAATTTTGTAGATGCTTGAAAAATTTCTACTGTATTTTGGCTATACGATTATAGCAAGTATATTGAACTTTATAAATTAGGAATTGTAATGATTTTAGGAAATTCTAAACATATATATGAAAATATTGTTATATATATTATTTATATTATGAATAATTATTCCGGAAAATGTATTTTTGGTAAATTTTTCAAATAATTCTACATGCATTTCGGAAAATATTTATGTTTTTATGTAAATTATGAAAAAATATGCTCTTGTATCATTGTCTAGAGATATTATTGCAGGATATTATTAAATATTATTTTGTGAAATGTTAAAAGAAATTTTGATATTTAATATTTATTATACTTCTACAAGAAAATAACTTAAAACATACTATTATTTACATATATTTATTAAAAATTTTGGTTTAATTTCCAATGTAGAATACTATATAAATTATTTAAATAAATATTTCAATTTTTAAGAATTTCTATAAAAAATTTAAATATTTCTTTATTTAAGATCAAGTAATAATGTAATTTTTAATAGTTAAAAGTTTTGATTAATACATTATATTTGTAGAAACATTGAAAGTAGTTTTGTTTTGTTCAAATTAACCAATAGTCCACCTCAAGATGTCTCAACGACAGAACAATATTGAAGATTATTGTAAAATTTTAACTTCATTTTTGTAAAACTGAAAATCTAATAGCATTCAAATTCCAAAAAATGAGATTTAAAAATATTATATTTAGTTTAAAAATATTAACAATTTCATATTTTTCAGTGTCACCATCTATTGGACGATATTATATTAAATCCATAACTCATAAAATATTTGCTATTAAAAATAATAACTTTTTTATTGATTTAATTTTTGTAGAAGAAATTCTTAATATTTTTTTTCGTAGATAACTAAAATCTTAGTTTAATATTTATTTTTTTAAATTTCAAATAAAAATCCTAAATATTCTTTTATTTTGTTATTTATATTATTTATAATTTCAGATTGACTATAATAATGGTGTAAGAAAACACGCTTAAATAATTAATATTCCTTGAAAATATAGTTATCAATTCAATTAATTTTTCGTAGAGACCAAATCAAGATTATCGTAATATTTTTATCAAGAATTATCAATATTCAAGAAAAAAAACATTTTTCACTTGCTCAAAATAAATGAAATATTTCCAATTTGCTCAAAAATTATTGAAATATTTCGAATTTGCCAAGAAAAATTAAAATATTTTCAATTTGCTCAAGAAAAATTAAAATGTTTCCAATTTGCTCAAGAAAAAATGAAATATTTCCAATTTGCTCAAGAAAAAATGAAATATTTCCGATTTGCTCAAAAAAAAAAATTTTTAATTTCCTTCCAATTTTTGCACAAGAAAAATTCCAATTGCCTCAAGAAAAATTTGAAATTTTCCAATTTGCTCAAGAAAAATTGAAAATTCAAATTAATTATTAATATTATTTAACAAAATGTTTTTATTATTTATTCAGATATGGACGAGAATATGCAGATCCTTATTTAGGACATGGTATTGGACCAGTTCCTGGTTATGGGGTAATTATTTTTTTTGTTTATTCGAAATAAAATTGATTTTAATTAATTCTTTTTTTTTTCATTTTAGGCTGCAATGTATCGTGGAGGATACAACAGATTTACGCCATATTAATTAAAAAATTTAATCAAATCTTTAAAATACAAAATAAAACGCATATTAATTTATATATATATATAAATATAAATATAATAATATCTTTATATATATCATTATTATTAATAATGTCCGTAGAAATTTAAGTAAAAAGAACAATTTTTTTTTTTTTTTTTGAAAACGCATAATTCTCAACAAAAATAGAAATAAAAAAACTCAAACACACACAAAATTAAAGTTCAAAATTATAAAGTAACTTTATACACACAACAACAAAAAAACACTCAAAACAACAAAATGGATAAAATGCTGAATAGAAATTAAAATAAAAAACTCAAGCAAAATTGAACAAAAAAAAATAATTATTAAATTTTAAGATAAAAAACATATAAAAACATATTTTTTTTTTGTTTTAATATTAATTAAAATCATTAAAATATTATAAAAAATTATCTCGAAATCATTTATAGAGAAAAACCACTCAAATCCATGACTAAAAAGTAAATAATTTTTTTGGTTATTTAAAATTGTTTATATTCTCTTATAAATATTGTAGTTTTTTAAGTAAAATAATTAATAAAAAATTATTGTTTTTTTTTTTCATGGAAAAATTGAAAAATATATTTTTCATATGTTTTTCCATTTAAGTTAAAAATGTTCAATTTTCTTTATCATTTTCATTTGTTAATACTATATTTAAAAAAAAATTAAATATAAATTTATTAAAAACAAAAAAAATTATTGGAAATTTTTTATTATTATAAAAAATGGCAAAAATTATATTTAAATTGACACTAGTTTTTTTTTTGAGAACATCACAAAAATGAAATGTGTAACTAAAACTCTGGCTTTTTATTTCTTTTGAAAATTTATATATTTTTTGAGATTATTTTCAATTTATTTGCAAATTGTTTATTTATTAAAGTTTTTTGAATTTATTAAAAAATTAATAGCCTGAATAAATATTAAAAAATTTAATGTTTTTTGTGGTAAATATAATGGAGAGTTTACGAGTAGAAAAGTTGGATTGTATTTTAAATGTTGATGGTTCTGTAAAATCTTCTTTTTTTTGTAAATTTGTCTTAGTTTTTAGATGTTCTGTTTATTGTTTTTAATGTAGTTTCTAATTTTATTTTTGGAAATTGTCCTGTTTTGATAATAATTCAATTATTTTTGTAAATTTCAATAGATTTTTTTTAAAAAAATCAAATGAATTAGAAGACTACAAAAATGTTCATATAATCAATATGTTTCTTTTAAAGAGTATTAACTTATTTAAAAGCAAATCCTTTATTCAATATTATAAATAATTTAAAAAATAATAGTAAATTTCTAAGAATAAATTAGTTTTTTCGTCCAATTACAATCATGACAATTATTTTCTGGACATTAATATTTTAAAATGATACCAAAATGCTCTCTCGTATTAAATATTATACAAAAATTGATATTATAATGATAACATTTATAATAATTTATACTCGTATCGAATAAATATAAAAATTTGTTTCGTTTTTTACTTTTTTTGTAAAAAAGAAACAACTAAAATTGATTACACGTTTTGGTTAAGATTTTCTTGTATCAATTAAATTATAAAGCCTCTGAAAGTTATGAAAAATTAAACTAATCTACAATTAATTTATAAAATCATGTTAGCAAACACTTTTATAAATTTTATTTTAATGCACTTTATTTGTTCAATGTTTTATTAATTATTTTAGTTTGTTAATTTTCATTTTACTTTATTAATTAATATTACTATTTAATTATTTATTAAATAATTTGTGTCCTCTAAACAATTATTTGCCATAAATAAATTATACTCAAAAATGAAATATAAAATACTCATTATTTTCCATCACAAAAATACACTTACACCACGAGATAATTAAAGAAAATAAAAAAATCAAATTTTGCTCTAATATTTTTCTACAAAATGTAAACTTTTAGCCCATCCATTAAAATAAAATTATAAAAAATTTAAAGTGAAATTAAAAATATATAAAATTAATACTCATTTGCAAAATTTAAAAAAAAAAAAACATAATTTTCAACCAAAACAAAAATAAAAACTATTTTGTCTACTAAAAAAATTAAAACAACACAAAATTAATTATACTAAATTAATAAAGTTTTTAAAATAATTAAAGACTTTATTATAGAAATTGTAAATTTATTTAATATAAAAATAAAAAAAACCTTGGAATTTTCTACATCAATTTGTCTGATGTAGTAATTGTTTTTTTTTTTTGCTCAATATAGTAATTAATTAAAATTAAATTTTTACCTTTTAAATATTATAATATAAAATTTGTAGATGATATAAAAATATTTTATAATAAAAAAAATCTTAATTAAAAAACTCAGTCATAATTAAAAAATATGTAAATATATAAAAAAAACGAGTAAAATTTTAAAACTTTTCTTTAACATTAATTCCGTTTTCAAATTGCATATTTAAGATTGAAAAATTAAGATCAAATTAAGTGTAAACTCAATAATTATAATGAATAGAACTAAATGTCTCAATTCATATCACTCTTATCAATCAAATTATTCAAACTAAACAATGCAATCTTTAAACCATATTAATGTTAAATTATGTTACAGAATATGCTCAACTATAATTTTTATTAATTTCGAAAAAGTTTATGCGAAAAACCATTTACAAAAAGAACAATTTCTATATAAAAAAACATTAAATTAATATAAAATAATTATTCAATTTATACACACACAAAATAACACATAAAATCTTTATTTAAAATTTTAAAAAAATCCATTTCAAATTTATTATATTATTAATTATAAATATATTTATGTGAATTTTTGTAAAACAAATAAAGTATGCAGCCAAAGTTTTGATCATAAATAAAATTAATTAAATTTTTTAGAAAATTTCAAATTAATAATAATTCTATATATAAAAAAAAAATAGTAACAGTGTGTATATTTTAAATAAAAAATTAAAATATTAATATAAATTTTAATAAATTATAAATAAGTAGATTTGATAATTAATATTATCAATACAAAAAATAAATAATTGTTTCTTTTCTTTATTTGTTTAAATAAAAATAATTAAAATAAATTTTAAATATTAATACAACACAAAAAATATCATATTATTGATATGTGAATTATTAATATAAATATTTTTCATCCTTTGATATAAAAATATTAATATTTTTATCACATTATTTTCAATGTTATATAATAAATATATATTTCAAGTCCACAAAACACGCTCATAATAAAATTTTAATAAAAAACATTTGATATTAAAAAAATTATACAATTTACAATTCAAAATAATAAAAATGAAATTGTTGAATATCTTTAGAAATGTTTCGATATAGAAATATATATTTAAGTCATTGTAATAATTGTAGGATAATAAAATAAGAATTTTAAAAAAAACGTGCTAATTTTTGTGCGATAAAAACTATAAATTAAAATTAGTATTTGAATAATTTCTTATTAATTTAATTCAATTTATATTTCACATTTGTTATATATTCGAATTAATAATTTCAAATAAAGTAAATATAACACAATTTTGAATTTGGAAAAATTTCTGATAATTTAACAAATTTCAATTTATCTGTAAAATTGATAGCATTGTCAAAATATCCTTAAATTGAGAAAATTTTAATGAAACTCTAAATTAGGAAATGTATTTTCGACCAACAAAAATTATTTTAAATTTCTTTCGTTTTGCGTAAGTAAATTTCATTGAATTACAAAAATGATCTTTGATACAGATAGTTTCCAATAAATTCAATAAATTTCATTTTTTGATCGAGAAAACTTTTATTAATTTCTCTGAAATAACAAATGTGAAGAATTACCTTTTGAAGAGATAATTAAAAAAAAACAAATAGAAGCAGTAAATATTAACTTTGTCAGGTTGCTAGTCATCTCTAAAGTTTATTATTAATTTCGGTATAAGTCCTAAATTAGTAAATCCCAGTGCTGCAGTTAATTAATTTTGATAATTTTTTTTTACGATTATTGAAAATTTCCTCAAATCTTTTTTCTAATTAAATTTATTAAAATATTCTTTTTTAATATATATTTTATTTACATTTTAATGTGATCTTCTATACAATTTTCTTCTTCAATTATCTCTACAAAAACCAAATTTTTATTAATTTCTCTTTTTAGCATTCAAAAGAAATTATAATTAAATGTCTTACCATAATTTTATCATCATAAATATTATATTTAAATAATAATTTTTCGTGTATGTAGTTAAATTATAAGCTTTAAAAATTCTATACAAAAAATAAAAACAATTTCGCTTTAAATTTGTATATTTTCTGACAAAATAAATAACAAAAAATTATAAAATTAGCGCATAATTTTAAGCACAAATATTATAATTACAAATTAATTAAAAAATAAAAACTTTCTGTTGCCAAATTAGCTTATAAAATTAAATAAGAGATTTTAAATTTTAATAATTTTAATTATTTTTCTTTTTTTCAAATAATTAATTATATTATTTTTTTGTTTAATTATTTAGG
The DNA here is from genome assembly GCA_963920725.1 of Rhamphomyia laevipes. Taxonomy (NCBI): domain Eukaryota; kingdom Metazoa; phylum Arthropoda; class Insecta; order Diptera; family Empididae; genus Rhamphomyia; species Rhamphomyia laevipes. The sequence continues at coordinate 14,917,409 of OY987255.1, read as the reverse complement.
TATATACAAAAAAAATGAGCAAGTAATAAATTAATAATTTTTGCATAAAGCAATAAATAGAGAAGAACTAAATATTTAAAATTTAGTGCGATAAAATAAATATTCTTCATTAATTACAAAAAAAAAATTATTATATTTAAGATCGAAGTTTATTAACACGAGCAAATTGAAAAAAAAAAAACTATAAATGAAATATTATATATAAAAAAACTTTTTATATAATGTATTTAAAAAAAAAACATAAAATCTCCATTGATAATTTCAGTCTTCTCTCTAAGTAGAAAAAAACCAAAAAAAAAAAAAATTAAAAAAAAATCAAACTAATATAAAATATATTTTTCATAATTTCATTTTTTATTGTTAATTTTAAGATTTAATTATATATATTATAAAATATTATAAATATACAAATTAGCATTGACTGAATTTCATTGCAACTACACAAAACACAACACACAAAAAAATTTAATTATACTTTTTAAATATTTCCAAATAAAAATCTACGAAATAAAAAATATTTAAAATAACAAAAAAAAAATTCTATGTAGTGAAAAAAACAAAACATAATTTTGCTATTTCTTAAATAATAAAAAAAAAAATTATATCAAAAATTATCAATTAGAATTCAATATAATTAACAAAAATAAATAAAAATATTAAATGAAATTTTCGAAATTTACGAAAATCTGTTAAGAATCCTTAAAAAATGAGGAATTTTACTTGTAGTTTACGAAATTCTTGGCAGGTTTCTTGACATCCACAATTTCAACGATTAGTTCACGTTCAGAATGACACAATGAATGGTGGTTAAGCTTGTGCTATACTAGGTGCTTATTATGTCAATCTGTTTACATGTATTTAACTGACTATGCGCAAAGTAGAGCCAAACTGTTTAGCTAATCGAAAGCTTTTTATGCATCACAATCCTTTAATTAAAAACTGGAAGGAAATTTCTACATAATTAAAAGAGGAAAGTAATTAATGTAAATTAAAATATACAATTCAAACGAAAACTCTTCGTGTAGTTAAAAGGTTTGCTTTGTATACACTTTACTCATAACGCTAACAAATACAGCACAGTATCAGCACATTCACTCTGAACGTGGTGCCCTTAAACAATCTGGCGACAATTAATTTCTTTATATGAAATATTTTTAAAAAAATATTTGATAAATGTTAAATTCTAATTGAAAATTGTTTGGTATATACATAAAAAAAAATATCGTAATTTTAAGCTTTAGTAAATATAAAAGATAAAAAGTATTTTGTAGAATGAAAATTAAATTAAAAAAAAAAAATTAAAATGATGTGCCAAATTGTAAAAATATCGCATTACAAAAAAAAAAATTGTTATTTTCTCATGTCATACAGAAAATAAAAACAAAATAAATTAAATTAAAATTAAAATACTCACAATTTTTACTTTCATTTATCTTTGATATTTTCTAACTATTTTTTTTTAGATTTAAACATTTTTGAGATTATTTTTTATTCTGTTTTTTTTTTTATTAAATTTAAGTTACAAAAAATAAATCCATTTTTTTTTTCAATTGCATATAAATTTGAAAACTAAAGATTTTTTTTATGATTATTATAAATTTAGTTTTCCTTTTTTTTTTTTGTTTTAGATGTTTAAAAATTTATATAAATAATTAAATATATAAATATAAAAGAAAAAAAAAATCCATTCGTATTTGTAAATAGTATAATTAAATATAATTCCAGAGATTGTTCTTTGATCAGTTCATTTTTACAATTTTTCTTTTCTTGTATGATTGAAAAATAAAATTGTTTTTTAACTATTTCTTTGTATTCTTTCTTTAATTTCATTTAATTATATTAACCAAAAAAAAAGAAAAAAAACATAAAAAATTATAAATAAAAATGCAAATAATTAAAAATGTTGATAAAAAAAAATATGAAAAATGTGTTAAAAAATAAATATTCAACATGAAAATCACAAAATATAAAAATAAAATAGTATTTTGGTTATTATAAATTTTCAATTTGTAAGGTTGTGAACTGTGAGAATATATATATAAAAAAAAAAAACAAATTAATAAAAAAAATAAAATAAAAATATATATACCAAAAAAAGAAAAAAAAAACGAGATCAAATTTTGTGTTTTTATTTATATTTATCATTTTTCAAATAAATTGAAGCTAAATAATGAGATAATTAAAAAAGAAATACACATAAAATATCCAGTAATCTTTATAGAAGCAAGAAACAGCAACAAAACAGTCACTTGGTTAAGAATTGATCAGGTAAAAAATATGTGTAATATCTTCTGTAAAAGTATAACTAAAATCATACTGAAGTTGAGGTTGCTTATATGCTATATAAGAAGGTCGCTGTTCACGTACTGTAGTCTGTAGAAATCCAATAGTTTGGACTCTGCATTATATTAAAAAAATAGAATCATTTGAAATGTACGCGTTTAGAAAAATATGAACGTTTAAGTGTTGAATAAAATTAGTAAAACAAAGGAACTAATAAATATACCAAATATACCAAATAACAATACAAGTAGAAGCATTGGATATCTAGGTCAAATATTCCGCAACGAGAAATACCATATTTTATAGCTAGTAGTTCAGGGGAAAATAATGGGCACCAACAGAGGACAAAGAAAACCAAAGTGGATAAAAATGTGGAAGAACTTCCAGCTCACAAAATATTGTCTAATGGTAACATTCTTAACGATGTCCAATCTTCACAGTGAAGAAGAACTGTTTTTCAGATTTGTTTAATTAAAAAATATATTTTATTTATCTAGAGAAAGTTAGATTTATAATTGAAATGGATTATTCTAATATTAACCATCAATTACTACTTTCATGCAGTGGCGTTCTGCCAGAACATGGGTCAGAGTAAATGTTATTTTTAAATTTACTTCTACTTCATAAATCTAATTTACTTCATTTTAACTAAAAACACTACTATATATTCATATGTATTAATTACATATTAAATGTCTAGGAATCTTAAAAGAAGCAAGAAACAGCAACAAAGCAGTCATTTTTGGTTAAGAATTGAGCAGGTAAGAAATATGTGTGTAATATCTTCTGTAAAAGTACAACTAGTTGAGCTTGCTTAGATGCTATATAAGGTCTAAGTCTACACTTCTGTACTGTCCAGAAGTTTGGACTCTGTATTAAATTAAAAAATAGGAGCATTTGAAATGTAGGCATATAGAAAAATACTCAAAATCCCTAGGACAGACTGAGTTACCAACGTTGAAGTGTTGCATAAAATTGGTAAAACAAAAAAAAAACTAATAAATATCAAATACCAATTATGAGAAGAAACATTGGATATAATATTATATCCATGAATACAAAGTAATGAGTACCAGGAGAGGAGAGGGAAAACCAAAGTTGTGGTAACAATATTGTATAATGGTAACATTTTTAATGATGTCCAATCCAATTTTTAATGATGTCCACACTGAAGGGGAACCGTTTTTCAGATTTTCAATAGAAAAGATTTGTTTAATTAAAAAATATATTTATCTAGAGAAATTTAGATTTTAATTGAATATTGAAATGCATTATTCTAAGATTAACCATCAATTACTAACTATCATGCAGTGGCTTTCTGACAGAACATGGGTAATTGTTATTTTTAAATTTACTTCTATTCGAATTTAAGAATTTATTCATTTTAACTAAAAACACTACTACTAAACTAACTCTCTACAATTCATAGAAACAAATTTTGGTTCATTTCATTTATTATTGTTGATTCACAGTCAGCCTTCGTTCGGTACGTTCATTTTGAAAAACTGAAACTATAAGCTATTATAAGCTGTATTATTTACTAAATTATTATAAAATGCTTCGCGTTCTTGTCGTTACCAATATTACAGTGGGCTGTAATTGTAAAGTGTAAAACATTCGGACACATTTATTCTTTATGATTAGAATAAACATTTGAGAATGTGCAATTTTGTGAATATTTTGGAAGGAATTTATGTGTCGACGATACACGACATTCATAAGTTAGTAAGGTTGGGTTAAATTTACAACATAACTTAATAATTTAAGGATTTCTTATTATGCGTTTTGAAACTTTTACGTAATTGCCATTTTAATTCAATAATTTTCTGCTGGCTGGTTATAGAGACTAATTCAAAACTCAGAAGCGGAAGCAGTACAAATTATATATTTAATTTATTCTTTGAAATTATTAAAATAAAAGTAAACATATTGGGCAGTATTCATTCACAGTTATTATTAACTGCACGTTCGGTATTAATAAATACATATCCTGATTTCGATGTAAAATATGTTCAATAATCTCAGGTCTATAAATATGTAGTTTAATGTTGGACTTTATCCAGTCACCTTTAATATAACTGAGACTGAATACGACCTATTTTAAATTCATTTTTTATTGATATTAAGAACAGTACAAAACAGTCAACAAAGTTTCCAATATGCTCTAAATCTAAATATTATTTTAACAGATCGCATTTTTTAAGTTCTAAAAAAGCAGAAAAGGTTCTTACCGTTTTCCGGAAAGAAAACGTTTTTGAATTTAATAACCTATTTTCCAACGTGAATATTAAAAAGTCCTTGAAACATAGTCCGATCTTGAACATAAATAAAAAACGGACTTAAATTTCTGGTTTTTGGATTAGATAGATTGTCTCTAAAAAGATAATTTCTCCAAAAAAAAACACATTTTTATATCTCACCATCTCCATCTAATGGGAAAAAATTGAATTTAATAACAGTTCTGCCAATTACGTTTTCCAAACTTTGTTGCATTCAATTTTATTTGGCACCAACAATTTTTTTTATCTAGAATTTTTACTAATTCAGTTTGGTCTCACTGAATGACATTTCAGTGTTGCGCGAAATTTTAGATGTACAAGTTTTTCGTTATTTAGTCGTATAATTTTTAGAACGGATAAAATACAGTGTTTTTTTAAGAATATTTTTAATACATAATAAACAATTTATTTATTTTATAAATTCTTATCATAATTAATACGTCAATAGTAAAATTTTAAATTCTTATAAAAAAAATTCTTTATAAAAAAGTTATAAGTTCCTATTTGGAAAACGTATGTACTAAGAAAATAATAATATTATTTCCTTATCAAAAATTGTTTACATACAAAAACAAAAGAAGAAAAAATTTAGGAAAATAAGATTTTTCCTTCTGTGGTGCTGTTTTTTATATTGTATGTGGAAAATCTGTTTGTTTTCTCGTGGAGGGAAAATTATTATCAAATAAAATCAATAAAAACACAAACATCGAACACCAAAACAAAAAAAAAAAATTTTTTTTTTTTGCGTACACACAAAAGATTTACACAAAAAAAAAGTGTTCTTTGTAATAAAAAAAAAATTATGGCCTTTTTATAATCAAATTTCCTGGTGAATCAGAATCAGTCCAGTGTTATTCACAGTGTGTAAATTTACAAATAAAAAAAAATACACAAAGTTTGTGGGAGACGTAAAAAGAGTGTAAAAATTAACAAAAAAAAAATTGTTATTTGTTTACATCAGTTTTTCTTTTGTGTTTTATTCCCTTTCCAATAAAAAGAAAATCTTCATTCTATAAAAAAATCCAAAGAACTTGAAGAAATCATAAGAATAATTTAATTTTATATTTTGTATAAATTCATTCATATTTATTATACTCTTTAACAACGAGTTAAACATTATATAAACTAAAAGAATTTTTTAGGGGTAAGAGGTGTTTTTATTCAGAATCAAACCAACCGTGTACACAAATTCCGTGCAAAGTCATTAAATTAAAGGATTTAAGAAGAAAGAAAAATTTATTAATTTTCCAACAAAAAAAAAAATTATTCAGCTCAGCTGTCTATTTAAATAATACGCAGCACAAAACTAAATAAAAAACTCAGCCGGGGAAAATTTAAAGATAAACAAAAATAATAAAAAAAACATTTTATATAAGTACTATAAATTATGGGAAAATTACTAAGTTTATTGGCCCGAGATGATTCAAATTGTTGTACACCAAAATCATATGATGTATTTTTGGATTTTGAAAATGCTGCACCAACAGATACAGAACGTGAAGTTTATGATCAAGTTGAACGTGTTCTAAGAGAATCTGAAGCTGTTTTAGATGAAATACAATGTTATAAAGTAAGTTTTTCAAAATTCAAAAATTATATTTATATAATAATTTATTATTCACAGACCAATTATATAAATATAAATACATTTCTATTCAGAGTTGAATAAAAACATTGTAAAATATCGTAAATTGTTAATATAACTTTGATCTTATCGCCTTGTGTGTGTGGTTCACGAAAATTCTAATTCAAAAGTTGAACAAAATATTCTTAATACAAAATTTATTTCAAAATAATAAAGTATAATCGAAGAAAATGCAAAGCAGATGTGACTCAGTAAATTTGTCGGTTTAAATAAATATAATTTAATTAAATTGACAATTAAATTTATATATTTACAAAATAATTACAATTAAAATTGACGAAATGTTTTTTTCATCTGTTTCTTTTCTTTAGTGTGTCAATTATTTATTATTGTGTTTTGCTCAACGAATTTCATATTGTCGAAGTGTATGAACTTTTATTATATATTTTTTTGACCTTTCCTTGAATGAAATATATAAATATAAATATTAAGTATATTTCGAATTTTCGAAAAATAAAATAACAAAATTCAAATATAAAAGGAGTATAAGTAACCTACACAAATAATGTAAATAATGTATACCTAATTTTCGAAATTTTGAATCCTTAAAAATCCCCTAAAAAAATAATATAGAAATAATTTTATTCCCGATATCATTGTGTGTATATATAAAATGTTAAATTTTATTTTACTGATACTTATTGTAAAGCGCGTGCTTCTTATGTGTTCCTTTCCGACACAGCATAGTTAAACGCATATCCTTTTTTTTTATATAATTTTTTTTATATTATATATACAAAATATCCTTTTTCTTAACTTTCTGGGTGTAATGTATTTTGTTAAAGGACTACACCAGATGATATATGTAAATAGTAAGACTATAGAGAATTACGTAAACATGGAACTTATGGTACTGGTTTGGTTGGTATTTTAATTTCTTGTTTCTGTATCATTTAATATTGTAAATATTGTTAAAGAAATCTTGTTAATATTAAAAATTCGTAGTTTCATATAAGAATTTTAAAAAAAAGGATATCAAAATGTCAGTAATGAAAATTAACTCGAAAATTGGTTTAAAATTGACCGACGTGTTTACTTTTTACTTTTTAAAACTGTTCAGAATTGTTTTGTGTCTGTTCACAATTCAGGCAATAATCGAAAGGAAGGAAACATGGGAATTCAAGTGCTTGCATATAATGAATTTGATCCGAATGAAACTACTTTGATGCTTTAAAAGTCGTAACTGACGTTTGATTTTTACTTTATACTTAAGTTTTTATATAGAAAATTGAATTTCGTTAAATTAAAATTTATTATAAGTAAAGTTTTCAAAAGTAATTTGATCACGAGTTTCAATATCTTAAAACAAAGTTTTGTAGAGTTAAAACTTTAAGATTTATTAGCAATTGAACATAAATTTCACAATTCTAATATAAGTATATTATAAAAGAAATAAATTTTAATCTGGCTTTGTCGAATAAACTCAGAATCGTACAGAGATTTTAAAAAAATTGAAAAATTGAAAATATAGAAAAAAAATACTTTACACCAATTAGTTTTATATTACTTTTAACGAATACTTAATATACTTAATTATCAAATAACTATGAATGTTGCGACAGCCTTGAGGATTGAAAAAATGGATTTTCTTCAAATCAATTTAACTTGACAATTTCGAGGGTTGAAATACCAAAACAGAAAAAAATATATCAATCAGTGTAAAGCGTATCGCTAGCGAAATGCGTGTACAATTTTAAATTTAATTTATCTTTCCTTTATCAACACGCTTTAAAATTTTATTATACAATTTTATTTTATAAAAAAATAATAATTGAGGAAATAATAAAAATTACTTACAAACTCATATAAATATTTACAAAAATTATTATTTAAACAAATTTTCACTTTATTCAATGACTTATTCCAAAATTCCAAATTGTATTTGACTTTAAACCCAATATAAATTAAATTTTGTATATATATTTCATTATATTAGGTAAAACCTTTCAATACCTTTCAACATTTCTATCAGAGCTACTAACAAAGCTTTAATTCATAAAACAGAATAATATGTAATATAACAAATAAAATCTATAACCTGAACGCTGACTAATAACATTTGCACAAGCCTACAATATTATATATTATAAAAAAAATGGAGTTGGCAGACAGCAAAAAAGCTGTCAAGTCTAATATCATGATAAACAAAATTCAAAATTATACACGATGTCGTCATCGAAAAATGCTAAAAATTGAATGATTATTCAAATATTTTCTACTTATATATAAAAAATATATAAATAATAATAAATAAATATAGAAAACGTGAAAAATATATTTCTAAAATAAAAAAATATCTTCGATTTCTGGTTTATACTTTAGAGTTTACTCCAAACAACAAAAAAAAATACAAAAATTTTTGGTAAATTAACTTTTCTATCCAAGAAAGAATTAAAATTCATGTTTTGTGGCAATTAATGATGATTACTGATGTAGAGTAGTTGGTAGATAAAGCAAAACGAAAAATATAGATAAAGAAAAGTTTACAGAAAAAAATTGTTGTTTTCAACAACTTTTTTTTTGCAAAATTTAATTTAATTTTGTTAATTTTTTATTATTATTAATTATATAAAAGGCGTAAAATCGTAAGTTCAAAGTTCAATCAAGATATAAAAAAATTATTAATACTTATATTTCAAATTTAACACTCTGACTTTAAATCAATTTAAAAAGACTGACACTGACACAGGATAATTAATATTTTTTTCTATTGGAAGAGATTGTTACATTTTATATCAATCTGGCACTTTTAGATAATTTGCTAGAATACTTAGTTGTGAAACTTGTGAAAACGTAAAATTTCCGTCCTATAGTTAAAGTTAAAGGCCTGTAATGTCTATCCACTAATTAAACGTGTTGTATTCTATAAAATATATCAGATTTTGATCTATTTTTGCATAGTCTATTCTGTTAAGTCGAATTGTACCTATGTCAAAACCATAATTTTTATTTTCATTACACAACTAAGTGCAAAAGGCACACAGTTAAAAGTGTTAATAATTGGCAGTCAAAGTGTTAATAAATTAATTTCAGCATTTAATACTGAAATTAATTTAATACCTAAAATTTTGGTTACAGAAATTTCCTATTAAAAGTTTTAATATTTATTGATTTAAAAATATATTTAATTTTGTAATTTTATACTTAATCGGAAAAAGGATTGAAACTTTTTAATTAACTTTGTAGATTCTAATTTTTTCTAAAGTTAAACAAAAATATAATTAGGCTTGTATTAAGTAAATCCAAATAATTATACACAGTTTTCAGGAATTCAACAATTTAAATTCAAATTTATTTTAGAAGACTTAAGGTAAAAGTACCATATTTGGACCGCTATTAAAAACTTAAGACTTTTTATACTTGTAATATATTTTGTAAATTAAAAAAAGGATTTTTATTAATTGTAATATGTAGTTGGGATTATTTTCGATCAATATTAATAAGTTTTTATTTTATTTTAATGTTATTTATTTAAATTTAATACCTTAATTCGTGAATATATAAAAGCTCATAATTTGGACAAACCAAAAATTTTCGTGTTCCTAATGTGGACAATTCCATGACCCAAATTTGGATCGAAAGAAAATTGTTGTTTTAATGTAAAAGAATAACGTTTAATGTTAGGAAATAAAGATTTTTTTATTCAAATTCAATTAATAAAATAATAATAATAAACATAAACAAAAACAAAAACAAATGCAATGTAAAAGTAAAGTAATATTAATATAGTTAGTAAAAAAGTAAAGTAATATTTATAAATTCATGTTTCTTAATTTATTTACTTCTTCAACATTGTAAATATCCCTTGAATTAATTAAAGTTGGTTCACGAATTTCCATTACAACATCATTATTTTTGTACCATTTTCCAACGATCCAAATTCAGTGCAATTTCAATTTCTCAGATTTCCTAATTTGGACCGTTTAGATCCAAATTATGGTTATTTAGGAACTAAATATTGATTAATTTTTATTAAATTAAATTTAAACTTTTAGCACTGATAATTATAGTCAATTTATTAATTAAATATTAATTATTCTTATGAGCAAATTTGGACATAATGTTTTTATTAAAATTCACTTATTTTAAAATAAAGTTTCAAATATAATATTTCTATAAGATCAGGTTTTACATATATTTTAAACCTCATTTATTAAAGTTAATGTAATAAAAATATAGTGTCTAAATTAGCTCAAATTATTAATTTGTTCTATATTAACATAATGGAGAAACAAAACATATAATTATTCAATATTTTTAATTAAAAAAATCAAATTTATGATATGATATTCAAAATGGCAATTTGGACATAGCCGTCCAAATTTAGTGCACATAATATTTTTCACTGTCCCGAATTTGGCTCGCTTATTTTAACATTTAATTAATATTTAATTGCTAAATTATTGAATAAAATTTACTTTATTTTTAATTTAAAACCGAGTTCAACTCCAAATCAACACAGTTTATGAATAATCAATATTATAATCCCTATTTACAAAATGTACTTATCTAAAGAATTTTCTAACAATTTTTTGAAAAACAAAAACTTTAACTAAAACGTTTCGAATAGCGACAGAAACTATTTCTTTTCTCTAGTTTATAAAAAAATCAAAAGAAAAAACTAATGAGAATTAGACAAAGAAAACTCGATGCTTCTTTTTAAAAATTTAAATATTGCATTTTCGTAATTTTTTTACTTAAATTTGAAAGAAAAGTAGGAAACGGTCCAAATTATGGACAACTGTCCAAATTATGTACTTTTACCTTATTAACCTAAGCATTATTTTTTTCATCATCTCCCATTTGCAACTTAATTTATCCTCTTCTTATACCGCAATAATGTGGCCAGGTACCTAATCTTCGTCGAATGTGACCCTACAGTAAGTAATTAAGTATGTATAATTAAAATTGACGAAATATAGGTATAGTAATTTTCATAATTTTATAAAATTAAAATAGTTTGTTGAAATCTGATAAAATTAATTTAGGTTTTATACCGAGATTATTTTTCACCATTTTATTGTGAATTAATTATTATCAAATTATGCTAGTATAATTGAATTAGGTTATAGGTTAAGTTGATTGGAGTGTGGAGCATCTGAGCGGTCTCCTAATAACAGATAGGGGACATCTCAGATGCTTCACTTTGTTTAATCCTATACTCCGAATTCGAATTCCTAACGCAGTTTTTTTTTATCAACTATATACAGCTGTCTTTAATACAGTCATCTTTAAGATAATTACCCAAGTAATTCACGTATTTGTACCTACCTATATCGTGCAAGATGTTAAAGACTGTTTCCTTAGTCTTGTTTATAAGTAGAATTATGAGTTTGTTTGTTACAAGTTGTCTTATTTATGGACAGCATCGTTTACAAATTAAGGTTTTTTGTTAATATATTATCGTCACATGGTTGGTCGTAAAATTGTTACGGCTGGAATCCCGATAATTCGATTCACGGATAATTCGATATATATACCTTTTTAATTAGATTTTTCTTTAAGTCTATTGAAAATTATATTTATATAAATTTCCCCGGATATAATTTGATTTCCCCGTTAATTCGATTAATTTTTTCGGTCTTTTGAAGCATCGAATTATCGGGGTTCTACTAAGTAGTATTATTATAACAAATTTTACAACAATTTAAATTAATTAAATATAAATTAATTCTTACCACAAATTTATCTTAAACTATGTTATTCAACTGTTAAAATGTTGGTACGCAGATTTCTAAAATTTCTTATATATTTTTAGGTAAATTATAAAATTTCAAAAAGCATTCAATTATAAATTCTGTCATTTACATTCTCATCTTCTGACCGGAAATAATTTTTCCATTTTTAGTTAATAATTTAGAGCGTTATTTTTTTAATTATTAAATCAAAAAAATAATGCTCGACCGATTTTAATTTTGTGACATTTTTTATATTTAAAGTAATAAAATATTTAATTTGTGAATAATATAAAAACTTTTTTAAGTACTTTAATTTCATATAAATATAATTTATATTTAAAATTTTTATTATGCTTGAGGGAATTTTAAAATTCATAATTAAATCAAACTTTCGAAGGTCCAATGAAATTTAACAAAAATGTAGATTTTATTGATGATGTTAAAATTGTACTTTTATTATCAAAGTTTATATTTGGTTTTTATTAACCCACCCTATTTGCTCTGAGGCTACAAATTTATTGCTAGAAAATGTACTTTGTATTTGAATTGTAAACCTTCAGTTGGTTAAATAGCCTGTGGTTATAAAGAGTGGAGGCGAGAGTATATTAGTAAATAATTATTATTTATGATACAAATTTTAAATGTTTGCAATAGAGATAAGATAAAAAAGTATTATTAAATTTCTTATTTATATAAATAAAAAAAATTATTTCTTAAATAATTTATTTATATTTGACGTAGGTTTTGTAGAATATTATTGTTTATAAGTAAAATTTTTTATCTTTGAATTATATAAATGATAAGCTCTAATTTAAAAAACGTTAATGATATTCTTATAATTGCATAATTAACTGCTTAAAATATGGAAATTAATGTTTTTCAGTATTTCGGTGATAGAATTAGACTTTCTTCCAATAAATAATATACATTTCTGAAGTCGTATTATTTACAAAATTGTTGAAGAATTCACATTCTAATGATTTTTCAATATAGATCAAATTAAAAGTTAGGTTTAAGTATTCCAAAATTGCATTTTTAAACGTTCTTTTGATGTAAAAACATATTGACAAAAATGATTTATGTTATTTGCGAGCTAAGAACAATATTAACAGGTGCTAAAGTTCTTTCCCGTAGTTTCATATGTAAATGGGTTTCAAAACAGCATAACAGATTGTATTATTTATCATGAGTTATTAAATTTATTAAATAATTTACTAAGTTATTTACTTATTGAGATATTTTTGAAACCGTAACAATTTAACAATTTTTTTTTAAAGGTGCGCTATTTATATAACATTTCGTTGCAGCTATTTTATTCTACTTTTTGTTGTGAATGGGGTTCTAATTTTTTCATAATTTAAAAAAGCATATTTAAACAGACCGAGACAGACTAAGCCACCTCTTAATTCATTCTCAACAATTAATTCATAGTTAACAACAATTTGTTTAACAATTTAGTTTAACTATAAATATAAGTATAGAAATTTACAAAAACTATACAGTAATAGATAAATGGCCATAATGGGGTTAACATAAATGGTTTTTTGTTTTTCAAAAGATCCTTGATGTAATTTAACGTTAAAGGAACGTATAAAGATTATTAAATTAAAAAAATTAACCATAAATCCTGTAAAACCCTTCAAACTCAGGATAACTATATTTCTTTATCATTTACAATTTCTTAGCTATGTCTTAGCGTCATTGACATGTATTAAATAGAAAATCCTTTCCTTTGTTATTATACGTAACTTTATTATATACAACGCTTTTCGAATATCGAGTGAATCTCTTTCTTTAATTTATTGTAAATTTGTTGTGAAATGCAAGATTTTGTTGTCTCGGGTGTTTTGCTAACTTTATGTAAAATAACAACAAATTATAGAATTGGTTTCAACTCGATATTTCAAGTGTTCTGATTGTCACTTTACGTACGTAAACAATTTCTTATATTTAAATCTCGTTAAATCTGATTATATTTGATGCTTTGTGATATCCAGCTGTTAAATACTGGATATCACAAAGCATTTCCTCTTGAAAATTCATCTAAAAATCCTTCAAATTTTAATTATAAATTCCATTTTTAAATCAAATTCATTTTATATTTAAACTTTAATAAAAATCTTTTCAATATAATAAAAATATAATATTTAAATACATTTATAATAGATTCTCTTTAAAAAAATCACTTCACAAATAACTCTCAGATAATGTTCTTTTTATTCAACATAAGTGAACATGAATATTATTCATAAAATCCCATTATCCTTTTTATAAATATCAAGTATTTTGTATCTAGATCAACAATATATGTATTAAATATCCTTGTTAAGTATATCCTTTATTGTAAATTGTTTTCAATTTAATAAAAATAAAAAAAAATATTAAATTAAAAAAAAATAATAAAAAACACCATCAACAATAACAAAATATATATACAGAGAAAAGATGTCCTTAAAGAATTTTTCATTATTCAAGGTCATAAAACGTTTGTGAAGGACAAACAAATAATATATATAAGAATAAAATAGCAATGAAAATATGAAAGAAAAACTTTCTAAAATAAAAAAAATATATAAAAAAAAACGAATATTTTTTTTTTAGAGATAAAACGTGCCTTTATTTTTATTCCCTACTGGAGTTAGGAAAATTTAAGAATTATATTTTTATGTATGTAGGTGTATTTTTTGCAAAAGATCATAAAATAAAATAAACAAAAACGGGAAAATTATGTTTATTTTTTTACGGTGTATACAGAGTGATTTCAAAGATTAATTAACCCTAAATTACAACTAGCAAAATCAAATTACTAAGAAAGTTACTAAAAAATAAGTTACCAAAATCAAACCACCGAAAATTAGCTACCAAAATCAAAGTTTGATTATCAGAAAGTTACTAAATAAGCTACCAAAACCAATCCACAAAAAATGAGCTACCGAAATCTAAGTTTGATTATCCTCACTTTCAGAAAGTTACTACTATAAATCTGGAAACACATTAATTACAAGTTTTTTGTTCGATATAATTATACGTCATATTTCCTGTGGCGGCCACAACAAATCAAGTTTTTAGTATTATTTACTTGTATTTTAGTGGACATAATACTACCGGTTCCGACGAGCAAACAAGTGACTCAGTCAATCGCAGAGATATGTGTAAACATGACAGGTTTTGAGGAATATACAATAGGCTTAGTATAAGTCTGAGTGCACGCTGCACTGGTCCTTCTTCTCTTTGGATTTACCCTTTCGATAAATTGAATTTTACAAAACTATTTTGTATATTTCAGTGTGTACGACGTACGTAATATTATTAATAACCCTGTGAATTGTTGAATATATCATTTCAAGGACTTTCGAATTTCCTTTTTAAATAAATATATATAATACAAAATTCCTAATACATATATATAAATAATAATAAAATTCAACAAAATATAAGTATAATAATAAAAAAACCTTATATCCTTAATTATTACCGTCTCTGGATTTGAATATTAAAATTATATTTCCCTTTGTGTGTTTTACATTACATAGCCACAAAATTCATAAATTAAATTAATTTTTTCAATCATAATGAACTTTTATTAGACCAATAATGAGCCTATAAAACAAAATTATAAAATGTTTATGACTGTTAAGGATTTCTATTAAATTATAGTTAATTCCATAATTAATATGGAAATTTTATTATTATCCTTTATAAATTTCAATATAATTAATTTTTTACAATTTATGTCCTTTTTTTTTTAAATTTTCCTACAAAAATATCAAATTAAAATATTTTCATTCAAAATTAGGTCAAAACTTCCATTAATTTTAATAAAAAAAGATAATTGAAATTGAAAATATCCTTTTTTCGATGTTTCCGGCTATTTGAAGAGAAAATGATAAATTTTACTTAAATGAAAATTATTTTACACATAATTCTACAAAATTTGTGTTTCTAAATTGTAAATGGAAATTTACAGTGTTTTCAAAATATTATCTCCACATTTCGTGACATATGCTATCCATCCGGTTTATAATTTTCAGAGGTTTTTTGTTTTGTATAATTATTTTGCAATGATTTTCTGTATTTTGTCAGCCACGAGAATTGATAATTTATATGATATTTTTGCATTTATATATTAAAGTGAAAACAAATGTTTTAAAATAAATATTTATACTTAATTATTTATATAGTATTTTAATGAAAATATTTATATTTATATATATAGAATTTATATATTGTTGACCCTTGCAAATAAACAAGACTTGAAATTAATAATAGATCTTTAATAATTCAAACTTTTTCAAAACTTTAAAAATCAACACAGAAATTTCGCTTTAAATTAAACAATTTTCCTCATATTTTCTAAACTTTTAATTTTTTATGTTATCTTAATTGTAAAAATATTTTTTCAAAAAACCATAAAGAAAATTAAATTTGTTAATTGCCACAATTTCCTGCATATAAAATTTTAATGTTTATTACAGATTTAAACTGCGGTAATTAAATGAATATAAAATTCGACAAAATTCTACAATTTTATTGAAATATTTTGAATTTTATCTAAATAGTACAAGAAGTATTTATAACTTTGGCCAATTTTATGTTGAAAATTTTAAGAAATCATTATCGGCAAATCTGCATTTATGTGTTTAGGTTTTTGTTTGTTAAAATTGAAATATCTAGAATAGATGCTTCCAATCTTTACATATGATGCTCAAACCCAGTTTTTAATTAAAGAAACTATCAAAACAAATTAGGAATATGTCAAATGTCAGTGGAGAGTGAAAATATTACTCGGTTTAATAAAATTACAAATTACAAATAAGAAAATATTAAATATAAATGATGTAGAGTTGGAAAAGCAAAAATTGTAATGAGCATGAACTGGGCCTATCGTCAGATTGCAAGATAATAGGTGGACGTATAAAACGGAATGGAAATCATTATGGCGAATAAGAAAAGTTGAATTTTAAATTTTTTATAGATGTCAGCAAAGTGATGCTATTTACTTAATACACAACGTTCCTAATCTTCTAATATAGTATAGTTCATTTTTGTTCTCGCCTCGTAAATATTTAAAATAATGTCATACACGATGATAATATTGTAAAGCACAATTGATGCCATTTTGAAATTTCTATAATTGTTTCGTTTGAAGTCATTATAACAAAATTTCGTTACGTATTTCAGAAAAATTATGCAATATTATTTTAATTTTCAGTTCATTCGAGATTAGTATATAAATTCCGAATGAACAATAAATTTATGGATCGAATAAGGAATTTATGAATTTACAAATCCGGCCAACAATACCTAAATCTATGGTACAATTAAACAAACTAATTTTCTTTATTTTATTTCTATAAAAATTAATCTAATTTTTTTTGTGGCGAAGGTTAATAAATTGTATACTCATTTTTCATATATGGTCGGTCATATTCAACCAAAATTTTATCAAATTCATAGAAATTGCTTCACATAATTTGCATCATCCTCCAATAACCAAATTTATTTAATTCCCTTCAAAAAAAAAAAATCCCCGACAACACAACGGAAGTGACGGAAGTTCTTTTATGGCTAAATTTACACAAAACAAAAATCACTGACAAAAATTCAGAATAATAAAAATGAAATTATGTCTGAAGGTTATTAAAACATAAAAAAAATAGTATAATTTCCAGATTTTAAATTTGTACATTTAATTATCAGACGAAATTTTATTTAAAGCCCCAGTAACTAAAAAAAAAAATGTATTAATTTTATCATAAAAATTAGTTTTTATTTCGTAGGAAAATTTAATATGCTTGACAATAATTTAAATTAACAATCTTTTTTATGGTTAAGAGTGAAATGATAAAGAAAATACAATTTTTGTGTAATTTTTGCTAGTAATTCGGTTTTCGAACTGCCCATTTAAGTAGACTATTTATTGTCTGGGACTATAAATACAAATTTTTATCGGAAATATAAAATTAATTGTGAAATTATTTGAAGTTAGAAATGCAAATTTACAAATCGAAACTGAAATTGACTGTGGTTTACACGTTTACAGTATGGATAACTATTATCATGAGTGTGACCGGAAGTATCGCATTATTTTTCTATTTTGTTTTGGTTATCGCGACGGCGGCAAATTTAAATGAAGTGAAAATATTTTATAGTTAAATGTTTAGTGGAGAAATTTTATTGTTTTTAATAATATAAAACTATTTTATCTTTTCAAATATATTGTTAAATATACGCGATAAGCGAATTTAGTTTTATACTATGAAGTTATTTAATCAATTTTTGCACATTTGTATTATTTTTAATCATGGCACTTGGGGTATTAAAAAATTTAACTAATAAAACGTACAATTTTATGTTAAATGGCAACTACCAAAATTAAAATATATCCTATTATTTAAAATTTATATGTTCCACAAAATAATAGTTATATATCGGCCGAAATTAAGATGAATCTCCAATGCTTGATCAATATTTGCTTAATTTTTCATGTCAGGCGTCATCTTTACATTGATTTCGTTAATGTTCAATATTGAAGTTTGAAGTTTTGTCATCAATTGGCATGTCGACGCTTATACAGTACCTACAAATCTAATATTTCCCTTATATAATCATCCAATAAATGAGAAGTTCTCATCGCATATTAGTAATTACTTAATTATATAATTATAAATGATCTATGATCTTGTAAATATGATGAAGCTTAAATTAGATATGCTAATAAATCTGTTAGACGTTCAATTCCAGACTGACACATCGATGCCTCTATAACTTGACTAATAACATTAGCAATACTTATATGTAATTGTGGTATAAAGAATGGGAAAAATGGTAACAGTTTATGGTTCGGAATTCATATTACATTTGTAAGTCCCAATTATAATAAAATGTCACGAATCCTCTAACATTGAAGACGAAGTTAGAATTCACCAACGATTATGACAATGATAATGTCACTTAAGCTACAAAAACAATATTTTGCAAAACTTGTTGTTAACTGCAACTGCAATATAATTAAATTTAACTGACCAACATATTTAATATTCATGTTGAACTACTGAAAGTTTAACATTTTAAATTTAAATAAACACAAAAAAATATATTTTTATTACAACTAATTTATCAATCGAAACGTGATAAAACGCTTTAAAACCATTGTAATTTTTGGAAATATACAAATAAATTTGTTGTAAACCCTCCGAAAACAACTAACCTTTTTTGGTACTGTGTAGGCCTTTTAATTATATACTTTTGTTTAAACAATTAATTATAAAATATTATTTACAAATATGGAGTGAAATTAATAGCAAAAAGAGTTCATTTAATTATATTTTCTATTCCTAAAATGGCAGTAAAATTATGATTTTGATATTTAATTACATTTTCCGCTATGGTATACGAAAATGGTGATAATTCGATTAAATAATTAATATTTTTGTAACCAAAAGAATGATCATAAAATTGATTATATTATTCAAATTCATATAAATTTCTTATTTTCTATTCGCTTCCAATTTCCATATTTAAAAATTAACTTTATTATATTATTTTAATGAAAATTAATAAATCTCCTTTTAAGTTAAACATAAAAATCAATAAATTTATATTGAAAATTTTCATCATTTTTTTGTAACTATTTTTCGTTTTTCATTCAAAAGCTTTTGTGAAGATTAATTACTTTATTATCTTCTCAACCATTCATAAATTCTCAACGATTCATAGAATGAATAATCATTATCGATTATGGATTTGTCTCATATTTCAGACCTTTTTTGTTCATCCTTTAATATTATTCACTTCGATTACGATAAATTTTTAAAATGATTATTAATCAGACATTTTCCATTTTGGAAATTTCGAACTAGGTCACCAGATTATTATTAATTTTTCTTAATTCATCTTTGTAGACTTGTGTATAATAAAGAAATATGTCCTTCCATATTTTTATTTATTAAGGATAATTTCTCAATTCATAAAATTAAATTTTCTATCCAGGTATAATAAGACCTAATCAAATAGAAAAATTGCACCCTTTCCCCAATGGATGATATTTTATTTAACAGATGGTGAACCATTAACAATAAACCTTTATATTTGATGACATTCGTTCGCTGTTTTTTTATGTGTATGTATAATATTTGGGGGAAAAATTATTCGATTTTTTTTATGTAGTTGCTGTACGCAAAATATCCTTTTTTATATAATAACTACCGCCATGATATATATAAAATTTCTGTGGTTTTTATTCGACCCAGTTTTATTATCCCCAAAGGGATGCTCCGTATTTCTTTTTTGAATGTATATTATCATCAGAAAGTAAATAACAAAAAAAAAATTATAAACGTGATATAGTTAAAAGAATTGAGTTCAGTATCTTTTAGAAATTATATGAAATATATTTTCTATAAAATATTCATGAATTTTTGGTGTTTACTTTTCATTTTATATATGGAACAAAAATCGAATATTTTGACCGAAAAAAGTTCTTTGACCGACAAAATTTTACGTGTACGCGGAAATAAATATCAGAATTCAATTTTTGGTTGTATTCCAAAAAATACTTTTGCCAGCAAATTTTATCTTCTCTATCATCTACAGAGAATAAATCTTCCTACGTTTTAGTATACGTAGTGTTATTAATTCAATATTTTTACACTTATTTAATTTCGTTTCGAAGTTTTCATGAATTATGTCTACCATTTCCAGGTGGTACTAATATCAGTTTCTATAGGCAATTTATTTCATTTTCCAATGGATAGAAACTACCTAAATTTCAAAATTTTGATTGGTTTCGTTACATCGTTTATAGACACTAAAATGTTCATGTATATATCAAAATTTGTATAAGGGGTCATCAGTTTAAGTATATACATAGTCAAAACAACTGGGGATCAAAAAGTTTATTATTGGTTTTCATCTAATTTCCAGAAAGGTTTAATAAAAGTAAAAAACTAAACCTTACAAAAAACTCGCGAATTTGTAAAACGGTTCGACAGTTTCTATTGAAAACATAATTTTTGATTAATACGTAATTTTATCGATCAAATTTTGTTCGATAAAATTTCATATAAACTAATTCAAAAACATATTTTAATATTCCGAGCTGGAGCTGTTATTAAATTAGTTTACATTAAATTTTAAAAATAAATGCCGACAAATGAAAATAAAATGTAACTGATTATTAAACCCTTCCACGAGACACAATTCAACTGTATTGCTACCGAATATAAAACATAATTTTCATTACGAAAATTCAAATTTTCTGATAGACTGATTGTATGTGAGTGAAATTGGTAAAAAAATAATATTTAAATTCAAAATTTTATAATGAAAAGTATATTTCGTTTTGAATTTTTTTAAAGACTAGAAAAAGGTCAAATAAATCAAATAAAAAATGTCATAATATTTTTGAAAAAAATTTCACTCTACTAAATTATTAATACGAATATCTAATAAAACGACAAAAATTCAATGAGGGTTGATTTCAATTTCGTAATTTACGATTTATTAATATCAAAATTGTTATGAAGGAGGTTGATTTCTGGTTGATGGATAGAAATTTCAATTTATTTACCACTTTCTCATTCACATTCAAATATTTTTCAATGAAATAAATTCTTTCTAATCAAATATAATTTATATGTAAACGAAATATAAAACAGAGGAAATTTCAATTAGGTAAGTTATTTCCTATATGTGAAATTTTGCAGTTAAAATTTTGACAATATAAAAAAAATTAGGTTAAATTCCTTCTAGTTAAATTAGTTTATATAATAGAACATTAAAATGAGGTTATTATTATAATTCGTCCTGAAAATAAGCCTTTGAAAGGTGTGGCTGGGTATATGTCAAAAGACTGTCAAGTTTTGTTAGACTAAATAAATAAAATTCTTAAATTTATGCTAACCAAGTAAAAATTGTTTGTATTTTTATATTTATGGTTAATTAAAATGTTAAGAACTTTATATTTATATTGCGAGTTTTGTTTAGCTGGGAAATTTTTATTGTTTTTGTTATGAAAATTGTGAATTAATTAAATGAACTTTTTTGTTTGCATTAATTTAACCAAAAAAAAAGAGAAGTAAATAAGCATAAATTGTCCAGGTTAGAAAGAATATAATTATAACAAAAAAAAGCATGGAAAGTTTTATGTCTAAATTTAATGTTTAATATTGGGTCAAAATTTAATTTGTAAATTTTTAATTTTTTCATTAACTTTGTGAATTTATATTGTTTAAATTTAAAATTATTGTTAGGGTAAATTGGTTTCATAAATTATAAATTTAGTGCAAATTTAGATTATTTTTTTTTGAATTTTTTTAGAAACATAAATGTAAAGTGAGTCAGGTGAACTGGTAAGTTTAGTTAAGTTATAAATCATATGCTAAGAGAAGACAGCACGCGGCATACTTTGACCCAGACTTCTATATGTAGAGAGTTCGAAGAGCAAGATGAATCCTTAGAACACGTTTTGTGTCATTATTCGGCTGTCACACATAAAAGATTTAAGTTTTTTGAGTGTCCCTTTATAACCTGTCTGACAGTGAGCAGGAAAAATAAAAGTGGAAAAATAGGTAGTCTTCATGAAAAAGGTAGGATGAGCTGACGTTTTTGGAACTATATAGTAAACGTTGGCGCGAGTATACAACGAGTCCACGTGGTCTAGATTGGTGGAGGTACTTACTTGAAGTCTCCATCCATTCAAACTAATAGTGAACCGAACAATATTTGTTACCAATTATTTTAAAAATTTAATATTTTAGTATGTAGCTAATAATATGCAGAATAGAGTCGTCATGATCATGAGATTAACTGACTTCTTTATAAACTTTTGAATCGCTTTTCATGAACGATCAATTTCCCAGCTTTATAATATTTCCATAAATTTTGTATTTAAAAAAAAAACCATATTATTATTCACTTCACACATGCGTTGATTATTTTAAGTTTAGTTTGTCCTGATGGATATTTGTAAGCGTCTCCATACTGCTTGCAGTAGTCCAAACACTGCCCTCAGCTTCTTGAGTCTGTTCTTTGTGTCTGTTTCATCACCACTATTTGATCATTGTTCTGTCTAGATAACAGAAACGTCATCTCAATACCATTGGAAATAATTTAAAAACTTCTATTTTCTCTATCTATTAATAAATTCGTTTATTGTTTTTTTAATAACTTAAATTAAGTATACTTAAAATTTTCTACTTTTCTAACAACAACTGAACCCAAAAAGTAACCTAGTAGCCCACATTAAACATTATTTTTTTTATGGTTAAAGTCTTTATAAGCACCTACTTTAAATCACCTTCATACAATGCTATTTAAAACACCTTCCAACATTATTTTCTTTTGTTTAATTTAACATAAAAATCAACAAAACTCGTAAGGAACCTACACATTTTAGTATAACTATACTTTATATAAATTGCAATTCAGCAGGTAATTCACTATTTTTACATAAACTATAAAACAGCATAATTTAACCATTTATATTAAACCAAAATACAAAAATTCATAAAATGATTTTGTAGTCTCTGGTAAATCTTTTATTAAAAATTATAATATAAATATAATAAAAATGTAGGCGTTTTAAAGAAAACATAAATTTATTTATGCCACAAGTTCGTGGGTTAACTTAACCAAATATTTTACATTATTTTTAATTTAATTTACAGGTGTTTTCATCAAACACTTTTGATTTATTTGTTTGACTTACGGTTTGACTTTGGTATGGTTTTTATTTTACTTGTATAGTTCTTTACAAAGTAACATGTTCTTTACGTTAAGGTAATTAAATTTGGTTTATAAAAGATTTTTTAATAATTTTTCCGACAATCACCACAAATTTATGAAATTTTGAGTTGAAGAAAAATTTGAATATTTTTTTGTAGAATGGTTTTATTTTAAGGAGAAAGATTGGAAATGCATAATTTAAATCAATTTTTATAGGAATTCAAGAAACTGTTAGTTACAGAATCTGTTATATTGTAACTGTTATACTATACTATAGGGATAAATAATGACCTAATCTGTGGTAATAACTAATTTATTAATTATCACTATTATTAAAACATTTAAAAGTTAGTTCCTTGCTAGAATAAAGATCATTCTAACAATTGGGAATTCCTGTTCCCTGCCAAAGCGATATTAATCTGGTTTCTACTAAATCAATATTAATGTTTAAATTTCTATATTTTATCGTGAAAGTTATAATTAGAATAGTATATATAAAAAAAGTTAGTGTGAAAATTCATTTTTATATAATTAAAGCTAATTCAAATATAATCTGTCAAATTGAAATATTTCGAAATTTTCAAGAAAAACTTAAATTATGGTACATTGAACTTTCAAAATATTATATTCTTATAAAGTATTTGTTCAAAGTTTTGTCAAATTGAAACCGACCTATCTAAACATTTGTACCAACTTCTTAAGTTTATTTCAACATTTAATTTTCTGGAGCAGATGACGTAATAAAACTTTTAAAGCAAATCTTTTTCTTGCTGTTCTTTGTCATCTTAAAAGTTTAGATTGCACTTTTTTAAAATAAAATTGAAAACTTTTTATTGGAAATGATGGCACATGTGATATTAATTTAATTGTTTATAAAGAAGAATACAGAAAGTTTTTTGGAAAATTCAATTTTCATAAGTTTTTAAAGAAATTATTATTTCATGTTCAAGATTCTTTTTTAATAGAATTATTTCTGTATGGATTCTGACATCGTGAGTAGAATTATTGCAATAATATATATTAGTTTATTTACCAAAGGCATTAAGCTAGGAAAGTTCTTAAAATTAAATGTGCTAGAATATGACCCTTTAAAACGTTCCTTAAATGTTAGTTTTTATTTACGAATCGGTATGCAAAAAAATCATAAATTTTCTAACTTACTTTTGCTATTTATATATTTTTTGCAAGCAAATATTTGATGTTTAAATTGGCCTTTGATCATTTTTAAAAATGTTATTTTAATTTTAAAATAATTTTCCATTGATATTTACACAAATAAAAACTGATTTTGTTAAATTTCATCAGCTAAGTCGTAACATCTAAATTTGCATCAATATTTCGAATTCTTAAATTGTATAAAAGAAAATATTTATAATTAAGTATTAAATTTTCTTATTAAATTTTTATGTTGAATAATATTTAATTTCATATTTTAAAAATATAATATTTTATCATTTTTGTCATTTTGGATAATCACAAAAGTTATTTTGACAATTCTGTTGTGTCTCTGTCGTTAGCTTTAATGTCTTTCTTTCTTTGTATCGCAATGGAAAATTTGATCAAATAAAACGAATAATTTTTATCATATTTTCTTTAAAATCAAATTCAGATTTTATTTTAATTACGTACTTAATATAAAAATGTATTTTCTAATCTAAACTTTCTTATATAAGTATACACAATTTAAATTTTTAAAGCAAATCTAAGAATATTTTCATTATTATTTCAAAGAAATTTCTAAATTTTCTTAAAGACGCCACAGAACTAATGGAAAATCGTAATTATGTTTAACTCTATCCTTTAAATATGTAAAATTTTGCCAATTAGTTTATTACAAAAAATAAAAATTTTATAGTAGAAAAAAATATATTTAATATTTGATTTAAATCAAAAGGAATATATTAAAAATTGATTTGAAACACGCAAATACTAAAAATCAATTTTATTTTATTATTAACTATATATTAAATATTTATTTTATTTTTAGGGGTTTGTTAAGAAAACTATAATATTTTTCTGGGTATCACATTTCTATCACTTCAAAAATTAAACCTCTAATAAAATAATTCCGGATTTTCTTTCAAATTAACCATCAATCAAATCCATAGTCACAACAATTTTTTTTACAATATCGAATTACTTGAAATTTTTATACTTAAATGAAAATTCATTAAAATAATTTTCCCAGTTTATTTTTACATAAAATTTATATATAGAATTTTCTTTTTATACTTTTTCATTATTGCTTGTTAAGTGTAATAACTGCAGTCACTACACAAGTAAAATTATTTCAAAAATTTCTTGACCCCAATTTGTTCTGTATACATTTTCACATTTCTTTTTTGTATTATTTATTAATTTTTTTTTAAATAACCAATTTTCGTTTATTTATTTATGATATGCAAAACAATAAAAAAAATCATGCATTTTCCATAGTACATAATTATAATTTGCATAAATATTTATGTGGTTGGCAGCAGCAACATAACATTATCCTTTTCGTTATGTCGAAAATTATATTGCAAAAACTAATAATATAAATTTAATGTTGCATGTTGACATGCAACGAATCCTAAACATAAAATTTTGTTAAATATACAAATAATCTGATGGAAAAAATATCAGACAATTTGACGCCATTAAATCGAAATGTACAAGAAATAAGGGAACATTTTTAAAATATAAATTTATGTAAGGGTTGTAACCAGAAATTCCTAAACAAAACTTTTAACTTTACTTTTCACCTTTTGGGACATATATCAATTGGCCAGCAACATCGTTTCATTTAACACCTTTAGACCATTTTTAATCGAACTATTCACACTATTTTCATCAATTTTTAAGTGACGGCTACATGGTTTCGATTCGTTCAGTAAAGTTCAAATTTGATGTCTTCATATATATGTGTATTTTGTATGGGAAATCGATTGAGTTTGGAACGATTGGAATTTTGCGGATCCAAATTAAAGGGAATTTCTAGAGAAATGAAATTTGACAGTTTCAGAAAATAATAATATGTGATTTTATCGGTTGCAAACGATAACTATGTGCTGAACTGAACTAATAGATTCTATGTAACCCAGCCTTTAATAGAACTTCTTCAAATTTATGTGGATTATTTTTAAACCAAATACGGCAATTTTATTTATTAACGTATCTATTCAACCGATTAAATGAAACATAAATAATTCACGAATCGCTTTTTGAATTTCAAGAACTGAACGCGAATTTTGATAAAATAATTGAACGATTTGTAAACGTTCTTCATTTGTATAGCAATTCATGATGATTTTTATATATGACATTTTATGTCAGACATCCCAATCGGACGAAATCCATATTGACAAATGTAAAGATCCTTTATATTGCAAAAATTTAATTTTTTCGTTACTTTAGTTCCGAAGTTTTCCCATAAAATATGAAAATATTGTTTTTGTCAAAATATTTGCTCTACAAGCACGGAATTAACTTGTATAAACTGTAAAGCTTGTAAAATCCTTTTGCTTTAATAAAAGGAGCAAAGTAAACAAAAAATATGTCAGTAAAAATTATTTAAATTTAAATTAATATTTCTAAGAAATTTCTTTATTTAAGTTATTCTAGTGATAGTTTTACATAAAAACTGTAAACTGCATAAGTAAAAATTGAAGATATACATCAAAAATACATGATTTTATGTTGACAAGTTTCATGGCATATTAAAAAGGATTTAAAGTTTAATAATTTAATACTTTACTGAAACTATATTTAAACTTTATTATTATTTATAATAAATGGGAAATTAAATATGCACTGTTAACCTAAATACATCAATTACTTATACAAGAATTCCTTAGAAAGTTTAATAATAAATTTCAAAATAAATCCTTTATAGCCTTTATCCATTCGCAATTTATTGATTTATTAGGTATATATAAACACATTCCAACTTAGGGGTAACTCAAAGTTCGTAGACATTTATAAAAATAAATATTTTAATTATTCTTTTCGAAGCTTATTTATTTTAAAGCTTTTTTGTGTATCCTGTTTTTAATGAAAAATAATAAAAAATATTTTTATATTAGAATGTGTTTGGTACTGTCAGGAACTTCACGAATGTATTTTATATAATTCGGATATTTATATAGCTAAACTTACCGAACTCAAAGACTCAACTTGCCGAACTCAAATTTTACAAGCATAGAAATATAAATCACAAAACAAAATTTAATTGGGACAGGATAATAATTACTAGAATGCTCCTTGTAATCAGTGTCTTATCGAATATACATAAAATAATGTAATTCGGAAATTTCGCATGACCTTAAGTTTACAAGCACCACAACTGCAACTAAATCTCAAACATAAAATTCTATGACAAATTTTGAAATTTCTAAATTCGAAAACGCAACAAAAAGTTAAACTGATTAAAATATATTTTTTTAACCATTCTTTCCATCACAACACTTCATAGTTACTAAGTAAATATTGTACTTGTAAAAAATATTTATTCAGGACGATTTTGTATTTGTGTTTTGTTGACATTTAATTGACATGCTAAACATTGCGTAACCTGTGCCTAGAAAATTAACAAGATGTTCCTGAAAAGTGAGTCTTCAAATTTATTAACATAAAATGACAGTTGGCACCGAGATCGACATCATATTAGAAAGGTAAAATAGAGAGTTATAATATTAGTTACACAAATAGCAAAACAAATCTTAATTATATAAATATTTATATTTTTATTTTTTTATTAGCCATTTTATTTATTTTCCTCTTCAACAGATTTTATAACCAAAATATTTTACGCTTTCATATTTGATGGATCATGTTCTTATGTAAATATTATTAAAATAATTATTATTTATAAATAATTTTTATGGCTAGCACATTTAAAAAGTATTAAAAAATAAAAAAATTACAGAAAATTGTATTCGAAACGCCACTGATACTGATTACAAGTTACTGGTAAACTCTTGATGATTGTTTCATTTTTTCTTAATGATATCTGCCCATATGTCAAAACATTGTCTACACTTATAATTGATTGCATATTTATATTAATAATTTTATATTTATAATGCATTTTAAATGGATATACTTACTATATAAAAAATATAATTATAAATCAAAATAACATATAATTATATATCACAAAATTGTTGTTGAATGACACCACAATAAATAATCAACAAAAACCAACACCGTTTATTGATTACAAAATTACTTATTTCTCAATTGTTAAATCCGTTCTGTCATACAAAGAGCATAATATTCATAAATGTATCTTTGACATGAAAGTTTGTCACTAAATATCTTAAAGATAAAATATCTTTATGATTTTTCTATGTGTACATATAACATATGAACTGTATATACGCACATTGTAATGGAATGTGCTTGATCTCATAAATATTAATAGCATCAATTTGCTGGTCATTAAATATCATCTATTACACTTCATCAATTTTTATAATATGTAGTATTAAGTATATATAAAAAAAAATTCAAAAGGTTTTTATATTTATTTTGCTTTTCATGTTTATCGGGACGGGAGTGAATACACTCGAAAGATTGAAAACGAATATGTATAAATATACATAAGTTAGTAGAGATACAAATATCTTTGTATCTTATGGAAATTTATAAATATATTTATATTAATGATTTTTATAGTGTGATATGATGTGGTCCAAAAATATATTGTAGTTTTAAAATGATCAAAAGTTTTGTTAAATTAAATATTGTGTATATATAAAGTTAGATAATGTTTAAAATTTTCGCTTCATAGAACATAAATTATTTTGCCCTATTTTCTTTATAATAGTTATTTAAGGCGCCAGACGTAGAACTTTAATTTTTGTCAGTGTATATAAAGACATTGCATAATAGTTGTAGAAGTACAATGCTTTATATATCATTAATGATTGATTCACTGTTAAAAAATATAGAATGTCTGATGTAAATCTTCATATTTTGGTAACATTGATGTGATGGGCCTGAAAGATAAAGATTTCGTGACATTCTATAATTACATTTTTGAACCTACTAAATTTTATATTAAATTATAAGTTTTCTTTCAAATCGGCAACAAGCTAATGGCTTTTTCAGTAGTAAGATATTTAGTGTCTGTCAGCAAATGCGATCAGGTAGAAAATCAGGTATATTGCAAATTAGCTGGTAATATAGTAACATAAAGTTCACATAAATCTGAAGCAACTTGAAGCGAAATCGATGATTTTGTTTGGAATCGGACACAGGAACTAATTCATCACATAAAATCCGCACACACGACATAATTCATCACATAATTCTTGTCAGTTGACGTAGTTTTCGTAGGGGCAGTGCTTTGTTGTGCATTATAGAGGTTGCGATTATGAAGGATAGTAAATTTTCATTAGACAATAGATTCTTGTAAGAATTCGGCAAATAATTTAACCAGTTCCGAATATTTCTGCATTTCTTAGAATGTATGAATATGAATTTATTAAGTAGCTAAAATTTGAGTTCCCAACAGAATGTTTTAATCAATCACACTTTATTTATGAAGAATTGTGTCAGGTTATATATATTTTTATTATAAATAAATATTTTAACAGTGTATAAAAAATATTCTTGTTTTCATTCAATGACATTTACCCATTACATATAAATATATGTTTAATGTTGAATAACATAAAATTGACAAATTAGAAGGATATAAAAATTACCAAATAGAATGACTTTCAGTCACCTTTCTTTTAATTTTATAATATCTAAACAACCTTCAAAGTATTTTAAGTATTTTTTTTTTATTATAATTTTTAAGTATATTTTGGCTTCGTTGGAGAAAACTGTTCAAAGATATATAACAAAAAATTATTCTATCCAAGGTTCTATGTATATAAACCTATAATAAACGGGTAGACAAATAGTCTGACATGTTCATTCATCATTCCCTTTTAATATGCTTTATATTATTCAAGAGAGATGTAGAAAAACTTTACATTTTAAGTGGCCATATTCAGACTTAAAAAGGACGATATTGTTGTCAGGTGTTGAATAAAATAGTTTTTATATTATCATTTGTATACATTAAGGACAATATTTTCTTGAATTCTTTTGTATAAAGGAGACCAGACAGAATTTTTAAATTTATGTACTTTACTTATATATATTTTTTTTTAGACATGTAAAAAGAACTTTTAAAGAACAAAAATTGTTTTATAAAGAAAATGAAAATTGTGTTTTTATATTACTAAATTCGAACTGTCCGCTCGGAATCGGAACTATAGATAAAAAGTCATGCTCTGAATACATATTATCATCATAATTTCAATGGTTTTCCTATCAGGACTGCAAAAAAATATAAATTAACATTTTGAAGTGATTTTATAGCCTTGTTAACTCTGACACGGTGTTTACATGCTGGTACTATCCCTATCTGCTTATTGACCAATATAAACCCACTACCGTCTTCCATCAAGACAGAGCGCTGATATTCCTGAGTCGTGGACTATTAAAGAAAATAATCATAGATTCAAGGGATGTCAAAAACATAAAAATCTGTCAAAAATATTTCGTTAGAGTTCATAACGTTTGTCATTCATATTTTAAATCACTTAAATATTTTGATTAATTTAAATTTTAAAATGCTAAATAATTGATTTTTTTTTTTTTTTTTAATTTTAGAGGGTGGAAATTTCAATTTGTTTTGTTTACTTATTTGAAAAATTTAAATTTAAATTTCAAGGTTGATAAATTTCGTTTGAACTTTATGCGCAACAGATACAAAAACTTTGATGAATTTGTATTTTTTGACTTTTAAAAATAATTAAATTTATTAAAATATTAACTAATAATAAAAACTAATAAATTTATATTCCAAATTTCATATATTTCATTACATAAAATTGTAAAATTTTCAAGATCATAAATATTAGAACTTTTTACACTGTTCGTGTTTATAAAGATTATATAATTGAAAAGTAATTTGGAATTTTATAGATGAATTAATTTTGTTATTTTTAAAGTTAATAATTTATTTAATTTAAAATCTAATTATCGATCAATTTATAAACATTTAAGTAAAGTATATAATAGAAAACTTGAGGGCAATAACTTTAAACTCTTGAACATTACAGAAACCCATTTACTTATATTCGCAGAAATATAAAAAAATCACTTCCGTGTCTAGTAGTATAGAGTTAAGTTTAGTATGTGTAATTTCATTTAATTCCAATTGATTTTATTTCTGAGGAAAATTACCTTAGGGAAAATTCTACTTATGAAAAAAATTATTATTTTTTTTAAGAAGTTTACTTTTTTGTAGATTGTATATACAAACATATGGAAAAAATAGTCCTTATTATATTTTATAAATACATTATTATAAATATAATTTTGAAGAAAATTAAATTCAGTTGTAATAATATTTACAAAGTTTATTAATGTCATTGTCATAATTCTTGCTTAAGAAAAATCTTGTGTAATTTTTCAACATCATAAATTCTATAAAATATTTTTAACAAATATGGTTCTGTCTAGAAAACCTTCTCCTTGATTTCATTTACAATATAAATTTGATACTAAAATTATTATATTTTCATATTTTAATTTTAATTTCCCAGAATTTGTTATCTAATCTGTTTTGACATTTAACCTAACAAAATAATTCATTTAAATTGTAACCCTAAAAATAATTTTAAATTTAATGCATTTCCATTCATAGAAATTTTAAACTAAATTCATTTCATTGTTAATTTTCCAAAATTTGTTATCAATTTCAAATAATTTCCAAAAAAAATAAAATTTATTATGATCATAAATAATAAATATTATCACTTTTTTATCCCCCTCAACCTCAACTGATATGAATTAATTACAAGCAAGTAAGACAAGACTTTTTTTTATAACTTTATCTAAAACGCTTTTTTACAAATATTTATTTCATTCAACAAAATTCTTACATTTTTTCCCTGCTGATATTCTGATAATTAAGTTCATCAAAAATAAAATCATCCAACCCAACATAAAATTGAATTTAAATTAAAATTCACATGATAATTAACACTCGTTTAATGTAAATTAAGAAATTTTCTTCGTTAAAATTAAAATAATTTAAATAAGTAATAAATTAGAAATTCAATGGAAAGATTTTTATTTGTATTTTTTATTATTGTAAATAAAAGAATAACGCTGGCAACTTTTAGATAGCTTGGAATAATATGTTTTCATTATAATAGAAGCGTCAATGTACCTTTAATTACGTCATAACGTCTTTGTTTTTTAGTTTCAAGTATATGCGCGCATGAAATCCGCTTCATTTTTAATGATGTCATAATTTAGTAGTAGAAAGCTATAGCGGATACAATATAATAAGAGAGCTTCAACACTTCTTTTGTCATTTAAATAATTTTTTATTATACGTGATAAAATCCTTTCAAAATGTATAATTTAAATTGTTGTAACTAAAATTTATTGTTGTAGGCCTCCATGAAGACTATCTTAAAATGAAATTTTCGGCTTTAATATATTTAGATTCAATAGTCTTAAAGAAGTCGAATTTAAATACATATTTGATATGTTAAGAAACTTTTTATTGAGATCAAATTTTGCCTAGGATATGAATTTTAATTAATTGCGGCACTGTATATTTGACACAGGTAAAAAACAGTACAGAAATTAATCAGTATTGACAAAAAGTATATAAAGCAAGAGATTAAAACTTATATAAAAGTTTTTGTATGTACGCCAATTAGGAGATTAAATCCCGCAAGGACGAAAGCTTTTTTTCAAATATCATATACTTCCATAAAACGAAAAATGTAGACATAAATACTTTGTCGTTTTATTGTAGTAAGCATAGTTGCTTCATCTAGTATTCTTGTGGATTGTGTCGTGGAATTTAATCTTCAGATCTTGAGATTAAATCCCACAATCAAAATATTTTTATATGAATATTGATCTTTTTCTATACATATATATATACTTTTTAATATTGGAAAATAGTTGAATAATTTTACGTTGTGTTGTGTTGTAAGTACAATTATTGGTCACTCAATATTCTTCTGGACGCTATTAAGTATACCAAGTGTTTCCAGACAAATAAAAAATATTTAATTTTAATGCAATTTTGCAGAGTATATTTATCTCAGTTAGTTCCTTTAACCCTGAAAAAAAAACGAAAAACAAAACTATTTCACTATTTTTTCAGAAATATCTCAAAAACTAGTGAAATATGTATTTCAATTTTCAAAAAATTACATAAACAATAGCGCACTAATTAATACTCATATTTCGTAATCGTATTATTCACCTTCACATTTCAATTTGTCCTAAATCAATTAAATTTAGAAGTTGGTAGAAGTAAATCTATATATAATCATCAGAGATTTAAATTACAATTTATTTATAATAGTCTTTCCTTACACCTTTTCAACATTAAATACCTCCATATAAATACATATATCACTTTAAAAATTCTTAGTAAATTTGTCTAAGGATTTTTTTTTATATAAACATTTTCTTTTTCAACGCGTCTCCGTTTTTTTGTTAGAAAATAGAAAATTTCCGACTGCACAAATAAAATTTTAAACAATTTTTCAGCAATTTTCAAGTACAAGGGCGGATTTCCTTATGCTCATGTACACTGTATATCTTATAAGTTGGAAATTATTAAACTCTAAAATAATCTTAGACATTTTTTTTTAAAAAATGCTTTCCTTCACAGACACCACGTAATATTATAGAAAAAAATAATAGAAAAGTGACATGACAGCTTGATAGCCAACTTTAAAAGAATGTCGGTATTTTTTCAGATTTTTTAGCATTTGTTATTTTTTTGTTTTTCATTATGCTATTCATTATTTATAGGATTAAAGGAGCCAAGATAAATATCCTTTTGGAAAACTGCATTATAATTGCACATACACACACATTTATGAATATTCATTTTCACAGGATATGAAAGTATACAAAATGAATAAAATATAATAATGATAATAAATTTTTGTATAGCTACAACGTTCGTTGGTTCTATGTGTAATTTAAATGCTGCTTTTGTTTAAAGTGCACAAAACTTTTTAAGGTTTTTGAATTTATTTACTGGGTGGTGAAAAGTACATTAAAATTGAAAACATATTGCATAAACATGAGTTTTTTTTATTCTCAGTTTAATTTGTTAATTAAAACAATTTTTTTTTATAAATAAAAATGACTTTGAATTAATCATATTTTATGAGACAACTAATTTTTTAGTATCTATAGAAAAGACTTTACCGATGTTACAAAAATGTAACTTGATATTCTGTTGGTTCGTCAATTAAACCCTTACAGTATTATGAAAGTAATCTAATTACATAAGGTTAATAAGAACAGGTGATACTTAAAATATCCTGCTATTTAACGAAATATAATCGAGTTTTTGGTAACTTAAAATTACCTTCAAATAATTTGAAATTAATTAGCTTCTTATATAGACTAATTAGTCTAGAGAAATTTGTTAGTAAAGATTAGATTGATTGTGCATTTTTGTATACGTCTTTCAATTAATTTTAGTAATAGCATTGATAAATATATTAACAACCAATGATCATAATTTCATAATCTGGATGGATCCATTAGGAAGTTTTATTTTTCGAATGAAATTTATTTTAAGATACTAACCCTTTATAGATCTAGATAATAAGGAATAACAGACGAGTAGAAAAACCGAAACATTAAAGCATTTTATTCTAGTATACAAAACTGAAAACTGCCTAAAAGTTATTATATTTTTGAAGATATTAATTAAAATAATGTTCTATTAATTGTTAAATATTGTGGTTAGGAAAACCTTGTAAATCTAGTTTTAGATATAAAATTATGATGAGATCATATTTCGGGCATCACAAACCAAAACAAATGTTTATAAATAAATGTTAAATGTAATTTGAATAATCATTATGAATTCATTAGAATTATGATGTAATTCGTTTTCTTAACATTTGTGACCAATAAATATTTTCTAAATTATATACAAATTATTGTATTTTTGTATTCAATATAAAAATATAATTGATTAGTTCAGTTTAATCTGAAACAATTCACCAATTCTATTATTCTACCTGTAAATTCAAGAAACCAAAAT
The DNA here is from genome assembly GCA_963920725.1 of Rhamphomyia laevipes. Taxonomy (NCBI): domain Eukaryota; kingdom Metazoa; phylum Arthropoda; class Insecta; order Diptera; family Empididae; genus Rhamphomyia; species Rhamphomyia laevipes. The sequence goes on along the minus strand of OY987255.1, from coordinate 14,881,706 downwards.
ATTTTAATCTAATTTCCAAGAATATGATTTCAAAAAATTATATAAAAAATCTTGTTTAATATACTTTCTAAAAACTACAAATCAAATTGGCATTTCCGTCAGCCAGAATTCTTCGTTTACAATTTTTTATTATGTGTACCTCTTCAGCCAGAAACTTCTTAGAAAATATCCTTAAAAAACATTATAAAAAATGGCATATCATCTTGAATTGTAAAAATAATATTTTAAAAAAAAAACCTTATATCAAAAAAAAAATATTTGTATTTTATGAAATTTCGTATTTTACTTAAATCCTTAATGCCATTCGTCGATTTGTGCATCTGCTACCGCCTCATTTTTTTTGTTCTTATGTTGAATCAGGTTTTTTATTTGGGTCTTGTGAAAATGAATTGTTGCTTGTATACATATTTTATTTTCGACACCTGCTTTACACGAGACATCGGCATTTAAATTTGCAACATGATTACAAATATAAAACATGTTTAAATAAAATTGAAATTACTTGTGTCGAAAAAATGGTATTATCAACAAGTTAAAGGGGTTTGTTGAATATATACTTTATAAAATATTACTTTCAAAAATGTAAATGGAATTTTTGATATAGACTTCTTAATATACCGAATTATTCATTTTATATTTTCAAAAATTTTTATTCGAATCTTACACATACTTGCGATTTTACAAATTGTAAATGCTTTGTAAAAGTATTTGAAAGAAGTATAAAAGTACACGATTGACCCATTAATTTAACATCACATTTTTTATTTTCATTACCACTCTTGAACTTAGCATGTTTCCTCTTGGCATATATAATTGATTAGTTCGGTTTATTATTCTCTTTGCACCTGCTGTTTTTGCGCCTTCGCATGAAGTTACAGTTTCATATTTCTCGGAGTATTGTGCGGCTTCAGCCATTCTTTGGTCCACCACGACTTCTAATCGTGATTCGGGCTTCTTTCTCATAGTACGGCCATTCTTTGATTAAATTTTAATCAGTATATTCATATTGTCTCAAATTTTAAATTTTAACGTATTTCCTTGTATGTAGCAATTCTAAAATGGCAAATTTTTAACGATATCATTACACTTTGTCCCGTTTTTATGTACTACGTATACAGTTTATATAGTTTCATTTTGCACAAGGATATTATTGTCTTCAAATTTTCCTTTAAGGATTTTTTAAGGATATGCCTAAAAGAATACTTCAAATATTATTGGGGCATGAAAAAAAGGATCAAAAATTCTATTCGATTTAAATTTTATGATTTTTGTATATAAGTTTTGTGTTTTATAGTTTGTATGGGTAAATTTTTCCTTGCTAATAAAGGATTCAGCTCATAATAATAAAAAATAAGATTTTAATATTTTTTTTTTTTAAATTGAATTATAAATTATTTTTAATAATTTTTTTTCTATATTTACAGGGTGCTGGTAAAGAAATTCGTGAAGCAATTGCTGATCCATCACCAATATGCCAAGAAAAAGCTTGGACTGCTGTACTGCCACTTGTGATAAAATTAAGACGTTGTTATGAACATTCAATTGAATTAGAAAAAATTGTACCACAACTATTAGGACAATTAGTTGGTGGTAGATTAAATCCAACACAACATCTTGAAACACAACAAGCATTAGTTAAACAACTTGCCGAAATTTTAGAATTTGTTCTAAAATTTGATGAGTATAAGGTAATTAATTAAAAAAATTATATTATTGATAATTCTCGGGTTAAATTATTGATCTTCTGATATTATGCTAAAAATTATGGTGAATTATGTTATCCTTTGTGAACTAACTAATTAGAATAAGAATTTTAATAATTTCTCATAAAGAAAAACATAGCCATAAAAAAACAAGCTACAGAGCCCCTTCAAATGAATAAGAAGAAAACAAGATAAGGATCACTGTAACCCCTTAAAGCACATACACAAAAATGGAATGTCAGTGGACCAGGTGTGTAGGTACGGTCATCACGAGGATAAACCGGCGAATCACATACTATGGCCGTGATGTCTAGTCTAGACGACTTCGTCAGTCATGTTTCGCTACATCGAAAATATGGTGGCTGTCACTAAAGCAGCTGTCCTGTTTTGGTCAGTAACGAATATTTAAAATAGATATCACATTAAACCAAATGACTCCAGAGATTTAGGACTGTCATGTTATCGATATTTTAAAACATATTCGATAATTTTTATAGTTCCCTAAATTTCAGTTATTTTGAAGTGTATATTTGAGGATTTTTCAATTAAATAGTTAATTATTGACTGTTCGATATTAAATGCTTTAAACTTCAATCATTTTTGACAATATCTTTAACTAAAGTATTATATAATTTTTTATAAATCTCATGATTTTATGATGTAGTTTTCAATGAGCTTATAGTAAATTTGTTTATATTTACTATACATTATTTAGATATATCGATATCCAAGAAAAAATATTATATTCTTATTTCATATTCCGACACTTTTCTGTTCATTCGTAATATTTACCCAGCTTATTTTATTATTTTTTTAATTTTTACATAATATTTCTCCACACAATTTACCAACAACCTGTAAAACTCTTCCATAATTCAAACATTACATAATTTTTATATAAATTTACTTTTCCACTTATGGTGGTTGGCGGCCACTCATCCGATTCCCAATTCTATACAGTACATAAAAATTGTACTGAAAATGAAAAAAGAAAAAAAATATTATTCAAATCTGATATTCTTTAATGTGTTTTCAGGTGCTGTTGAATCCTCTTCCTTCTCTCGTTTTTTTTTTTTTTTCATTCTGTAAAGGTGAAATCCCATTTGTGACGACTTACTTGTGTGGATGGGAAACTGACATTTATTTATTATTTATGCAAACACGAAAGGCGCATTCACGTTATATTTTTTTTATGATTGCTTTTAATATTATTAAATTTATTTAGTTTTTATTATGTTGAGCTTATCAAACAAATCCAACATAAAATCTATGATATTTTGTGATTTAAATACAAAATTGATGAATTTGCAATTGCAAACGATTGATTTTGATTATATATTTTTTTATTTGGTTTTTGTGTTGTTTTATCATATAAAGAATCACATAAATAAAATATATTAAAATTTTTCAAAATTTATTCTAAGTTGTCGAACTTACACAACATAATAAATTTATTCAGTTTTTTTTTTATATATTCAAATTTAAATCAGGAAATGCAAATCAGCAAGTAACTTGTTTGAAAAAAAAAAAATGTTTATTATACATTTGAAAATTTTGTTTAGTCAAAAAGATTATTAAGAAGAACAATTTATATTTGAAATGTTTAATTTTAGAAAATTACATTTAAAATTTTAAGTATGTAAACACATAAGATTTATTTGTAGTATCCTAAATTATATTGACTTAGAATAATCAAAAAATTTATTAAATTATTTTGTACATAAAATATCCTTTTTTACATATCCTGTTTATTTTTTTGAAATTGTTGTGTTTGAAAGAGAATATCAGGATTTACACCTTTCTGTAAAAATAATTTACTTGCACAACTTTTGTAATTTAAACAAGTGTACTCGAGAAATGAATTAATTATAAACTATTTTTCAGTTTTTATTATTTGTAGTGAAAGAAACTCTTGAAAAATTTAAGAAATAATGTTTAATTTCTTAATCTTTCACGAGATTTTGAATATTTTGTTCATGTGTTCAATTCATTCACCACCAACAAAAATTGTATTTTAAGTTAATTCAGATTTTATGGATCACTGATTAAAATTGTTTAGAATAATATATATTATTTATAGGGTTTGTAATAAGTAATTTTCCGTTTGCACTTCCGTTTCCATAGAAGAAAATGTTATAACATTATTCTATGTATGGTGCTGCAGGTTAAACATAAACATATTTAAAATGCTTATTTGATCCAACTAGAACATATCAATAACAAGTCTAGATATTTAACAAGTGTTTAGAAAGCATTGTATATATATTTATATAATATAACTATATATAACAACACTAAAAAAACCGCATATGTTCACTAGCAATATCAATTTTTAAGATTACGTAATAAACATTATTTTTAAAATTTTTCAACGTATTTCATAGAAATAATATAAAATTCACCCAAACAATATTTTGCTGAATTGAAATTGAGCGTATAAGATCATAAAAAGAATTTAAATTTTATAGGAATATTTATTATTAACTTGTTGACAAAACGAAGCCAAACACAATTGAATTGAATTGTAAAGGCCCTGTGTGCCCGACACTCTTCGGTCTAATATACTACCTTCTAATTCGGCAAGAAAAGAGCTGAGTCGGTTTTTTCGGTTAATCTTTGTAGAAAAATCGTACTCACCACAGTCCTGCATCATAGGTGCCGACGCTCTTTTCTAGAACTAACGCAGCTAGTTACCATGCCATGGTTGGTTGTATTGCCCTCAGCTGGTTCCCCAAATGGTTGTGTTGACTGACTTGTACACGTTCTGCCCTTACAGCTTACACCTTCCGAAAGCCGATTTGATCTTTTGATAAAGTTTGACATCTTAGCCAGGTCCACTGAAGGGGTCTCTGTTGTATTCAGAATAAAAGCCACTAGTGTGCCAAACCTAGTGTGCATATATGGCAGACACTCGAACAAAAACTGTTCCACCGACTCATACTCGTCGCGGCAGTTCCTGTACTTTGGGGATGTAGCAATCCCGATGTTAAACATTTTTCAAAGCTACTGCTATCGGTTTGCGCTTACATTACGATTGCGTCCTAAAAATTGGATATAAAATTTATAATTTAAAGCAATTTCTATTTTAAATTTGATACCTTAAAAAAAATGTAGTTCGTCTTTAAGACGTTTTCCTTCCTCTACAAATGTCCTTAATAAAAAAAATTCTTTTACGTTTTTTATTTCTTTCATTTTCCTTTTTCTTTTAATATGTTTTTTTTTATTTGGCCTTATCATGACAAAATCTACAAAAGTCGTTTATTTGCAAATAGTATTATTCCATCCAAACGATATAGAAATGAATAGCACATATTATCTGAATAATTGATCACGTGTGCATCCGTTCTGGATGAATAATTAAGTACAATTTCTTTTTTCTATATAATAAAAAAACCACCATAAAATTTAAAAAGTCGAAATTATTCCTACTGTAATTCCTACTGGAATGGTTTAGGTTAGTATTTCGGTAGGGTAGTTTTTCGTGAGCATTTTTAAAGAAACACTTAAGTGGTAAAAAAAAACTTTAAAATAACATTTTAAAATTTAATTTATAAATTTTTATTGTAATCAGAATTACTTTTAACAAGTAATATTTCAACATTAAATTTTAAATTATATTACAATCGACTATAATATGAAATCATAAAACCATGCAAGAAACTATAAAAGATTTTTTAAAATATAAATTAAATTTATCTTTAATGGTAAAAGAATTCTTATTCCGTTGATGGTTGGTTACCAGAGCTTGATAAATTTTAATTTTACAGTTTCTTTTAAATTGAAAATAATGTTTTTTTTTTTTAATATAGTTTGATAGCATAAATTCGATATTAAATTAAATTAAAATTGCACAGTTTTTATTTTTTTAAATAAAACTGCAGAAATTTTTAATTTAAATTCTGTTAACTATGAAAATTATTTTAACTCTTTAAAGTTAACCGTCAAGTTGTAAAATATCTGCAGTTAAAAATATTATTACATTATTATTTTAAAAAGACCAATATAGTTTTCATTATGAATTCATTATCCAGAGTTAATGGTTCAGAAGTGATTGCTGCTAAAAATTTAATTATTAATTTGCATATTAAATTAGTTCGTATTTAATAAAATAATTTTTTATTAAATAAGAAGGGAATTTGGTTTGAAAATATAAAAAGTTTATGTTTTATGATCATAAGAAAGTTAATGAAATAATATTGCTGCATAAGCAAAGTGGGAATAATAAGTAAATTATATTTTAATGAACTTGTTAAAAATCGAGTAAAATTTCAATGGTAGGTAATATTAGAGAGTTACCATTTCAATGAAGAAATTAAAAATTGAATTCAGAATACCAATATCAATTTAGTTACTACTCCGACTTAAACCATGGTAATATTATCTCTTACTTCAACAAAGTCTAAATTTTTGCTGTTCTTCGTAAAATGTAGAAGTTTTCTAATAAAATACCTTTTGATTCCAGACATAAATTAATTTTAACCTTGGTTGTCTCACACTTTCTTTATTGCGATGTAGTGTATACGTCTATGAATGTTGGTGAAAGGAGTACGCTTAATGTTTTATTTAAATTTTGTACTAGATATGTAAATAATCGACGTAAAATTGATAGAATTGAAGATATGTATAAGTAAAAAGATTTTAAATTGTCTATTCTTCAATTATTTAAAGTTTCGTTATCGCTGTTTCTTACATAAGCTAAGACATTTTAAAACTCTATAATATTTAGCGAGTAAACTTGTTTTTGTGTCATCTTCTAGAACTTACAATTTGATTCTACCAAAGCACAAAATAAACTTTCGTCACTTATTTTTTTATGTCAATATATAGTTTCCCTATGGAACCAACTTCCTATTGCTATTAGGAGTGTAGCATCATTATTACGAACTTTGTTTTCAGCACTTAAGTTCGATAAATGCTGGCGATACGTGTAGTATGAATTGAATATGACCCAGTAATGGTGGACGCTGTTTATATTTTAAATCCTTTATTTGTTGTTAATTTGTTAGTCTTGTATTACATTTAGAAGCAAAATTCTAAAGTTAATTAATTAAAAAAACTATGAAAAATCATGCTGAGAGCATTTAATCCAATTATAATGTAGACTCACTGTCTCTAATGTACATCCCATTAAATATATATTATTATTATGATATTACTTGAATATTTTCAATTTACTCACGCTAAAAGGACATTTATAAACTCTAGTCGATGGTAAAAGTATTTCAAGTTGAACTGAAATTCTTTAACTCAAAATTTTGTACATATTTTTGCCACAACATTAAAAATTTTCAATAAGTTTAGTTAAAAATTATAGACTAAAATTCACCTAATCATATTTATTTTTCATCTTCGAAACATTCTTTTTATTTTAAACGATATTGAATTTAAAATTAAATGTTTTATTTTTTTTTATTTATATTTCCAGATGAAAACTCCAGCCATCCAAAATGATTTCAGTTATTATCGGCGTATAGTTAGTAGACAGCGTATCGATAATACAAATCAAATGCTTGTTACCACTGAATTAGCAAATCGTATGTCATTATTTTATGCACATGCGACACCAATGCTTAAAGTATTAAGCGAAGCAACATCAAAATTTGTTCATGATAATGCCAATGATGTAGAAAATACAACCGAAACGCTTGGTACAATGGCGAAAGTTTGTCTTCGTATGTTGGAAAATCCGTAAGTCAATAATTATAAAACAATTTTTTTTTTGTCATTTTTCTTATAACATTTTTTTTTTTTTTCAATTTTTTAGAAAACTATTATCACAAATTGAACGTGAAGAAACACATTTACTAGTCCTTAGAGTAATGGTTGGTTTAGTAATACTTTATGATCATGTTCATCCTGTTGGTGCATTTGCACGTGGTGCTCATGTTGATGTTAAAGGATGTGTACGATTATTACAAGCTCAACCAGCTATTAAAGCTGAACCATTATTAAATGCTTTACGATATACAACAAAACATTTAAATGAAGAAAATACACCGAAAAATATTAGAAATCTTTTGGCTGCATAATAATTATTATTAAGTTTTTAATTAATTAATTATTATTTTTTTATTATTATTATTAATGTAATAAATTAAAAAAAAAAATTGTGTAAGTTTTGTTTTTTAAGTGATTGAAAAAAGTGAGAGTTTTAAATAATAAAAAAATAAAAAAATTTGTTTGTTTGGATATGTTTGTTCAATTTTTCATTCTAAATTTATTTTGTTTGTAGTGTTATTTTGCGAAAATTAATTGATTTTTATTTTTTTCTGAAAAAATGTAGTTCTAAATTTTTATGAGATTTTAAAATAAAATTATATATTTAAAAATTATATGGAGTTTTTTCTGAAGTTATATATATATTTAAAAAATATAAAAATATATTTAACTAAAAAAAACTAACAAAATATAAATAAAATTTATCAAAAATAAAACAAATTTAACAAATTTTAGACTATAAATTCTTTAGATAAAATATAATTTAAATTAAATTAATTTTAAATACCAAAATGCAAAGAAAAAATATAAATAATTAAGAAGAAAATTATATTTAATATAAAAAAAAAAACAGATGTAGTTTTAATATTTTAATGATGTCGGTGGAAAACGTTGATGGTTTAAATTAAATTATATAAAATAAATCGCAAATTATATTAAATATAAAATTTTAGATTGCAATTATAATTTATATGTGTAACTCATATATTAGAAAATAAAATTAAATCAATCGGTCATAAAATTTATTACCACTAAAATATTGAATGGAATTACCGAGCGGATTACTAATATTTCATTTTTCTAGTGTTTTTAAATATATATTTACATATGTAGCAATATAAAATTGTATAAATATATTTGTAAAATATGTCTTTTTAAATTCACATTCATTTATTTATATTTTACTTTTATATATTGAGTGTTATTACTACATTATTATAATCAATAATTTTCAAAATTTATAAATCACTTAAAATGATTTAACTATCACGAAATTAATTATATATTTACAATATTAAATTTTTGGTATTTTTTCGTAATTGAATTTTTCAATTTTTTCAATTTCAATCTTAACAATAAATAGCGCATTATTTAAATAGATTTTCTTTAATCAATATAATTAAATAGAATAAAAAACCAAATTATATAGATAATTATTGTAATAGATAATTATTGTAATTGTTGTATATTATTTATTTATAAAATAGCTAAAATATTAATACAAATAATTTATCTAATCGATAAGTACATTTTTAATAATGTGGTAATAAGTTTTTTTTTTTAGTAATATTTTGCTGAAACAGTATATACATAATCATTATCAAAAATTGTGCAAATGACCAACAAAAAAAAACATATTTGTTTTTACAAATCACGCATAAATTACATAAATTTTAATTGAATTTTTTCAGTTATTTTTTTTATTAAATTTAATTTAATTATAAAAAAGAATTTTTAACACAAAATATAATTTATAGTCAAGAAATGTTTGATATAAAGAATTGTATATTTTATTCCCATCAAATTTCATTAAAAATTTACATAAATTTTATACAATTTGGACTAGTTATTTGGTCAGCTAGCCTGAAACATATTAAAAAAGCTAAAAAAAATAATCATAATCACTGAAACCACGCAAATACAAGAATTAAAAAAAAGTAAAACCAACTCTTCATGTAAATTTATTACATTAATTTCAACCCAAAATATCCTAATTATACTGCCTATAAAAATATTCAAGAAACTACAAGAAATATTTTAAATTGTTTAAAAAAAAAAACCAAAATTGTGTTCTAAATTTTAATTAAATATGTTTTTCTAAATTAAATATTTTAAACTAAATATAATTAACATAAATTTTACTAAATTAATTCGAATTTTAATGTTATTTTAAGAGAAATTTTAAAGTGCCCATTCATTTTTTTAATACTAATTAACTGGAATCAGAAAGAATCAAAACAAATAGAATAATATTAATTTCAGGAAAATTTGTAATTTACTTAAAACACCATAATCATCAATTGAGAATTGTATTATGTTTATTATAAAAATTGAATTGTGGACAAAATAAGTCTCAACCCCGTATATGAAATTTCAATAACGAATATCGTTGAGAATCAGTAAAAATTGCACCTACCTTTCGGAAATGTTTGAAATCGTATTAACTTTCCATAGATTAAAATTTCTTATACGGTTTAGAGACAGAATTAAAGAAACAATCCAAATAAAACGATATATCTTAAATTTTTATAACAATGTTTGGATTCATTAATGTTCCAATGCAAAATTTGGTTAGAATAATAAACCGAAACTAAAATACAATTTAGAAATTCGGCAATTTTGTACTAAAACAGTAAATAATATAATTTTTACAAAATAACTAAAAAATTTTTATATATTTTGTTTTGTTATTAAAATTTCTACTCAAAACCCAAAAAATAATACAACATATTAAAAAGAAAATCATAAAAATTAATTTAATTGTAATTTTTGTAAATTAAAATTATGTATAAATAAATGTAAAGAAAACCAAAAACAGAAAAAAAAAATTAAATTGTTCGTTTTTTTTATTAAGCGTTTTCATCTTTTTTGTTTGCTTTTTCTTTTTAATTATACCACATTACACATAAATTATTTAATAATTTACAAATTGCTTATTTTTAAATTTATTGTTTGAAATTTTAATTGATTAAAACTTTTAATATATTTCAAAACATTTAAATATTGAAAGGAAAATTATATTTAGATTAACAAAAACCTATAAGACTTTTACAAAATTTTTATTAACAAATATTTATTTTCTTTAAGTTTATATTATTTAATATTTTCTTATTATTTAAGAAATTATTAATTACATTATAATAATAATTTCTTTATTGTACATATTTTCTAAATTGAGTTGTTTTTCTTTATACAAATACAAATCTATCTATAAATTGTTTATACGCTAATTTCCCCCCTTGTATTTTGAAGGAATCTTGTATAATTTGCCAAATTATTTTAGATTATTTTTTTCTTGGATAAATTATATTTTTTTTATAAAGTTTTGTTTCCCCTAAAGACTGGTACGTCTACGTTTCATTAATTTTTTCCTCCGATTTCAGTTATTATTTGGTCGCGGTCGAAGTATTAATTTACCAGTATCATCACAGCTCATATTAAAATCAGCTAATACCAATCGCATACGTGATGTTATTATTTGTGGTGCTATTACTAATTTATGAATACCAAATATAAAAAGCATTACTACAATAGAAAATAGATTATGTAAACAAAAAATTATTTTGTAGTTAATACATTGATTACTTAATGTTACTGTTGCACAAAAAAATATCGGATGATTAAATAATGATTCAGGTAATGGTAAAACTGATGTTTTTGGATCACGTAACCAATACCAGGCACCAGTTGCTGTACATATTGAAATAAATGCTAAAACTACTGTGAAAAATATTAAATTTATTTAACAATATTTAATTTTCTTGAAATTTATATAAATAACTTACTTCTCCATCGTAATGTTGATGGATGGTATGATGATACCACTTCTGTTAGTCGTCTTTCGAATGCTTTTAAATCTAAAATTTATGTAATAAAAAAAAACACTTTATACTATTACGAAGTTATTAATTTTTACCTTCACAAGCAGATGACTCCATAGTTTGTTGAATAGCAAATTAATATATAAAAAGTTTAAAATAAATTGTATTAATTTGTATTTGTCGTACTTTTTTCGTTTTCTTTCACTCTCTTTTGTAGATAAAATTGTGTCGGCCTTTTCAAGTCTTCGAAATATTTATGTTATGTAGAATTTTTTATGTTTCTTATTCTATTTCCATGTTACATATTATATTTTAGTTTTTCTTACTAAAAGATTTTGTGTAATTTTCGTTTGTGAACATTAATAAATAAATTATGGTTTGTGGTTGTAAAGAAAATATAGAAAAAGCTAAATTTTATTAAAATTTCTAAACTTCAGTTTCAGTTTTGGCAACTATTTGACAGTTAAATTTGTTTTTGTAATTTAAAAAAGCCAAAGATTGAGGTTATGTACCTTCCCAGAAAGCAAATATGATCTTATAAGAATATATATACTTTTTAACCGCATCCGAGCTTGCAATATCGTTTAAATTTTAAAATGAAAAATGTATTATTTCTTCGAAATTTGTAGACGTTTAAATTGAAAAAATACATAGTTGAATATGATCACATACCAACTCCGATTTGTATGGTATCTCTCTGCTCAGGAGGTTGGACATCATCTCTCTAATTTTCTTATTGGAATGGAACTTGTTGCTCCGACTATTTCGATCCTTTACATTCTATACGCTCCTACGAAATTCGACATCCATGTTTTTCTTTCTTCTGCCTCTCTTTTTCGTGCCTTGCATAACGAATTGGAGTATCCTATATTTTTCACCCCGAATGATTTGTCTCAAGAAGTTCTATTTCCTCACTTTGATGATGGTCAGCAATTCTTATGTCTTGTTTAAACTGTTAACTAATTCCTTTTTGTTATTCCATGAAATTTTTAAAATTTTCTGATACGATAATATTCTTATATCTTTTTAATCAAGGTTTTTTAATTTTAAAATTTGATTAGCTTTTCGTATCTTATTTTATCAACTGCTTTTTTAAAGTCTATAAAACAAGTATAGATTGATATTTATTTCCGTACATTTTTGACCTATCATTTTTAACATAAATATTGATTCTCTGGTACCTAGTTCTTTGCTGAAGTGGACTAAGTTTCACTGAATCCGTTTTCTAATTTGTTATAAATTATATAATTATGTATTCAAATAATCGGGAATTATTTTATAACAAATCTCACAAAGAAATACTATGATATATTGCAGAATAAAAGCATCGATACGACGATCTTTTTTTATTGAATCATTATTTCAACTGTCCAATTTTAGAACCGTTAGCTTTGGGTTGTACAATTCGCTCGTATGCAGATGATACTTGTTTGATTCAAATATCAGGGCAAATCCTATCGACTGTAAATGAACGAACGCATTGTTTATTTTAAAATTCCTGTAATTAACTATAGAGATCAACATTGCAAAAATATCGAAGTCATTATTAACATCCAACTTTTACAACGATTCGCTAAATGGATCTACAGGGTTGAATCGGTTATTTGACACCATTATTTGACTAGAGGATTAATCACTTTTGACATTTACTAACATATTTTTCTGCATTTGTTATTTTGTATTTTACTAACTTAATTAAGCAATTAAAATTAAACTATTTAAATTAAGTAAACAATAGTATTTACTATGTGCCATATATTTTAAATTATAAAAACTATCAGAGCAAATACAAATATGAAATTTGAATATAAATTTAGTATTCTTATATTAGCTCTCTTTTTATTATATGGCAAGTATAAAAACGAAAAAAAACACCCTAAAATTGGTTGTTAATCTTGGTTTTTAATTGATTTTGTAGTACGTGCTAGGTCATCACCAGCTTCACGTGTCCTCGAGTTAAGTGATCGTTTTCTTGATGTCCGACATGAAGGACAATGGTTAGTTATGTTTTATGCTCCATGGTGTGCTCATTGTAAACGTACCGAACCAATTTTTGGTTTAGTTGCTCAAGCCTTACACACTACCTCAGTACGTGTAGGCCGTTTAGATTGTACACGATTTCCAAGTGTTAGTCATCATTTTGATATTCATGGTTATCCAACAATAATGTTCATTAAAGGACATCAGGAATATGTTTATAATGGTGATCGCTCAAAAGATGAATTAGTTGAATATGCTTTAAGGATGTCCGGACCACCAGTACAATTAGTAACACGACCAGAAAGTATTGATATGCTTAAAGGTTCACATACAATATTTTTTATGTTTGTTGGTCAACAAGATGGTATTGCATGGGAAACATATTATACTGCATCAGAACGTTATCAACCACATGGATTTTTTTATGCAACATCAGATGAATTAGCCAATCAACATTTTAATATTGAAAAGTTACCATCAATAATTGTTTATAAAGAAGAAAGTCATTATTTTTATCCACATGGACATATTGCTCATGATATGAATCCAATTGATGTTAATGATACAATACATCATTGGGTAAATTGCGAAAGATTTACGACATTTCCAAAAATTACAAGATTTAACATACATCAATTATTACAAACACGAAAATGGTTGGTATTGGTTGTTGTCGAAGAGGATAAATTGAACCAGGTAGCAACACATGAATTAGAATTTCGCGATATGGTTGAGGAATTAATTAGAAAATATCGGCATTTGTATCATGATCGGTTTCAATTTGGATGGGTAAAATTAATCAAATTTTGTTTGTGTTTTTTTAAATTACTTATATTTATTTGTAGATTGGTGATCCAGATATTGCACATTCCATTGTTATGGATAATTTACCTACACCACATTTAATTGTTGTCAATTCAACAACACAACATCATCACATTCCCGAAGATGATCCACTTCAAATGACAAAACATTCTTTGCATATATTCCTTGAATCAATAAATAATCAAAGTGCAACAACATATGGTGGTAATTCATATGGTGTTCGTTTATATCGTGCCTATTTTGAAGCTAAAAAATCATTAATAGAGATGTGGATTGGTAATCCTGTATTAACAACTGTACTATTTGGATTACCATTGGGATTTTTGTCATTAATAATGTATTCAATATTTTGTGGTGATTGTTTGGATGCACCAGAGGATGATGAAGATGACCATGAAAAAAAAGAGTAAAACATAATTTCTTTAGTAAAGTTAACAAAGAAATTTTATTTTTTGTTTTTAGTTGAATAAAATTTATTAGCTATAATTTAATTTTTGATGTTTTAGATGTTTTGTTGTGAAATATTTTGTAAGATCAATTTTGGGTTAATATTAAGTGGTTTATTAGAAAAATGTTATTTTTCTCCAATTTTGATTCTAGGTAGTAAAAACCAAGTATTCTGGTCTTTTTCAAATACTGACCAATTAACATTTAAATGAATTCAATTAAATTTAAGTCTAGAAAACATAGAACAATAAATTTTAATAAATATTAAATATGTAATTGATTTTATCTTAAGAATATACGAATTTTTCAATAATTGTATAAATCTAACTTTTTTCATATCAAAACATAAAAATGGTTTTTTTTTTTATAAAATCTATTGCTGTTTTAAAAACTTATCCTAAAATCGAAAATTGGGGAATACAAAAGCCCAAATTTAATTATATTTTGTTATAAATATTATATTTGTGTATTTAGCAGTTTAATATGAAATTTTAATTTCTTTTGCTAAATATTTAATTTTTAGTAATTATTTGTAAAGTTACTGTGTGGAATTTTGTAGCCAAAGAATTATTTACGCAAAAAAAAGAAAAAGATTTATAAAGCGCAAACCATTTCTAGTCAAAACTAATCGAATTTAAATCAATTTTTTAACATTCATACATAAAAATTGAAAAATTACACAAAAGCTCAGTTGTATTAATTTATTTTTTACAAAAACATAAAAATGGTTAAATAATTTTTAAATTATAAAATTAAATATTTAATGATGATTTAAGAAAAAAGTATTTTTTTTGTATTTGTAATAACAAGCGAAAAATATATAAAATTTTGTGTGAAATATATTTTTGTTTTATTAATTTTAGCGAGCACTACAGAAAAATTTCAAGCATTTTACTTGGAATTTATTACAAAAAGAGATGAAAATTTAATTTTTTTCCTGAGTAATGTTAATGAGATGACATTTATGATTCCAGTTAATCAGCAACCATAATCTTCTTCATCTGAATCAATTGCTGCTCTTCTTCTGTCATATTTTACAGTTGATTTACTTTGTGGCATTTGAGCATTCACTTGTTCCAATATCGATACAAATTGTGCATCATCTAATTTGCCACCTAATTGACCCATTTGTGCCATACGACAAATCATTGCTTCAACTCCTTTTGCTTTATCAGGTTTACTGATTTTTAGGGTATTCACTAATAAGGAAATTTTATAATTAAATTGTTTTTTTTTTACTATATATATATATCAATTTCATTATTTACGTCTAGCTCTCGCTTGTTGATCTAAAACTTGTGATAATATTGAATGTTTCATTTCTTCCTGTTGTTGCAATTGTTCTTGTTGGGCTTTTTGTTTTTCTGGATCCCCGGCTCCTCCGCCACCCTAAAAAAATAAATTACATATTAATTTAATCGCAATTTTGCCGGTGGTTTTTTTAAAGCTTATTTTGGTGGATAATTTCAAATTTGTTTGGAATTCTATAAATACTTTTCGAACACAACAATTTTAAATAATATTGAATTTATTTTTAGAAATATGAATGGAAAAATATTGCTGTATGAATGAACCATGAAAAAGGTAAGTTTTAAATTTTGGGTTAACTTACAAATTGTGATTGGAGTTGCCCCATGCGTTGTTGTCTAATTGCCTCCAAATCTTGGTCACCCATTATGTAGCTGTATTTTTAAAAAAATTGCAAATAAAGGATTTAAAATTTAATTTACTAAAAATAGCGTAGTACGACTTCTTTTTTATTTAATAACTTTGACTCATTGGACAATCGTTGACAATTGACTCTTGACGTTGTAATTGTAATACCGAAAACCTGTTTTTTTAGTGTTGCCAGAGCCAGATTATGTCACCTTCATTGAGCCTTCATTGTAGATTGTACTGTCAAATTAATTTATTTAATATTCGTTTCTATTCGTTTCTCACTTCACTATTTAATCAAAATCATATTTTATAAAATTAAATTTCATATGCTAATTTATGATTTTTCATTTTCATGTTACTTCACATTAACATTCTTGTATTGTGATAGGATTGCACGCATTCCGCAATTATATGCATTTTGATTATAGAAAAGTTATATAATACGAAATAAGTACTAAATAAAAAAATACATATTATATATGTTGCAATTAAATTATCTTCATAATAGTGTAGTATAAACTAATAAGAGAAAGCGTTAGTGTGAAATGAAGTTGATATGCACTCATAAACACACGGCGAAAAAGGAAATTGCCTAATATTAATGTAAAGTAAAACTAAATGAGTGGTTTTTAAAAATATAAAATAATAAGTATATTTTATACTTTCATTTACTTCAATTACTTTTCGAAAATACTTCCATCGGCAGTACTGCAACTTTTATTAAGTTGGTAGCACTGTTTATCGAGGAATTGTGTCAAACATTTAATTGTCAAAATCTCAAAATATTCAAATGTGCACGTGCTCTTGTTTACAAATTGTTTGATTTTATATTCAACCAAATAAAATATATTTAAAAAAAACCTAATTAATAACAAAATTAAAATGCACGAAAATAAGCCCGATGGAACGACGCACATTCATAATGTTCGATTTTATAATTTATCACCGAGAGGAATAAATTGTTTGGTTTACAACAAACAAAATGGAAAAATAGCACTGTCGAGGTATTCACTTTTACATTACTAAATATTTAAAATAATATATTTTTTAAAAGTCAACTATACTTTTAGAATGGATTCAAGTATAGAAATCTGGGATATAAGCTATGCGCCATTTTTGGAGAAAACAATACCGGTTGATAGATTAAGTTCAATTGAAGGTCTTGGTTGGGCCGATGATCGTCTTTTTTCAGCTGGTTTGTCTGGACAAATTGACGAATGGGATTTAAGTAATCTGACATGTAAACAATCCCAGCATGTTACAGGAAATTCAATTTGGTGTTTGGACATTAGTCGAGATGAAAATTCTTTAGCTGTTGGTACTGAGGAAGGATATTTAAATATTTTCGATATTTCTCATGGGAATTTATTATATCAAAATCTTTTTGATAAACAAGATGGACGAATATTATGTTGTAAATTTGATTATACTGGTGAATTTCTTGTTACTGGATCATTAGATGTTATAAGAATTTGGAATACAAAAACTGGCCATGCAATAAGAAAAATGACAACTGGACGTTCCGAAGCTAAAAAAGAAACAATTGTTTGGTCATTACAAGTTTTAAAAGATTTTACAATAATATCTGGTGATTCCCGTGGCCAAGTAAATGTTTGGGATGGTAAAATTGGTGTACAAATTGAATCACATCAAGCATTACAGGCTGATGTTTTAACAATTGCTGTTAATGATAATGAAGATATGTTAATATGTTCGGGTGTTGAGCCAATTATTAGAATTTTTGCATTGACAACAATTACCAAAGCCGATCAAGTTACCAAAAAATGGGTCAAATTTTTACAACGTCGTGTTCATGATCATGATGTTAAGGCATTAGTTTGTGCTGGTGTTAAAGTAATATCTGGTGGTGTTGATGGTTATTTAGGTATTTCATCATATTCCAAGATTCATCAGAAAATCACTAAACACGGACCATTTTTACAATCACCATGTGTAACAGTTGCTTCAGAATCACGTTTAATACTATTACGTTATTGTAATTATTTGGAAATTTGGAGACTTGGTAAAGCACAAGGAAATATTTTACAAATTTCTAGTGATGACGATAAAAGAAAATTACTTTCCCTAGCCGAAGATCCAGAGAAACTATTACAATTTCGTAGTAAAGGTGATGAAACAATAATTACAGCAACATTATCACCAAATGGACAATTTTTATTGTATTCAACCAGAAGTTATGTACGTTTATTTACATTGTCACAAGAATCCAGTGATGTTCAAATGAAAATAGATCGAATTAAAGATTTACCAAAACAAATAACAATTTGTAATCGGGCATTATTTTCAGCTGATTCACAAAATTTATATCTTGTTAAAAATACAAATCAAATTGATATTTTTAAAATTGTCATTAATTCTGGTGATATCGATTATGATCAAACAATTGATGCCACAAAATATATTAAAGATGTTATTAATTTAATAGAAATATCAAATTGTGGTTTATATTTTATAGCAGCTGGTACATGTCGTACAATATCAGTATGGAAATTAATGAAAAAACAATGGAAACATCATTTAAATTTACCAAAATATTTAGTACCAACAACAGCAATTGCATTACATCCACATTTACCAAGATTAGTTGCCACTTTTACAGATGGTAAAATTTTTGAATATGATTTAGAAGAAATGCGTTTTACTTGTTCAACAAATAATCGAGAAGATTTTGTTGATAATTCAAATTCACATTGTATAAATAATATTTTATTGGATTGGAGAAATGAAAATATTATTATTTTACATAATGATACAAATTTATTTGTATTGAAAAAAATTGATAATGATAATGATAATGTTGATATTAAAAAAAAAAGTAAAATTAAGAAAATTGATAATCAAGAAGATGTATCAAAATTAAAGATTACATATAAAAAATCTTATGAGGTAAAAATTATAAATATATTATTGTAAAAACATTTTTATTTTATTAATTTATTGTGATTTTTTCTTTAGCATTTTGTACATTTGAGTTGGTTGTCAAAAAATGAAATGATTGCAGTTGGTGTTAATCCGGTATCATTAATAGAGGAATTGCCAGCAACATTAAGACAAAAGAAATTTGGTGCTTCCTAGAAATTTTGTAATGTGTAGGACTGAAAAAAAAAAATGTGTTTTAACAAATTGTTATTTTGCTATAATTTTAAGAAATATAACATTATATTAAGTTTAACAAAATGTTTAATAATAAAATGGACTTGGAATAGAACTTCTTAAAAATAATAATCTTTAAAATTTAAATATTTTTAGGACGACATAATGGCCATAGACACAATGTCATCGCAACATAAATATTAATATATTTTTACAAAAACTTGTAATAAATTTAAATAAATACTAAAATTTATCTTGATTTAATTTTTACAATTTTCGTATTCATATTGAAAATTAATTTAAACAAAGCCAAATCTTGAAATATTTCTGTTTATTAAAAATATTGAATATACATCTAATAAAAAAAAATTAAATTCTTTTTATAAAAGTAATTCATTTCAGTTTGATTGTTTTGAACTAAAAATTTTGGTAGTTATTTTTAAAACTACCAAATTTATTGGCTGCCAAATTTATATTCAATAAAAATCTTTTAAACTGTTTTTATATAAAATTCTCAATCCTATAGCTATAAAAAAAACAATGAATAAACTGAAATTTTTTAGTATCCTTTAGCAATATATCTTTTTGGGTATTAAACTGATTTAACAGCTCTTTTAATCCTAATTTATAAAAGCATATGTGTGTATGTATTTATTTTGGTTTTACTATAAATGACGACCACACAGAGCAGTATATAAAAATATCCTTATAAGATAGCCACCCTAGGCAGATGTGTCAGTCGTACAATTAAATTTATTTTTTTAAAATATTAAATATTTTGAAAAGGAATCCTTGCAAAAAAATCAATTAATTTTATATAATTCGCCCAGTTACAACAAAAATAATCTTTATTTAATTATCCATTTGTAAAACCAATTGAAAATATCCTTGCATCTCACAATAATTTAATCCGGCACTGCCAAGACACCTAAATAAAATTGAAACTGATATATAAATATATAATACCAATTTAATTTCCAAAGTAATGAAATCCTTATCAAAACCTATAAACTAAAAACAGAATATCGAAAAATTCTGTATACATATAATATTTTATATTGTATATTATATTTTGAAAAGATTCCTAAAACTTTCCAGACCAATGCAAATGTAAAAATAATAGAGATAAATCTCTTAATTGCTACATAAATCTTTGGACTATTTAGAAATTCCATTGTCTGTCCATTTCACCCATCGAATAATGTCCTTTATAAGTTTTTTTTTACAGACTTTTAATGTGAAAATGTATAATTTTATTTTGCAGCCTATGTAATAGATTTAATCCAATATGCATTCAGAAGACCATTCAATGTAGAAATAAAAAATGATCAGAAATAATTTGAATAAAATTCTAGTATTTTATTTGAAAAATTCTAAATATTTTTATAGATATTCATAAAATTTTCATTTAATTCTTCAATTAAATCTAAAATACAAAATGAAATAATAATAAATTTTATTTTATCGTAGAAAATATATAATAAAGTTTTACTTTTTACAAGTAGATACTTTTTGGTGTTCAAATGGTCAAAACAATTGGAAAAATATTTATTTTTTATTATTAATCAAATCCTTAAATCCATTTAATATTATTTTATATTCGAAATAATAAATGAAATAATTATGAAAAGTAACGACACATAAATTTCGTAAATAAAGACTTTTTGAATTGAAAAAGTTTAATTTGTTAAATTGATGTTATCGGACATTTTAAGCATTTTAAAGGTCCAAATAATAATTATGAAAAATGGAAAAGTTTGTGAATAAATTTTTATCATAATATTTTCTTTCATAATTTTTGTTTCTAAACTTTTTAAAAATAATATATTTTAAGAAGAGTATTTTTTTTTTGAATTTAATCTTTTCAATTACTTAAATAAACTTAATTTGATTTTTTGTTTTTGCTGACGCTTGTGAATATTAATTCCATCTTATTATTCACAATAATATTCGTTTTTTTTTCATTATTTCGAAAATAAAGTTTATTATGGATTTTTGAAAGGATTTATTGAAGTTCATTCAAAATTTATACTATACTATTTTGTATTTATAAACTTTATTGACAATTATATTTTTTTTGGTGGTGTTTATTAAGTGGGTCCATAAATAAGTTATTTCGAAGGGAATATTATTACGAAATAATTGGACGTGTATACTGATTTACAAACAATGTATCCTCTCTAAGTAGTTAGTTATTGGATGGCAAGCGTTGTTGGAATTATACTACCTACTTATACATGCTCTAGGTCAGGATCTGCTGGTACATGTTTTCTACATTAGGTTTGTAAAATACTAAATAGAAATGAACAACTATAGAGTAAGACTATAATTATATTAGCCCATATGCATACAAAAAATAATTTTCTTTAACATTATTGCAGTTTATTTCAAGACTAAAATAAATCTAAAAAAATCTTCATCATTTCAAAGAAATATAAAATCTCTGTTGCTGCCGAAATTATCATCATAAAATTTTATTGTTGCCAGACGATGATAACAGTATCATAAATGGAGTAAAAGTTCTTATTTCCAACTAATTTTTTTTTTTTAATTTTCTATAGATGACTTTAACTTTCATTATTGTTCAAATTAAATACTGTCATGTCCATCAATCTAGTTCACAAAGCTATGAATAAATTAGTTAATAATTATAAAGTTTGCTGCATAATATCGTAGTCAGAATAATGCCATACTTTAATGGAAAATAAAGCAACGTAGAATTAAAAAATTAAAAATTTATGAAAATATACTTGATAAGTTGAAAGTTGAGCAACGTCTGCGTTGTCCAATATTGCATTGAGCAGCATTCCGAATCTAGTTATAAGGTGAAAGCTTACCAAAATATATAAGGATAAGAAATCTTATTGTGAAAATGAATTCTATAGTACGGGCATCATTTTACGAAACGCTGTATGGTAAATTTTTTATTACCATTATAAATTTTGTATTTGAATTTACAAATTTTAAACTATTTTAGCTGATTTACCAGCCACCACCGAAATGAGTTTATGTTTTGAAAAGGCAATGATGGTGGTATTAACAAATTCTTAACGTTTTAATGTATGCAAAAATGAAGGTATATAAATATATATATATAAAGTAGTGGATGGAATAGAAAATGAATTTACTATAGATAAATTTAGTTTTAAGGAAAATTTTCCTTTGGAAATCGTTATATATTCAATATGAAAACTTAAAATGATTGTAAATAGGATTAGCAAATTTATTACTTAATATGCAAATATCTTAAGCATTTTGCAAACAGTACCAACAGTAACTCATACTGAAAAACAGAAAATAAATTTGTTATCCTTTATATAAAATGTAAAATTTAAATTTATATAGAAGAGTTTTATAAATCATTCGGCAGAGACTCATTTTAAAAGTAGTCTGCTAAACTGCTCGAAAAATACATCGCTTAATAGTATTAGAATAGTTGTTCGGTTTTCTGCGGTTTAATTAGGAGCAATATGACCTACTTGTGGAAATACCGCACTTAACTTTCAAGAGTTTGTATTATATGGAATTCATTTTTCTCTATGAATATTTATATGAATATTTTTAAGTTTCTTTCACTATTGCTGATCCAATCAAGAAGAATTAAACTTAATTTATATAAATAAAAATAATTTCCTAAAAAATAAATTCAAATATATTATTTAATAATTATCAATTGCGTAGTGAACTTTAAACTTTATAGTGTCATTAAAACAATAAATTGTTATTGTTACATTCTAAATTGATGTTTAATTGTGCATAATTTAAATAGATCTTATTACCTATAATTATTTTCAGGGCATTGTAACTTATATACGAAACCAAAACTAAAATTCCCAACTAGCAAAAATAATTTAATCGTGTCTTAAATATAGATTATTAAATTTGTTACTATAAAAAATTAGAAGTATGTAATTATTTTGCAGTTCAGTAAATAATTTGTCTGCAGTATTACCTACATTTAATAATTAAAATAATATAGAAATGCTACAAATACAGGGTGGAACTTAACTAACCATATAGGGTTTAAAACTTTTATATTTTTTTCATTTATAATAATTTCCTAATATATCTGGAACTTATGCACGGTGTTCAAAAATTTGGTTTAAAAGAGCCAAAATTCAGACATCTTTTCAACAGTAGTACATAAAAAAACTGAATCTTCATTTTAGAAGAAGATGTTTAATAATATTCTTGGATGTAATGCCTCTTCAGACCGTACATACATCTAATGTGGTCCAATTGAAGAGTGGTAATGTCTCTCAGATTTTCAATCCCCAAAACCTGGAGTCCAGCTTATTAACTGGTTGTTAGCTTATTAACTGGAGATTGTGAATTAATACATTTTCATAACTGACAACTACTTTTTAAAGGTCACATAGGTGACTATAATATTTGCTAACTTATATAAGCAAGAAGTTTTAGTTAACAAAATTTGCAACCAAAGAAAACTACATTTTATACTCTCTCCTCAGACGATCGGTTCTACGCACCGGAGAGACACTGGCGCACAACTAACATTGGAACCCAGGCCAAGGATCGTCAACTCGACTACAGGCCTGACGTTTCTACAACAACAACTACATTTTATACTGGATTTTAATCAGTCCACAAAATACGTGCAGTAATTTTAAATATAATTACGACGTGTTTACTAGTTGGGTTAAAAATCATAATTTAAAATTATATACAAAATAATAATTGTTTTTAGATTTTTTAATAATATCAAGAGTAAACATTTAGTTTACTTTCAAAGCTTAAAATGGCCACACAGCGATTAATAATAGTTATATTTGTAATATTATTTTTAAGGACGATTCTACACATATCAGTAAACTTTTAAAAGATCATTTTTTTTCATACAAATATAAATTTAATTTATTTTCATAGGCAATAAATCCTCCAGTTTATTTCAATAAAATAATCGCAATGACAAAAAAACCATTAATAACAATTGTCACCAGTTCAATCAGTAAAGACAAATTGATATTGAATTTAAATGTTACATATCTAAAACAAATGCATAATAATATAAATTTTAATTTTCATTTACAACGTAAAATTGGCAATAATTACGTTTCCTTGATAAATATTAAAGATTATAATTATTGTAAGTTTCTTGAAAGTGTAGTGGGAACAACTAAAAATACACTAATATTTTCCAAATTGGTAAAAACTAATTATTTGCCATCATGTCCAATTCGGAAAGTAATTATAGATTTAATATATTTTTCATTTTTATTACATTTTTTCAAATATTATTTAAGGGTGAATATCTTCTTAAAAATTTCTCAGTTGATACAAGTACAATATCAAGAGCTATGCCTGGTGGAAAATTTCATTTTACAATGGAACTAGCAGAAATGAACGATAAATCTAATTATTTTTTGTTTGTTTATACGGAAGTAAGTTACAAAGTGAAATAAATTAATAAAATATTTAATAATTTTGGGTCACTATATAAAATTGAAATATTAATTGAAGAATTTTGTGTGAAAATTAATCAAAATTTAATTTGTGTTAAAATTAATGAAAATTTATAACAACAAATAATTTTATTTGAAAATATGATTTTATAGAAAAGGTGAATAGAAAATAAATTACATAAATTTATTTATAATTTACTTACAACTTCTAATTATTATATTTCATTTTTGTAGATTTTCCTTTATTAATATTTTTGTTGGGAAAAAGCTAGAATTTTATAGCTACGTTAAGTTTCATACTCAAATTATTTAATACATATCTAAGAGTATGGCAGGAAAAAGGTAACAGCGGACAATGTCATCAATTTCATATGGTCAACTATAGGAAGGTTCAGTTTATTGTTCTGACAATGATGATATTATCCCTGTGTAATTTTGATAAAATACGGATTAAAATTACGTAATAAAATTTCTACAATTCATTAGAAATATGCAATCATGATTTATTCAAATTTCTTAAATCCTTTATTATACGCAAATATTTGTTTAACTTTAACTTTAAGTGGCACAAAAATACTTGTCTTTTCTTAAGTTGCCAGAAGTAATTTTTCAGCTTTATCATTTCCGTTGTCCTTACACTTTCCTGTATACGAATATAAATCAATCTATGTTAAATAGATCTAAGAAGAGTATGGAAAATTCATAAAAGATATGAATCATTTTTATAACAGAATCGGACAATTTTACTCAATTGGCTCAACCTATGATTCACATTGGTTAAATCTTGGTAACAAGATAAATTCTCTTCATTTTCAATGTTATCTTACTTTGTGTTGCATTATTTGATACACCAAAAAATTAGCTACTGCTGAAATCAAAAATATAGAAAGTATTACACTTTTATATAAGATGAAAGTCAATAATCAAATAGTAAAAAGTTGCATCAGTTTAGTTTCATTTGTTATTTTATTATCCTTCCATTAAAACTTCTAAATTCTTTATTATTCCTTAACAATAACTCTGTTAATTTGTCTCCGTTTCATAAATTTGTCATTCACCGAATATTCAATTCCTACATGGACTTTAACAAATTCATAAATAAAAACTTTCGTCTAACATTTTTTGTTGTTTTAATACTGAAGTACAAACTGCGTGTATATACAAATTATATAAATATTTTTTTTTTATCCTTGAATGTCTCTAGTGTGTCTAGTATAGACTTTTAAGAGGTCTGGTGATATAGATGAATTGTAGATTTACCAACATCAGAGTAAAAAAGTAAATTTATCAACAATCAAAGTAAAGAAAAAGTTAAATTATTTTATGTAATGCAAAAAAAGGAAATGTCGCAAAATTAACTTGGAATCGTGTATAAATTCGATATATAGAACGAAACGAAACATATATAAGTCAATGATATAAAAGTTTTGGTTTATTACAAGACTTTTTCTGGTAATATAATTGTGGTACTGGTACTGCTGTAGTGAAGAATAGAGTTATGCTATGACTTCGGAAATCATAGTATATAAAGATATATGGCAAAAGAAACATAATTGCATTGTTCACATAGAATATGAAGTATGAAATATAACTTTTTCATAAATTTTCTAAGAAGTTTTTATGTTAATAATTGTAAAAAGTTTTTGTTATTTTTTTTTTCATTTTTCGGTATTTAATGGTACCAGTTTTGAAGTTATTCGTGTTTTTCGAAGAATAATTTTGCTTATAATTTTAAATTTATTTTTAAACCGGAGCTGTAAACTATATAAAATTTTGTTATACTCTATAATTACTAAAAATTATGATCTAATTTTGAATATTTAGTTGTTATTCAATCCTGTCATTTAATTGAAGAATGACAACGACAAGTTATCTTTAACGAATACTTTAATTAATCAAAAGTAAACGAATTGGTTTCCTTATGTTGGAAAACCATGAATAAATGACAAAATACTCTAAATAAACCGTCTTAAAAACGTTTTTAATTTCTATCTCTAAATTATCCTTTTCGCGACTTATTATACCAATAAAATCAATGAATATTTCAAAAAATTTAATGGAAAAATGATGATGGGTTGTTGCTGTCAGGAATAGAACATAAAATTATTTTACTATTTATATAATATATAAAATCTATATTACATTGAACGTGAGTCGTTTTTCATTTTTGATCTAAACTGATGGCAAATATACATTAAACTAGCCAAAAATAAATTTTTACCAAATAAAAGTTTCATTGAACATTTGTAACTTTCAATGGATGAATACGAAGAAAATTGCATGCTAAGGGAAACTTTTATATAACATATATTTATATGATGGCTAAGTAATTTACAAAAAAAAAAAGTTTTTCTACAACGAAAAATAGTGTTAAGTTTTTGCTATATTTGTTTTTGTTTTGGAAACTTAGTGTAAAACGGAATTACTTCTTAAGGATATATACAAAAAAATAAAAAAAAGGATCAAACTAATGAAAATTAAAGAAGTAAAGGAAGAACAAAAAACTATGCACAGTTGAAAAAATTTTTTTTATGTATGATTGAATGTTTTGTAGTAAGAGAAGTTGTAAATTAAGGATATATATGTATACGGAAATAAGGAAATACATTTACTATCCTTTATAACACTTTTTTTTATATAGCAATAGCTTCAACTATAAATGTAGAATGTGAAAAACTTTTAAAGATTCCTTCCGAAACATGAATTTTCTATATATACTTAAGAAAAGGAAATCACGATATAGTAATTTTTTATTTTGGATAGGTGCTCATGGTGCCTTTCCAATGTATGGGCTTTGATAAAATATTGTTCAAGGAAAACATGAAGTATGACTGTATTATAATAGGAACTGTTAGCGTGTATAAGCATTAGAAAATACATTTTTTTATATTAAATATATAAATATTTCCATGGATGAATGGTTATTTTTCATCGTATTTGGTAAGTAAAATTGTAATTTTTCATGTAAGAACTACTGGAGACTGGGACTATATAGTTTTTGCTATTGAAAATGTGAAAATTGTAAAATTTTAAATTGTAATATAAAAATATATATAAAAAACATTTAAATTATGAAAAACTGCACTCAGTTTTTATGGATTTTCTTATACCGGATCTGATTTTATATTGCATTTCAACCAAAACCAATTAGTTTCAAGAGAAATTATTCAAATCATAATAGATTTTCCGGATAGACGATTCAAATTAATTGTTAAGAGATTTTTGGTTGTATATAGATTCGAAAAAGTGATAAATTAATTTGAGTCTAAGTAAATGAATATGATTACATGAATTCTTTATATAAATTAAGATTTGTTTAAATTACTTAATATTGAAGTATTGAATTAGCATTAAATAAAAAAACGAGGAACATACCAGAAATCTAGAATATTCAGTATTTATCTGTAAACGACTTTTCAAACTAAAACTCATCTGAATACAAATTTGGTTGACTGAATAGGAGAATATGAAAATGTGGAACATTTTAGCTGCATTACGTTCCTTTCGATTCGTATCGATCATTACTGAAACACCTGTTTCAATTTTATTGAGCCTATTAACGACTGAAATCCATGTGGCTAACATTCATGAGGACTATTTGTTGTATATGAACTAATCTATTTAAATCTAATAATTCTTAAACTTATTTTATAAATTAAATTTTGTTAATAATAAATTTGAAGTGTTAAAATCATACTTTAATTATTACATAGTAGTGAGAAATAAAAAGATGAAAAAAAAGGAATGTAAATAAGATGAAACTGGCAGTAGGACTTCCACCTATTAATCATTTACAAAATTTTTATATTATCCGCTAGTTATCAATTTTATATACATACCAAATACAAATTGTTCAAGACACCAGAATAAAGAATAACGCTTAGTAGCCAACATTACATTACACGATTACATTCATTTTTGTCTCGAAATACTTGGATATAAACTGAGCATTTTAAACCGCAGTTTTTAAATTATTTATACGCTTTGCCTTAAATTTGAATATCTTTTATGACATTCCCATATTTAATATATTTTTTTGATCAAATGATTTTTCTAGCAACGCAATCGAAAGCTGCTTTCAAATCAACAATTTTGTAAATAAAAATTATTCTAACTAATTAAATATTGGGCGTGCTAACTTTCATCTTGTAAATTGTTAGTATACTAATAAAAACCTAATTTTTAATTTTAATTAGCAAAATATTGGTTGTGTAATGCAATGAAACATTAAACGAATTACCTTTAAATAACTTAAAAACTTTGTTTAATTAAATAAACCTTTGAATTAATTAAACATCAGCACTAAATATGTAAATTTTATCATTTATTTCATACTAAAACCAATAAAAATCATTTTTTCACTTTATTTCGGTCTAATCAACCATTCAAAATGTTTCTATAAAAGTATTTTTTTTTGTTGGTACAAACGAAATTAATCTAAACTGACGGAAAGAAACCACGGTCAGAGGAAATTGTAAATTGAAAACTTTTGATTTTTCCGAAACAGAAAAAAAAAGAATTGAAGAAAACTTTTATCCATGATGTGTGCATATATCGAAGAAGTTTGTTATTTCAATTAATTTAGTTTTGTTGGATCATATGATAAATCGTGACTAAAGTATTATACTTTGATCTAAAAAATATTATATAAATTTAGACACAGACAAATTTTCTATCAATAAATTTTCTATTTTTTTTTTCATAAATTTTCTTATGTATATTTTCTTTAATTAAAAAGTTAACAGGGAGACCTGTAAAATGTTTGTCTATACTAAAAGTTTTCTGTTTGTTTTAAAAGTTTATTATTTATATTTTTGGTAAGCAATCAAAATATTATTCTGATATATTTTAAAAGCAAGTGCTGGCTTGGCTGGGACTTTTTATCGAGCACATTTTATCAAATTGGTACAAGTGCAAAAATTAAGGTTTTTCAAAGTTTCAGGACTAATATTGTTTTAAAGGAAAAATAAATTATGTACCTTGATGAAATGTGCAAGTTCCCTTGATGAAATGTGCTTACATTGCAAAAGTACTGATGAAATGTGCTCTATAATATACCCTATTATCATATTTGATATATGGTTATATTTCATAGGTTGATTATAAGTTTGTTCACTTTAAATGAATTGATACACATGAAGTATTAAGCCGACGATATTCGTAATTTATTTAGCCAAATTTTGATGTTAAATATATTGTTCAATTTGAGTTCCTTCGCAAAATTATTAAAACTTTATTGAAATATGAATTTACATACAAAATCATATAATAATAAATAATAAGATTATAGTAAATTCAATTTATTATATTTAAGTTTAAATTGGAAAAATACTGATTTTGACTGTACGTAAAATAATGTAACTTTTTTAAGAAAATATTTACATAATTTTACTTGTCTATAATTCTCATAAACTATATTAAAAGTTCTTTGGAAAAATAATTTAAAATTTATATTCAAATAAAACTTTTTCTGAATAAATGTTGACTTTATGTTGAAAAATTACATTGTATTTTGCAACAATTTACTCAATTTTTCTTCAATATTATTTTCTAGTCGGATGGTTATTAAAACTAACATTGATCTACATAAGTTCACTTATTATTTTATGGTTTTTATTCAGAATAGTTCAATAGTTTGATTACTAGAAAGATTGTGTTTGATTAATGATTTGTAATGGAAAAGTGGAAAGTATATTACGATTTACGATAATGCAATTTCATAGTTACAAAAAAAAAAAAAAAAAATTATTGAAATTGAAATTTTATTAATTCTATGATTATTTACTTTTTTTAACTTTTATGGTTCTAGTTAAATATGATTTTTACTTGAAAGTAGTGGCACATTAAGAAAACAATAAATATACTTGTTTAATAATCGAAATATTTATTAAAGTAAACCAGGACTAAGACCAGAACCAGATATTCCATAATCCGCCCGATTATTCGAATCCTTATTATTGATTGTATAATTGAAGAGTTTAGAAAACATCTACATAGTTTTATGCCGTGAATTAGAGTTGTTAAATAATGCATTATTTTGGTAATGTATATCAATATCATTACTCCAGTACTAGTTACTTCATTTGAATTACTTTAAAACAGTCTGTTATTGTAATACTGAAAAGTTTTAAGTACAAAAATACCCTCTAATACTATGCAGTAATGCATTATTTCAATTATATTAAAAGTAATTAATTACTTTACTGCTTTCCAGTAATTATTTAAATTCTGTAATTAATTTGAAGTATTTTTTGCATTACTCTGTACTTCAATTAAGTACTTTGAAGTACTAAGTACTAACACAATATTTACAAAATTTAAATAATTACTGGAATGCAGTAAAGCAAATTATGAATTTTAATGCAGTTAAAGTAATGCAGTAAAAATTACTTGTAAAAAATTAATTCATTAAAAATTTGAAATACTAAGTAATAATACTGCATTACTTTTTGAATGCATTATTTAAAAAGTTTACCGTGAGTTGTTAATGTGAGTTGTTAAATAATTTTCAGTGGTTTTTAAAATCACTGAAAAATTTCAGAAAATTATATAGTTTACATAAAGTAAAAGTTTTCTTATAAACTTGTACATTAAAAACGAATATAAAATACTCTTAAATATGAGCACTTTCAAGATCTATTGAAAATAGCCTCTACTGAAATACTTCCGGATTATAAAAAAAAAAAATCAGATCAGCAAATTCAGCATTCAAATTAATATAATACCCATTTAATTTTTTTGACAAAGCTCTGATATTTTTTCGAAACTTCAAAAGATTGGACACTACTGCCTGGGATAATTAGTAAATATGTCTGGTATTGAAAATTATTATATTAACTCTTTAAAAGATTAAGTTGTGTAGACTTAAATTTGAACTACATAATTAGGAAACATATTAAAATGCTGTAGAATAATATTCAGAATAACATAATTTATTGTAATTGAACATAATATCTGGAATTAAATTCCATTTTATATAATAATTAACGTTAAAAAATTAATAAATTGATTATGTTTCGAACCCAAATTATATTGAAATAACAAATTTTTTAAGAACATGAAAGAATCTTCTAATACACAAAAAATAAATCATTTTCTGCAATTTTTATTTATCATATTTCCAACAATAACTAAAAAACGATGGCAACAGGCTGGTATTTTCTAATTTGCTCACAGTAAACACACAAGGACTTATTATCCTTTGTATCGTTTGAATTAACCCAAAAAGTATTTAAAAGTTCACAATCAAAATTTTCTTTTGATATTATATTTTGTAATAGAAAATCTACATTAAAAAATTGTTCTGATGTTATGAGAAAATTAAAATGCAACCCACAATTTCTAATTATGCTATTATAAATAATATAGATTTTTTTTTTTGGTACATAAACTTTTATCATTAAAGCCCATCATTAAAAAAAAAAAACCCGAAGAAAACTTATAATTAAAAAAACAGAAAAGTAAATTAAAAATGAAAATCACAGACATAAATTAAAGGTTTGCACCAGACAACAAAATGATGAAAACTCATCAAAAAACTGTTAACCATCAGGCAGTAATTTTCATATAGTCCAAGTTGTTGTATTTATGTTGACAATGATCTCAATATTAAATTTAAAGTCAATGTATAGACAAGGATAATAAATTATTTTAAAATTGCAGTGAATTTGTATATAATTTCAGAGCCATGACGTTCATCTATCTGTCCACATCGAAAATTTGATTAATATATAACAGAAACGATGAATAAATGCTGGCTGATGATAATAAAGTAAATAAGAAAATTTTGATTTATTAATTATATATTCAAAACCAACAATTTTAGACACACTAACACGCGCCATAATTTGGGCAATTGTTGGATAGTATAGTTTATTTTAAACATTTAGAATTATTATGACTACTTGTAATCAAATTTGAAAGTAGCAACTAGCAGCCCAGTCTACAATAATTTGCTCGATTGAAATTTCGATTTAATTTTTTGTTTAAAGAAATCAAATATTGACAAAAACCAAAACTAAAAAAGTAATAAATCTAAAAATTAAAAAAATTGGCATGACGAGCGCGTAGAAAATAATCCAACTAACAAAATAATTTCCTTCTTCGTTATTGTTGTTGTCTTTGAATACCTCTGGGAAATTTGTCAAAGCAGAAAAAAAAAAAAAAAAAATTGCATACAATAACAAAGATTCCATACATAAACTCTATATAAAATTGGTGTCCTATTGCGCTTCTGTCTAGCCATTAAAATATTTTTTATGGGGTGGATTTGAAACAGAAGAACTAAAAAAAAAATCATGTATAAATTGAAATGACTGTAATTCCAGTTTATAAAACTAAGTGGTTTAAAATTATTTTAAACATTTATATTTCAACATATCCTTCAGATTTGTAGACTGAGAGCTGTACACAAAGAATATTTTTTATAAATAAATTTCATAGTGTTGACGGAAGAAATAAAATTGAACCAAATATTCGGCATGTCGAAATTCCATCG
Source organism: Rhamphomyia laevipes (assembly GCA_963920725.1). NCBI lineage: Eukaryota > Metazoa > Arthropoda > Insecta > Diptera > Empididae > Rhamphomyia > Rhamphomyia laevipes. Next base: position 14,848,519 of record OY987255.1, on the reverse strand, counting down.
CCCATCAGGATAGATTTCTTATTAGTTAGAATCTACTGTCATGGGTTCTCGGTGGATGTGTAAATCAAGCTTAACAGTAAACAAGCGAAAACCGCATCTTATAATTATATGCTGCAATGAATGTTATTATTGTTATTATTTGCTATATCATTTATAACTTTTTGCAGGTTAAATAATTGATGCGAACCATCAGCATTGCTTTTGCAGTGTTAACTTAAAACTGTGATTTTTTCTTATGTTCATATAACTTATTAACTACTGAAAATACTATTTTTTCTGTGGATTCATTTGTTTCGGGTGTTTTACAATTAATGAAAATCTTAAATCAGCAGATACAGATAACAATTCATGTTGCTAAGCTTATATTTTAATTACTCTTGCATACTTTTTAACAAAATTAAATTCATCAAAGAGTTAATTTTCATTTATTTCATAGTTGGTAATATTAATTTCCAAACACTCTAAATTATGTTGAACAACATCCCAGGCTACTTCAGATTTGAGAAGAATCCAATTAAATTTTTGAACTGTTCAGTCTAAACTTTCAAATAATTATAACATGTGGAATAAAAATTTCGTATATGAGATAAAAACCGTGTACGATCGATTTGACCTGTTTCTAATTACAAGCGGCAATTATTCGGAATTTAATATTTTATTTAGTTTTATTTTTAATTTATGTAAAAATAAAATTTGCTTCCATCAAATCTAGTTTCAGTTTACTTTGTACATGAGGCCATTATTATTTGCAGATGAAAATTTGTTTTCAAAAATGTTGAATAAGTTTTGATGTAAAAACCATTGATCTGAAGCTGTAATTGTGGAAAATGGTGATCACATTCTATTTTAAGAATTAACTCGATACACAATCCGCTTACAATACTTTTGGTGATACATTCCCCATCGTATTCACATATAGTAAGTATTGCAAATGCAAATGTGTTTAAGTTATTAGAAAATTTTCTATACATTGTAATAAATCTTCAAAATATTCTATATCATATTTGTAAAGGTGGGTCCAACACTTTTTATTACAAACTAAACTATATATTGCATTCAATTTGACATCTCAGTATACCTTCCACACTTTCAGCAATATAAAAACTTTCATTTACCAGCTTTTAGTCTACACTATTTATGTATTTTATCATGTAAAATGTGAAACCTTAGCTTCTCAATTTTATATATATATAGTTAGAATATATAAAATGAAAAACCCTTTCGGTTTGTACGATTCTTTTTTCTGTCTACATTTTTTTTTTATCCATTTTCATTTTCATCTTTTCGCTAGGATGTTTTTCTCGATTAGAAAACTTTTTTATTAAATTCTGCCAAATAATAGGATATAATTAGTAACAAAATATTGTTGCTTTTTGGCTGAATAGAATGAAATTATAAAATTTTTGTTGGACTATGGGTGGTCTTCGATTTTATTTGAACATTTTTTACTTTCTTGATGCTTTTTCTTGTCTACATATATAGAATATAATTTTCAGATGAATTGTTTATGTACATAAAATATACTTATAAGGATAATACTGAAATAGATTTTATAGAACTAAAATGATGAAGGATAATTAAAAGTAATTGTTTGTTTTCAAGTTGATTGCATTTATGTTCGTGTTAGTTAAAATAAATTTTATGCGACTAGACTGAAAATCTTTGTTTTTTTTTTTTAAATATTATGTCTATATAGATCATAAAATGGTATTATAAATTTCAGCTATATAACAAATTATATATGTTATCTTTATTTTAAGAAACATTAATGAGTATTGTGTTCAGAATTTTTGTTGATTTGTTTAAATTTAAATAAATCATAATTAAAAGGACCAAAAAAGGACGTAATTTTTCATTTAACATAATTAAAAAAAGTTCTTCTTTCTTGGTGATTTTGAATAGTATATTTTGATTAGTACTATCAGAATAGACTAAACTTAGAGAGAGAAACGCGCTGAAATATAAATAAGGTATAATAATGAATTTTATTATTGATATAACAACTAATGTATTTTAATATGACAGTATTATTTATGTTCCGAAGTTTATTTGATAAAATTCCAGAAAAGAAAAATACAACGTGTTTTGTAGAGTTATTTATGTCAACGTCAATAAAACTTTTCATATAATTTTTGTAACCTGTAGGTTCTGGTGCAATTCCAAACCTTCAATGTTCTGATCTCATTATAAAAAGTCTTTTTTCAATTGTCAATGTTTGCTGAAGTTGGCATATTGTAAACAAATAACTATACATTTTTAATGTCATTATTCATTACCAGGATCAGCGATGCCAACTTCAGATGCCATACAAAGAATATAATACAGACAAGTTGTTAAGTATAAATATATGAGAGATTTAAATATCATTCTACATATCACGACATTTTCTGTCGATTAACCAAAATATTTTAATTATATAGATTCACCGAAGGCACAATTCATAAATGATATTTAAATTAATTTAAAAACTTTGATTGTTTCAAAATGGAATTTGTGAGTTTGTGAGAATGTAAATGACACCAGTAATATAAAACAAACAATAATTTTTAATAGTAAAATTCCCATTAAAATTTATAGTATTTTTAAAATTACAAATTCTAAATGTAATACGGTATTAATTTTAATCGAATCATAAATTAGTGCTAAAATTAATGAATAGTTCTAAATTGTCACATGTAATTTAAAAATAATAGTATGTAATAAAATCGGACGAATGGTGTTAGAATTAGCACTAAAGTGCCATATATGGAACCAATTAGTCGCAATATTGCTGGTAACAACAGTTCTTGTAACAAGAATGAGAATTAGGATTAATAAAATTTATATGTATAGGACAGAATTGTTTAATAATGCATTCAGTATTGCAGTATTATAACTGAGTAATTCAAATATTTAAGTTTTAAATACAAAAATACATTGCAATACTGCAGTAATACATTACTTAATTAGAATTAAAAGTAATGCATTACTTTACTGCATTCCACTAATTTTAAAAAATACTTTGAAGTATTTTTTGTATTACTTCGATACTTCTATTAAGTATTTCGAAGTACTAACACAATATTTGGTAATTCAATGAAATATTTATAATTACTTTAAAATTATAATACACAGCCTTAAATTTAGCCTTGAAAAAATTACAATTTAATTACCCCCGCAAAATTTTATGATTAGCAAAAATATTCAAATTATAAAGTAATTATTATTTTATCCTTATCAATTACATTAAGATTATTCAATTCAATTCTACTCTTCTATCTCAGAACCACACTATAATAAATAATCAATCGGATTTCGGTTAAGTCAGAATAATAAGTTTCTTTATTCTGCTATTATAAGGTTTGATATGTAAGTGAAATGAGATACAATCGCTTAGCCTAAATCCTTTCTCCTAAGCACATTGACATTAGAAAACTTTTCATTATAATAATCTTCTATAAACTAAAATTATTAGTTATGAGGTTTAAAATTATGAATTATGCAACAACATTAATGCACTAACTTATATTAAAATTAAATATTTATAAAAATAAAAAAAATATTATATTTAAAATCCACTTGACTTATAATAACAAGGATCCATATCCTTATTATAAAAAATATTTGTTTTTTATTTTTGTTTTTAAAAACACTGTAATTTATGTTTATATAATTTTATTTATGCTCATAAAAGTTTTCATAAAATTCTCATAAATAATAATAAATTTATATTTTGTCAAAAAAAAAGAATATATAAATACATATTTATAAAAATAACTAAAAATTATGTTATATACTTATAAGCAAATATTCAAGGATCCATTGAAGAAGTTTATTCTCCCCTTTGGCAATAAAACAAAAAAAAAAATATTTTTTAAATATTTGCCTAAGGATTTTCGACAATTCACTGGCTTTATACAATAATGATGAAAAAAGTATGATATAACATAAAATTCACATATAAATCTTGTTCCAAAAAAAAAAAACCAACCAACAACCAAGTACTTTAAAAATAAAAAAACAAAAAATTCTGAATTAATTCCAGAAAATATCACAAAATTTTCAAGTGAGTAAGTATAATAGACTTCTTATATTATATATACAAAAAGAAATATCCTTCTTAGTAAGGTGAGATGGGCATAATCATGACAAAATATATAAAAATTTTTTTATGTACAGTCTATATTTATAAAAATTATTATTATCTTATAAAAAAAATAAAAAAGATACTCCTAAACCCCCAAAAAAATACCTAAAAACATTATATACATTTATCATTACGATGATGACAGAGTATAAAAACTTTTGAATTACATATCGTAACAACCCATATCATTTTCCACATTTTCCACATATATCCTTGAGCGCAAAAATAATAAATATAGGAAACTCTTGAATATTTACGGTTCACTTTTCAGTAATGTAATTAAAAAATTGTTTTATTTTTGTAAATTTTCATTTTTTTTACAATTTTTTTTTTTTTTGGAAAAACATTTGAGAAAATGAATAAACATGAAAATGAAGTTTTCTGTTAACACGACGCCATTATTCCGTACATCAGGAATTGCAAGCGCTGGTTGTTAGTTAAAAGTTTTGTATAAATACATCAAGTATAAATAGCTCTATCTCTATAAATATAATGTTCTTAAATATTTTGGCAGCTATGTATAAGGATAATACTGTATAGTGTATAGTAATGTATTGTTCAATTGCATACATGAGTGAATCATTAAGTGAACGATTCATAAAGTGTAAATAAAGTTTTTAAAATTTAAAAAAAAAAGAAAGTGTAAAACATTTTTTTGGTTATACTATATATGATTTTTGTGAGTGGGTGAGTTATATGTGAATTTCGTTTAGTCCCGGAAATAGTGAAATATTTTCATTCCCAAAAATTTAAATGGGTAAAATACGAAGCTATATAAAGATTTTTAAAGAGTTATCCGTGTTGAAGATAAATTTTATGATATAATTGCAGTTAATTAAATATCGAATCATAAATGTAGACCACGATTTTGAAAATAATGTGATTTCTTCTTATGCTTCATTCCTGCATTATTTTAGTAAATAATTGCGATAGTCACATTTACTCTAAATGTGATACATCTTATTAATGACGTAATGTCGTAGCCTTTAACGTTCACAACATTCACAAAGGATTAACATATCAGAAGTAAAAATTACTAAATTGCTGGATTAATTAATTTATGCAGAATTTAATCCATTTTCAGCACAATTTTACCTTTCCAGTTCATTAGTTTATTGATGTCATTATGAGGTTTTGCAATTTTTCTAATTAAAGGTATATAAGTATGTGAATCTCTTACAGTTTTCATTTTAAAATACATACATCCATCTTTGATTTGCTTATAATTTTCTCACATTATCATTCCCACACGAATTAATCGTCGATAATCGGTAAATCGGTGATCGTCGGTAAAAGAAACCATGCCCCCATGTTTCCCTCTACCTAAAACACCACAATTTGCGATGTAAATTTCCGAAGAGACTGAAATCGTTGGTCGATCGTTTTCGATTGGTTACGATAAAGGGATGTGGTTTTTTAGTGGGTAGAAATCCCACACGTCTATGCGGTACGGGTGAGCACCCCTATGGTCTTTTCGAAGATTTTCCACACTCCTCGCTTAAAAAATAATAAAAAAAAACATTATCATTCATTATTATAAATAATACGGCGCAGACATCGTACTATCTTATATTATGCTGGAATTTAGGTCAAGAATTCGATACCAAACCGAAATATCTACAATTATAGCTATTAGCTTGTTTAAATTAAAGTTTATTCACTATATAAAGAAATCTTTACACTATATAAAATATTAAGCTCGAATCGGCAAAATTCTTCATTGCTCTTGCATTGCGTTGAAGTAGTATTCTAAATCCGGTATTAGGGTCACATCGCTGAGATACCGCCTTAATGGAAAAAGAAGAGAATATTTATATATAATTACTTTCATAATTTGTATAATTATATAATAACAAATTATTTTGAAAACTACATAAAAACATTTAATCTAAAACTTCCATGGTTATCTAATTTTCTTATGCTTTTAATCATTAAAATTATATTACAGCCTTTCTCCTCCAAACATTGTTGTTTTTTTTTTTTACAAATTAAACAAAGTCATTTTTAATAAGTCGTCATGTGTTTTAGCGTTGTAAAATTCGAAAAGAACAATTTACAAAAAAGGATTAAAAAACAACATCAAACAAAATGAAAAATTTTCTTAATTAAAAAATACATTAATTCTTTTAGTTGTGCGATGTATGTTCTAAAGACTGTTGTAAAACGTTATGCTGCTGATTCATTTGACTTTAATTACCTTTTAAAAAACCTTCTCTCTATGCTAAATTCTAAAAATTTATGTTTATAAATGAAATATTTTTTGTTTTTTTTCTTTTTAACCGGAATTTTTAAGGAACTTACATTATTACGTACGTGAAAATTTCTCTTTTAAATCATTTTAAAATTATTTACATCCTTAACGTGTGTGCTCATATTTTATTGTTGTTAATATATATCTATATAAATCCTGATACATCCTCTAGACGTATTATTTTTCCGTTCTTTTTTTTTTATTATTTTTGTACAAATTTTCAGACACAAGGAATAAACAAAAAATTAAAAAAAAAGAAGAACTTTATTAAACTTTAGATATTTTTGCAACTCTTATAACACAAAAGGATGTTTTGCAGCATTGAGTCATAGAATTATTATAAAATTGACAAAATAATGATAAAATAAGTAGAAGAAACCACCATTTCGCAGACATAAAAATTTTGTTTGTTTGGGTTTTTTGTTTTATGCTAACAGAATCGTGTATATTTATTTATTATATTATAAAAAGAACCTAAAAAGGATTTTTTTTAATTATAAACCGTATACTCAAAAGGTTAATTAATTGAAAAATGAAAATTTTCAGAATATTTTGATACACAAATGAGATAGATAAGATTAAATACGAGCTTGAAATAGGAAATAATCACTGGCCTCTTTCAGTCAAATGAAATTAAAAAAGATGCTATTCTATGACAAATTTTTATTTCATTACAACACTAATTATTGAAGAGCCACATATATTACTTTTAACAATGGTAATATATGTGGAGTCCTATGTAAAATTGTAATTTTTTGTTGATTAAAAATTATTATTAATCTACAAATTAAAAACGTTTTTCGGTTAGAGCTGCAAACGAACTTATTGATTCAGAATTTAAACTTTTAACAATGTCAAAGGCAGACCATACTTTTTCTGCTGTTTCATAAAGTTATTTATTATATATAAAAATTTGAGATTAGGTAATAAACTCAAAGCTTTGATAAATTTTTCTCTAAGATATTGGTCGTAATAATGTATAATAAAACACTATTTACACGATTTGTACTTATATAGTCTTACAAAACACTAACGAAAAATCTGAGGCAAGTCGATAGTGGGCGTAATTCTACTAGTTGTATTAGATTTTATGACAGGATCTTTTATTGTTTGTTACCCTACATAAATGTGCGAAATAAACTTTTGATCGTTTTGTATAGTTTCCAATAGTGTTGCTAGATATATTTTAGAGGCTTCCTGAATTCAGAGGCCCATTTCAATATACTCTATTGCCCCCTCTTACAGGGCCTGTCCTTAACTAATGGTAAAAATCATGAAATTGATTCACCTTTTTAAAATTATTCTAATAACTGAAATGTGTTGGTATAATGCTTATAAGTTAATAACTAATAACTAAGAAGACTAATAAAATTTGAATTTAAACCACTCCAAATTTCAGATTTAAGATGTTATATTCAACTTTATATTATTTTATATTATTATATAAATATATTTCCAGAGTGAAATCTCCTTCTTTCAATTACTAAATAATTTAGTTAATATTTGACCTGAAACAACGAATTAATAACGAATTTCGAAACTAAACTAAATGTCCTTAAATATGCATTGCTTTTTTTTAAAGTTTTTGATGGATTTTGTGATAAAACAAATTATTTTATCATTGACCAATTACATTCACAATCACAACCCTGCCTCTTACTAAATCTATACATTATATCATGTCATATGTCTTGTCCTTGTATCACAATTAACTGGTGAAATAATCACAATTAACTCGTTATATAAAAGGTGAAATAATTATAGCTAACTATAATGAACTTATGCTATTTTTACACGATTAATCATTTTTGTACTTATATTGTTTGGTACGAATAAAAAGGATTTATCCAAACGCTGATAAGTATTATCCATTTAATATTAACCAGTTTAGCCGACAAAAAAATAAAATAAACAAAAAACATGGTCTCTGTCGGACGGAGAGAGTCCAAATTAATTGGACGACAAAATACGGCGAACTAATAATAAAGATTTAAATTATATTTTTCCTTAGATATATCGCAACCTTTGTAAATTTGCATGCGATAATATGCTTTCTCAATAAAATATATAGCCAGTTGAATCAATCTGGGAAATGCTGTACTCATTATCATAAGTTTCTCAAAGTAAAATATTAAGATATTCTTTGTCTTTTTACTGTGACAAAAGAAATTTTTTGTTTTCACACTAATACTTTTAATATTTTTAGTAGTATAAAATTGGTATAACTTCAATATAAAAACGTACTATATCCTTTTTTAAAGATAATTAATCTATTTAATTAGGGTATTGTCCTTAAACAATAAATGCAATGAAAAAAATGCATAAAAAGTTGATTTTTTTCAAAGATACCCAAGGACATATTAATTAATTACATTATATCAAATTAAAAGGTTAAATATAAAAGCGTTTCGTAATTAACTTATACTTCAAAAGGAGCTGAATGAATTGTTAAAAAAAAATTTGCATAAATTTAATTAACTGAAATATGAAATGAATCGTTCTGAAAAATCGTTTACAGCAAAATATTAGTTTAGCTTTTGATAGTGTTAATCATATTTGCCGAAACGTTAATTATGGATGATTATTACGAATCCTCCGTGCAAATGGGGGAACTTTTTTCTTTATTTACTTTATATTTACACATTGGTCGGGTTTTATATTATGGTTCGTACTTACTTGATTAGCAGCAGTAATTTTACTACTTTTAGTTATAGGAACGGCTTTCATGTGATATGTATGTTTTACTTTGAGGTCAAATGTCTTTCAGAGTGGCTTCAATAATTACTCACTTATTATCTGCTGTTCCATTACTAGGAACTGACTTAATACAATGAGTGAGTAGAGAATTCGCAAAAGGCAATGCTGCTACACTTTACCTTTCTTTTTATTGTACCTCTTATTGTTTATATGAAATATTTCATTTATTGTTTCTTCATCAAACAGGATGCAACATCCCTGATAGAGGGTTGTTGCATCCTGTTTGATGAAGCAATAAGATTAATAATTTAATCTTAATAATTTCAATAACATAAAATTATTAAGACTAACCAGAAAGAATTAATTAAAGATTGTTAATTAAAATGTTAATTATATTTTATTAAGTAATTTTATATAAATTTCAAAATAATATTTACGTATTTATAAAATTCCATTTAATTGATCTGAAAATAGATTTTTATATATTTAGAAAAATACAAAAATTCTTTTCAATTTTAATTAGTCATTTACAATTGTACATAAATAAACATTTCCTCTTTTAAAATATTTAATCAATTCAAATTAATTTTATTTAATTTACGTGTACTTGATACTTTATAATCCGCTAGCGTCAAGCTGTCTATAATTATTATAAAGAAAAGTTTTGTTTTTCACCAATTTTACTTTGAAAGAATTTTCCTTATGTACAAAATTTATATATACAATGTAACGTATATAAAATTTCATTTACATTTTTTACCAATTGTATTTATATATAAATTGTGAAACAATTTTATGAATTTCTATTTTTATATATTTTAGAGACTAATTATATTTTTATTATTTTTTATTATTGGCTTCGAGAAATATATTTGAGTTTTTGTTTTATAATCCCAATTATGTTCACTGTATATACATCGTAAAATAACTTAAAGTGTTATTTTCTGGGTGCTAATTTTAGTATACGTTTCTTTTGTAAATTTCAGAGTAAAGGAGGCTCTCAAAAAGCTTCTGAATGAACCAATTATCTATATGGATTAGTGAGAACAAGCAGAACGATAATTAGTAAGAGAATATTCATTACTTTCAGCTTGATCTCCATTACTTTAAGCTGAAAAAATAATTGCATTCATGGATTAAGCCGACTACAGAAACGATTAATTAATGATTGGCAACCTACTGAGACATTTTTGCAATTATAATTAAATTGGCACTACAGATAAAACAATTTTTTCAACTAGCTATAATTAACAATTGAAACATAAAATTGGAAAAAACATGAAATAGTAATTACAGCGTCCAAAAAATATACATTAATTATAATATAATTACTAAATCAATAGATAACTAGCTTCGGGCTTTTCAGTTCTGGAAAGAACAATTCTGCTTCCTTCGCCGTCATCTCTTGCTTCAGAATAAATGTTTAAATTACAATTAATACTAAGAACCATGAATCAAAAGCACATGCTTCACAGTACTGAAATAGAACGTTTACTGCTTTCGTCAAACTCATCTGTTGAGTTAGCCATCTCAATATAGACTAAAATTACTCATAACATGATAGCAATAATTATCTATTGTCAATATACAAACTAAATATATTGTAAAATATTTGTTAGAAGCATGCAGAAGTTAATTGTCATTAATGGATTTCAAATAAATTTTCATATTTTGTAAAATCTGGTTATTCTTGGAATAACTAAAACCTTATAACTAAAACCTTATTGTGATATCTCCATTATAAATAGGCTAAAAAATAAATATAATTGAATGGCCCCTTAATTATTATAAAGAATCATTATAGGTTGATGAGATAACATGTAATAATTATCTATTTATATACTACTATAATTGCTGTAATCTAAAATATAATGAATCATTATGACCGCAAAACAGTCACACCATCTGGCAAATAAATACAATTAAATCAGAGTGTTCTTTCAAAATATTGTCTCTATACTAAATCGAAATTAAATATTAGTGTGTAGAGTCAATCTTCTATCTACTAATACATAATTTTGTATCGAAAATATATGAAATGGCATCCATTAAAATATTTTATACTGTATTTGTATATTATGTAGAGATATAAAAGATAACATTTGTAATATTGTTTGTATTAGTATAGTTCTATTATTTGAATAAAAAATTAGATGTACAAATACTTTGGGGGTTTAAAAAAACACTACTTTATTTGCAAAAATCAAAATTTTCAATGGTTGTAGAAAAGTTTTATAATTAGTTTTATTTTTTTTTATTCCTGTTGCTGTAGTGTATATAATACCGATCAGACTTTATGGCTATGTTTTGATGGTATGCTGAATTGTCTGATGTTGTGTTATGTTGGTTTCACCTAAAAAAAAATCAAAAAATGACAAACATAAGGGGATTAGAAAAAAAAATCATCATTTTTGATTCTTGCCACGTTCTTAGATTCGCGTTAATAAAATGTTGAATAAAATGCTCTAGAGAGAATGAATTGTATATATATACATAAATATTGAAATTGCATTGGTGCATAGCATAAAAATTTTAGCATATCAAAATAAGATTTTTTTTTTTTTTTTTAGCTTTGATATATTTTTTTGTTTTGTCATCAAGTAATTTGTTGCATACTCGTAAATCTTATATAGCTATATAGCTAAGCTAGAGCTAAGTTAATTTATTTGTGTTTCTGTTTTGGGGGTATATAAATAATATATAATTACAATTGATCCGGGAAGTATTTCGTTATTGTTGATTTTATTTTTTAATTAAATGAACTTTATGACAACTTGGGTGGTTCATTTGTTGTGAAGATTTCTTATATAGTTTTATATAATTTATAAAAAAAAAAAATTATAATTTTTATTTATAGATATGAGAATATTTGTCACCTATAAAAAGTAGTTATTTAATTTTTTGTATATTTGTGACTATATTTAAGATTTTAACATATTTTAAATTATTAGATTAAGTTTAAACAATTTTATTTTAATTTCAATTAAATTTTGGTTAGTTGGTTCGTTTTTGAAGGAATATATGGAACAACTTTCCTTCACATACTGAAAATTTATTTATAAATTTAAGGCCTGTTATACTCTCCAGTTAAACCACCCTACTAAATGATTTTACCAGGACTTAATCATCATAACTAGTTCCTACATGTAATCAAGATATAAATTTCCTAAGCCGAGGGACAGTGGCATAATAGGCACTACACTGACACTTCCCACTCCTGACATCTTCTACATGTTAAGATAGTGATTATTTCTAAGAATTACGATTTCTGTAGCAACTTCATTAGAAAATTGTATTAATTGATTGGTAAATTACGAATATCTAAATAACAAAAAAAGAACTGTTGGTCCAAAATTCGAATATTACTAAACCTGGTTCAAAATTTGAATATTATTAAAACACCACTTAGTAAACGGCATCGATACAGCGATAGGGATGGAAACCGATTTCGATTGGAAATAAAATATTACACGATTATATGAAACTTCGATATTTTCAGGAACCAAAACTACTATTCGCAGTAACTAACTTGAAATTTACATTTTATTAAATAGGATTATATAACTTAAATTGAAGATTTATTTATTAATGTGAATTTTGATGGAATTATATAAAATGTTTAAACACGAAAATTATTTTTTATGTATTTAACATAAATAATGTAAAAATAAATAAATTTACCATTAGGAAATAGAATTTGCTAAATTTAAAGTCAGTTCACTTAAAATTGAATTTTAAATTTTAAATTTGAACTGAATTTATGTATTTATTAGAAACTTTACACTAACATTGAAAAATCTTTCCTAATTATATTTAATAATTTTTTTCTATATGTATTTATTTATATTAATAATTTAACTATGTATTTTATGAATGAATTTTATTTAATCGATTTTCATTAGATTGGTACTTATTTAATTTTATAATATGATTTTCGGGTATGCTTGAACGTTATACATAACATAGTTCTCGTGGACGAAAATTGTAAATTTTTGAATAAATGGTATAATAATCGAAAATATCAGTAACAAATTAAGTAAAATCTTACTAGGTGCACAAATTGAGTAAGCTCATTAAGAAAATTAAAGAATTCAAATAAGTATTATTATTTTAATAATTCGTTTTATTATGTAAATAAATTGCAATTACAACAAGTTTTAAGTAAATATTTTTAATTATATTTATTTACCGAAATTATATATGTTTTATGTTTGCACATTTAGGATGCTGCCTTTTTCGCATCCCACTAGTACATTGTATTCCATTTCCCTTACTGATGCAAAGAAACATTAACACAACCATTAGTAAGTAGGTGACACGCATTTTAATTATTCGAAGTCAAATCTAAAAAAATATTAATAATTTTTTTTTTTAAATATTATAAATTTCAAAATTACAAAAATATATCTACCAATTTGAAGAACTTTAAGAATTAACTAAGTTAAATTATTTTTAAGCAACCGCTTTTATAATCATAACCGCTTTTTATAATCATATAATTTTTAATATTATTTCAAATGTTTTCTATTTGAATTTCATAAAAACTAAAGTCAAATAAGTAAAAAACAAGTACTGATCAAATAATTGCTAAATTGCCCGTTTAAAAGTAATAACACATTGAATAAAAATCATTTGGAAAACTTGAGCACCAGCTATTTCATCCAGTTCATCTAAATATATTTTTGTAATTTTGAAATTTATAATATTTTATAAATTTTTATACTAATTTTTTAGATTTGACATGGAATAATCAAAATAATTAAAATGCTTATCATCTAATGATACCAATACAAAATATATTAAATGTGACGAAAGCTAAAACTTTCCAAATTTCCATTATTTATATCGTGATTAGCCGCGTACAGCGATGAAGTATATAAAAGTAATATAAAAAAGATTATTATTAATGAAAAGGATGAAAAGTTGTACAACCGATTGATATTATCTGAAGGGAATTTTAGAACACATCGAATTTAATTCATCAATTTGATAATAAAAAGAAGTGTGTGAAATTTGACCACATCGGATAAAGATTATATGTGGAAATACACATAGAAATAACGGTTTATTTGAGGTAGTACGTACAACACAAAGCCTTCATGCAGTGGTATCGTATAAGATATCCGATTTTTTTTTACCATTTTTGGATTTTCCACCATCGAAAGGCAAAAGTATTTTTCTATCTCTATAATTATAGCTCCTCGTATTACACACAGACTAACTTATATAATGAAATTGAATAATTTTTAACTTTATATTTTGTTACTTAAATTTAGATTAAATTTAAATATTTATTTAGTTGTTTAATTTATTATTAATTAATTTTAAATTTTTTTTTTTTTTAAATATGAAATTATTCTTTGAATATTAAATATTGTTATACCAATAAAGAATAAAATATTCTAAATTCTAAGTACTGCGCATATTAGAATTAGAAGCAACAGTTGAACTGAAAATACAAAAGTTTCTGACGCTACAAAACGTATATAATTTTATTATGTTTAATAACTTTTAAAATTCTTTTATCACTAAGTATAAGGATCTGAAATATTGAGTAATTACATAAATCTTCCTGGTTGACATTGCGGTTATTAAGTGCATGTTGTTCAAGTGGTCCATCACATTATCTTATCTATCTATATCGAATAATTAACAAAAGTAAGGTAATTGTATACGTGGTCCTAAAACAATTTAATTAATGTACAGGATAAATATTAAAAAGTTTCTGTAATTAATTACAATTTAAATTAATTAAGATTAGATGATCGAACTGATGCCATAAGAATCTGAACATAACGAGTTTACCATATTTTGCATGATAAATTTAAAATGAAGATTTATGCAGCATTTCATATCTCACGACCAAAAACGATTTCTCAAGCGTGTTTGAAACGTTTTAACAAGAATAAAACTGATTTCGTTCTTTATGACTTTGGATGAAAATTAAATATTGGAAGGTGGTTCAAGTTTGTAGAATATCTTCAGAATGATAAAACAATTAACTCAGAATATTATGTAAACCTATTAGATTAATTGGATACCAAAATTATGGAAAAACGACCTGCTTTACAATAGTAAAAATAATTTTTCATCAAGGCAATGCAATTGCTCACAAAAGTGACTATGATAAAAATCAACGAACTGAACTACGAATTACTTAACTATCCAACGTATATTCACCAGATTTCGCTTTCTTGGACTACCATCTATTCCCAAACCTGAAAAAAATCATATCTGGAAAATGTTTTACGTCCAATCAACAACTAATTAATACTGCAGACGTTTATTTTGTAATGCTTGATACAAATCATAATAAAACACGATATATTATTAGAAAAACTATGGACCAAGTGTGTTGAGCATTGAGCTTGAACGAGATTATAATAAAAAATTTCAATATCATAAAAAATCTTAAAATTTCAATTGAAAAATTGCCTTTATTTTAAATATTTAATTATGTTAATCATATTATTAATTATTTACAAAATTTTCGTTATGTATAAACAATTTCAAAATAAATTTTTCATTAATCATGAAAAAAGAAGCCTTTTCTGTCTAGACATTTTCCAATGCCTGACCATATATTTAAAATATTTTAATAGACACCAGTTATTAGATTAAAATTATGGTTTGATAAAAAAATTGAAAATTTTATTGATTATTATTTCTATAATTGTTTTAAAAATAAAATTGATTTTTACTAAAGAAAAATAATCATGTAATTTATTATTTATGATAATAGTAGTTGTCAGAACTTAAAGATTGACTATGTAAGGTTTCGTCTATAATAATATTAATTTATTTTTATGGGGTGTCAAATACTCATATAACTTGTAAATTAATCTATAAATCGTTTTTATTTTTTTAAAAAAACCATTTACAGACAATCGTTTAAATATTTAAAAAGTTCTTGAGTTAATAATAAAAATAAAATAAAAACAAATTTTCAAAAGTAAATTACCAAAAAAAAAAAAAAAAATAAAATTACTTGATATTTCTATAATATTAAGTCTGTCTAGTTGTCTGCATTTTCTCGTATATATCTTTAAAAATAAAATTTTCTAAATAAAATTTGTTACTTGGGGTGTAGTTTTTTTTGTTGTTGGGTACCTTTTCATTCCTGAAGACAATATAATATGAATTTATGAAACAGTCAAGAATAAGGATAAAATGTAAAAAAAAAATAAAAAAATATAAAATAAAAGGATAAATAAAAAGTTGAAGAAACTGATGGCAACAAAAAAAAAATAAATAATATAAAATTATTGTACATATTTTTTTTTTTCACTCTATTCACTACTGTCTATATTATTACTACCAATTTTTCTTCTATAAAAATATGATAAATAAATATGTAAAATATATATATGTATATATGTATATATATAAATATTGAATGAATTTTCTTTCGATTTACTTTCTTTTGTCGAGACTCTGTCAATTTATATTCTTCATTATAGGATGATGTCTCTTAAGAACTCACCTTGCAGCAATAATAATATAAAATTTCGGCATATAAACCAAGTCATTTTATATAGATAGATTTGATGCATGGAAGAGTTAAAATAAAATTATCAAATTTTTTCTTATCCCCAATAGCAATTTTTACAATAAAATATGAAATAGATTTTTGGCATAGCCTTCATCATATCAACATTCATAATAGATTAGGAAGGACACTTTATTTTGTACAAAAATCGTTAAATATGACATATGTTTACTCCAGTTATGTGTTGTAGGAAAAGTTCAAACTTATTATGTAATAACCGGGATACTTAATTTAATTATCTAAGTCCAATTATAAGAAAGAAGTTTAATGATGTTTAATTCAAACAATTGTCAGGACATTAAGAAAGGTTGTAAATAAATTATTATTATTAGCTTGACTACCCTTTAAAATTCATATAAAAATATATACATAATAAACTGAAATCTAATTTATTGTAATACATATTATTTCATTTGATTTTAATTATTGTTTTATTTTAATTATTATATTAATTTAATTTAATTCTTATTTAAAAGTTGTTTGGGGAAAAGCCTTCCCCAAAATTTTCCACTCTTTTTTATTTATTGTTTTCCTGCACCAATTTCTATCGAAACTATCTAGCTCATCTCGCCATCTTTTTGCTGTCTTCCAACTCTTCTAATTCTATCTAATGGTTGCCATTCAGTTGTAGTCTTCGTCCATCTGTTATCTTGTAATCTCATTACGTGACCGGCCCATTCCCATTTTAGTTTTTTTTATTATTTCAATTACATCAGTTATTTTGGTTCTGTTTCTTATTTCTTCATTTCTGATTCTATTAAATCGAGTAACATTTAATATAATATTTTTCTTTCCATTGCTCTTTGACAAATTCTTAGTTTGTTGATATACTTTGTTGAGTTACACCATGTTTGAGCGCCATATGTAAGGACTGGAAGAATTGCAGCGTCCATTAAATATTTTGATGTTTGAATTGTTATATTTGAGTCTAGTAGGTCTTTAATACTCCAAAATTGTTTCCAGCTGTTTGTAATTATTTGATTTATGTTTTTCTCCTCTTTGTTCTTTAAGGAAATAATTTGTCCTAATTAAATAAATAACAATGTATAAATAGAAATTTAGAATTGATTAGATTAAAATAGAGTTGTTAAAAATGCAAACTACATTTTCCTTTCTATTATTAATAAACCATATAATGTAAAATTTTTTGATGTTCAGACCTTCGATCAAGACAAGAACTTTACTGACACTTGTGGTCATGACCTCTCAAAGAAGTTAAGAAACCATTACAAAAGTATCACAATCATTTCCATGCAATTTTACTTTACATTTCCAAAGAATATGTTCTGTAGTTGGTTCCTCAATCGATCAGAATCATCCAGAATTTCCAATATCGTTCAGATGATATCTTAGCTTTGAGTATGGTACTTTAAACTTCAAGTTTAAACTTCAAATTCAAGTTGCATCCAACACTAGAGAAATTATTAAGTTTATAATATTAGTATTGATTATTGCTTAAATGTAAATTAGTAAGAAAAGGATCCTACACAAAGGGCAGCGAAAAAATATAATTTGTATGACAGTATCTTTATGATTCGCCTTAAATCAGTTCTTCTTTAGCAGTGTAATCGAAATGCTAACTTAATAATTATTACAAAATGATACACGAATTAGTAATTGATTTAATATTTTATTTTTTTTTGCTATCGGGGATCAAATATAGAAAATATATCACTGACAATAAAATGACTAAAAATAAAAAATTTAACAAATCTTTGATTATGTATGACAGTCAAACGAGTCATTTTTAACGTCGATGACAAATTTACTATAAATTGTTGTAACATAACAAAAAAAAGAAGAAAAACCTTAAAGTATAATATTGCATTGTGCATCCTTCTTTCAAATGTAAAATTATTTATATAAATCGCACACTTATATAATAGGAAAAACTTCACATAAAAAAGGATATTTTGACGATAATATAAATTTATAACAAAGTAACAGTTAAATTGTTAGTGAACCTCATAAACCCACAGAAAAAATTATTTATATACAGCATAGCAACATAAAATTATAGACAACGACTATGTCTGGAATTTTTTTTGTCTCAAAACTCTAATCGAAATTGAATCCTTGACAATGCCTGCCACCAAAAAAATAAAAAAACAGAGAGAAAATGAAAAAAAAAAAAAAAACGAAATATTGAATTGCATACCTGAAGGAGTTTCTTATTAGTGAATTGCGGTTCATGAATTTGGTGAAAGAGGATTTTATTTTTCGTTTGTTTGTAATAATTTTTCACAATAAGTTGGAAAAACGCGATTTATAAAATGAGATTATATTTTATATAAAAATAAATATTTTCTTTGGTTATGGAAAAATGAAGAAAAATTGTTTAAAAAAATATAATTGGAAAAAAATTACGTTTATGTCCTTAGACGAAATTCCAGATATCAAAAAAAATATGTTTAATATTCTTTTTGTCATAGAAATAAAGTTTATATAATTGAAGAAAATACTTTTACAATGAAATAAGAATCTATTTTAAAAATATTTTCATCATTATGACGACTGATTATTTCAAGAATAATTTAATTTAAACAATTTACTCCTTTTCAAAAGAAAGGATTTTTTAAATAATAAAATAATGTAGTTAAAATCATTTATAAATAATTAGAATAAATGATTTTCAGGAAAATATCAAATGAACATTTGCTATTTGTGGCTCATAATTTTGAGCTTCTATGTTCTAATGAATCTATATATAAACCTTCAATTCTTGCAAACAGTTAAAAGCCTCTCATTCTTTTAAAATTATGTAATATAAAATAAATAGAAATGTTATTTAAAAAGAAAGTTACCAGCTGTCATTAGTTAGCTGATCTCTTTTTTAAAATAAGTTTTTATTCTAAAAGGTTATTCAAACCTCAAATTTCTCATAAAGTAAGAGGACCTAACACCTAAGTAATGTCCTCTAAACATTCTTAATAGTGATCAAAGGTCGCAAAGCACTAATTATCATACATAATAAATAATAAAATGAAGTTTGCCATTTGCATATCATATTCTTACGATTACGATCAATTGAATCTTTTAATTTTGTAGTAAGAGAAATTGTCAATAAGATTAAAATTTACTATTCCTGCTAGCTGAAAATGCTTCAATTAACTTGGAATATGAAAATTTTTAGTAATCTATTTCAGTTCTATTTTTATGGTTTCCTAACAACATAATCTATATAAATAAGCTCACATGTCGGAAATCGTAGACTAGGTGAAACTTATTGAATTTGACTAGAAAATTATTGTTTGATAAAAACAATGAAATACGAAACTATTCGGTTTTATTTTTTAAATGTTCTATAGCTCCAAAAAGCGTTCGGTTAGTTTACATTTACAATAAGTTCAGTCTTTAGTTGAATATTCATGTCGAAATATCATTTTATTTGAAAAGTTATGGTAAGACTTATCTCTACTATTTTTTTTAGACTCATGATTAATTTATATTCATAACGCTCATAACATTTAAACTTATCATTAGAATTCATCTCAGCAAATTTAGATATTTTATCAATTTATATTCAAAATATTTAATGCAATACGATTTCTTTGATAAAAATCGATGGTTCCCAAAAAATGTAAACTTTCTTTTTTGTAACATGACTAAGTAATCATATCTAATTAAGCTCGGAATGTAATAGAGAAAGTAATTGATATGTTATATCATAATCACGACGTAGACATAACCGACTGCACAGATGTAATAGTAAATCCCTAAATTATCTTCGTCATCAGACAGTTGTAACATATAATTCCTATCATGAGTAAGTATTTCAAGAAAAGTGATTGTTACTGTGACATATTTAAATTTTTTGTACAACCGATTACTAATTCTTGATTATTCACGGAATTATCTGA
Organism: Rhamphomyia laevipes; assembly: GCA_963920725.1. Taxonomy (NCBI): domain Eukaryota; kingdom Metazoa; phylum Arthropoda; class Insecta; order Diptera; family Empididae; genus Rhamphomyia; species Rhamphomyia laevipes. The sequence goes on along the minus strand of OY987255.1, from coordinate 14,828,036 downwards.
CAGCATATCTGAATCTACTTTGTTGAGGATATTAGGTGCACCAACTGAACCCAATGTCCTCAACAAAGTAGAAGTTTGATAAATTTCTTCAAAGATAACCCTTGGAGGAAGTAAGGGTTTAGCTGGATTTAAGTTCATTAAATTATGTAGGATTGTTCGACAAGTTAAAATTATAGGAATGGCGTGGTTAATTTAATATATTTCAACGAACTTTTTAATAAAGCTTGAGTGAATTGCATGGAGGGAAGCAATCCTATATCCTTTAAAACTAACCAACCACCAATTTTTCAGAAAAATTAGATTATTTTTAATATATATAACATAAAATATCGAAATTCTTAGAAATTACATAACAATTTCAAAAAATTTACTTATTCAATTTTGGTAAAATAACATTTAAATATATTAATAATAAATTTTTGATTATATGTTGTATAACGAAGGTAGTTAACAATAAAAATAATAATATTTCAATAGATACAAATACATAAATTATGATATTATTATGACTGATTTGATGTGTGTATCCTGTCATTTAAATATTTTAGATATGTACACGCATATTTACATAACAAAACAATAAAAAAAAAACCCCAAAAAATTATTATTATCCTTAAATGACGTAACGTCTAGACAGAACTAAAAAAAAAATTGAAAATAAATATAAATTGGAAATAAATGACATGATATTTTTTAACAAAAACTTTTATATTTTATTATAAATTTTATTATTTTTCAATTCTGGGATGTAAAAAAGAAAAAACAAAATTTTCGCTATAACATGTAACGAAAAATATCGACAAAAAACGATTAAATTTTTGCATAATCCTTGTTATATACAAATACTGGCCATATTGGAATTTTATCTACTTTTATGGTTTGGTTACTATGCAAAATGCATTCAGTCTTTTTTGCTATTTTAAATACTTTTGTCAAAATATGCATTTCTATATTTTTTATATTTATATACTAATAATAGTTCTGAATAAATTACTGTATAGCAGCAGCAAAGGATAACCTCTAACTATATATTTTTTAGGAAATATTTTATAGAGATATTGAATGCATATGTTCGCCTTTTTGTTACTTTTGTAATAACTAACATTAAATTTATCTATACATAGTTCTGACCGACACACAAAACTTATGAGTTTGTAAATTGCATTTCTATACTGTGGAAATTATTTTCGTTTTTTTCATATAGAATAGAAAGTCTAGTGCTAGTCTGATATTTATATATCAATGTCCTCGCTTCATACCAAGTCAAGTTAGAAATTATTAGCATCTAGTAATTTTCGGCAATATTTTGAAGATCTTAGGTTCTTAGCATTTTTAGCATCTAGTAATTTTCGGAAATATTTTGAAGATCTCAGGTTCTTAGCATTCTTAGAATCTAGTAATTTTCGGCAATATTTTGAAGATCTCAGGTTCTTAGAATTTTTAGCATCTAGTAATTTATTTTCGGCAATATTTTGAAGATCTCAGGTTCTTAGCATTTTTAGCATCTAGTAATTTTCGGCAATATTTTGAAGATCTCAGGTTCTTAGCATTCTTAGCATCTAGTAATTTTCGGCAATATTTTGAAGATCTCAGACTTATAGTAGAAAATATAAAGCCCTTCGATATCTATTCTCTAACTCATGGCTGAAAAGCGCCAAATATTCTATCTTTACTTAATCATTTACCATTCTACTCAGGATGCTAAAGTATTTTGAGTTATATTAGTTAACTCAAATTTAGATATATGTGAAAAGTATTCTATTTTGAGATGGAAATGATGAACCATTTCATATTTATATTGTAAGTCAATCTAATGAGAATTACCAGATATTCTAAGGCTGTAATTATGTAACTACGATACCTCGGTAGTTAGTTACATAGTTACAGCCTCAGAACCGGGGTCCATATTGCTCAAGCAGCTGTACTGTTTTATCAATAGTACGGATCTGGGTAGTGATGCATAATTAAAAAAAAAGGAAATTACAATAAGTCGTATGGCTGCAGTGATTGGGGCTATTAGTGGTCCTCCCTCTATTATCGAATATAATCTAATCTACACTATATTCTAAGTGTACTTAGAACACAATAATTTCAGTTTGATGCAGAAATAAATTATGTTTTTTAATAAATACAAATTTTTCATCGTCTTTCAACTAGGACTTCAATAAAAATAATATTTATGCTCTCCTGAAAAATTGTCATTTTGAGTTAAACTACTATGGATCGAGGACATCGATGTATAATCCAGAAAATAAAATATGTCTATGGTAAAGTTCTCTGTCTGGATTTTAAATCCTGATGCATGTTGACAGTAAAATATTATATTAAGCAGAGATACAAAATAAAAAAGACAAAAAATAAAAAAAAACCACCCACAATCATTAGTCTGCCACCCCCTAAAATATTATAAAGCTTAATGGAAAATTGTTTTATAAAGTTTTTAAGCTTTTTTTTTATGTTGTGGAATTATTTTTTTAAAAGTACAACTAAATACAAAAACAAAAACTTTTAAAATATACGTTAATTTATGTAAATTAGATATTTATGTGGGAGTGCAACATATAAAAACTATAACAGAATTTTACTTGTGGTTTTTATTTTAGGATTTAAAAAGAAATAGTAAAGTGTGATGGATAGATATTTTATAAAGTACTGAGGTCTCTTTAACTTTAACTATATTTAGAGCCAAATCGATTTATTGTAAAAAAAATTCTTCGTCCTTTATAAAATTACAATTATCTTTATTAGAAAATATGACTTTAAAGAAATAAGTAATCCTTTTTAGTAATAAAGAAATACTAGTACGTTGTACGTATGTATATGTTTTATAATTTTTGACAGTTTTATTAAACGTATTGTCAAATTCATCGTATTGTCAAATTTCATATTTTGGATAAATTTTAAATTAATTTTTTTAATTTCATATCCAAAACCTTCAATTCAAATTCTTAATAAAATGGGAAAGAATTTCTAAATTTATAGAATTAGTTATTTAGTTAATTTGGAGTCTAAGAAGGAAATTTAATATGACATATTTTAACACTATACTCGCCATTTCACTGATCTGCAGGCTCTATTGCTTCTATGATTATTAGTATTGGTTCTTGGATATCAGCGCTTGAGATTTGTATTATACATATACAAAGTGTTCACCTATATTTTACAAAAAAATATGGTTCATACAGACCTATGGTTCTGTACACAATCAGTACAAACAAAGATATTCTGTCCTGTCGCTCGTATTGATATAAACTAAAAATAACACATTATTCTAAACAATCAGTTTTCAGTGTATTTATTGTCCCCTACATGATGTAGAGATCATAGTGTACTCTATTTAGTTCTAGTACCTCTCTAATTATTAAAAGGACCTCCAAGTCTTCCTTATTCATTATTCCTTATTCATTTTTATGCGTCCTTATTTAGTTCTTTGATATATCAAAATGCTCAAGATTTCCCTGCACCGAGTATGAGACAAGATCATTTTTATGTAGTAACCTAACCGAGAATGAAACCGAGTAAGACAAGAACATTTTTATTTCTTTTGATTTCAAATCTTTTAACTCACAAACATAAGCGATTTCAAAACGATTAGATCTAATATATTTGTAAACGTTTTGTATAGTAATTGAAAATTAAAATATTTTGATCCTGTGAATTTCTTTAAGAGAACAAAACATTAATTATAAAATGTAATAAAATTTAAAAAAAAAAAATAAAAAAAATAATCAATTTTGTAAACATCTGCGGTGCACGTTAAGCAATTAATAATAATTAATTGCATAAAAATGAAAATTAATATAATTAAATGAATTATTAACATATAGCATAAAAAAAAACATACTTTATGGTGAGAGTAAAATGTAAACGATTTCGAAATAATTTATAATATTTGTAAAAAGTCACATGAGAATATTCAGTTTATTATATTATTTATTAGGTAATAATTTAAAATTATTTTGTGATATTCATAATTATATATTAATTGTTTGGCCCATAACAAAATTATACCGAATTCATGAACTAAATGACTTGAGCTTCAGGTTTTGATATAATATCTTGCAAATATATTATGTATAAATACCAAGCCTCATTTCAAAATTGATATTCACATTACAATAGCGTACTTTTCAGAACTACGAAGTCTTAAAGCTAGTGGTGGTAACCTGTTAATTTGTTTTCTTTTTGACGCTTGTATACTATCTTAGTTCTGCCTTAGCGAATATTTTTATTTTTTATATTAGTTTTGGAACTACTTTAGTTCTAACAATTTTCTTTTTTTAATTTTTTAATTATTTGAATTATCAGGTGACAACATAGGGAAGTAATAGCGTTCTTTTCAGAACTGTTGAATCCCTATGTAAATGGTAGCCTGTTAAATCAAATTTTAATATTTTGGTTTCTATAATTTTTATATTTTTATTTTTATTTTATTTATTTATTTTATTGGTATTAAAAGTGTCCAATTGTCTAATTAATTAGTGTCCAATTTTTCTGTTTTGTTTTCGGTGATGGAAACATCAGAGTTTAATCCATTGTGGATAGTAACCTATTTCTCAGTATGTGAGAAATATAAACATATTTTCGCTGATCCAAACAAAAAATCGGTCGCTTTCTCGAGTCTGTATTTTCTTGGTTAACAAGAAGATTGAGCTTGTGTCTCAGATTCGATACTCGATTATTAATTTATAATATATTAAAGAAATTCAATTCTATAAAATATATTTCTCATGATCGTAACTTGTAAAGAAATTCCTCATCATTGAATAAAATTTTATAAATATTTTTATATCGCTAATTTGTAATTTTCAACTACTATCGCTACCTTAATTAATTTTAAATAGGTTTTTTGTAACGATAGGTAGAACAAAGTTCACTGGAGACCGTTCTACAAAATAGGGAGAGGAGAACGATTGTTACGAGTACAAATACAATATTAAAAGCACTATTAAGTTCCCTTGTATTCCCAGGAAACCTCAAAACATGAAATCTGTCAAAATTTCCTTTAGTAGAAAATTTGTATTTATATGATCTTTCTAATGGTATGAAGCTTCTCTGTTAGCAGACATAATATTGCACATTATATAGCAAAAATATTTTAATAACATAATTTCGAATTTTAAATTATGTAATTTGATGTACAGACAAATTGATTAATAATATTATCAATCATTTATAAATACAACAAATAACAGCATTTTCATTTCCAAATCATTATAAATATTTCAATAATCATTTTTAGACTTTAATCAAAAATCTTTTCATTTGTATTACCTTAAAAATTTTTTCTTTAAATCATTTATTTTATCCTTTTTTTTTTTAAAGAGTAACAAAAAGTTACGACATTGAAAAATGATGTTTGCGGCGTCCACTAAAAGACTTTAAAGTAAAAAATCTCTACTCTGAGTCTCTGACATATCCTTTTATTTGTAAAGCTTGTCCTTGCTATATTTATATATATAACTTTTCTATATATTATGCCTTTTATAAATAGTCTGCATTTGAAATTGCAATTTTAAGCAAGGAACAAAAGCAATTTAATTCATTTCTTAATATAATTCCGCTGATTCTATAATTCAAAGATATACTCTGGTCTTTAGACACGGTTTATTTTCAGATTGGGAATGGGAGGTCGGGTGGTCAGTCAAAATAATAAAAAAATAACAAAAAATTCATGAAAATGTACACAAGAGACAAAGCTGAACAATAAATCAAATGCAGTGAAATTCATTTATTTTAAAATCCCAAGGAGAATAATCTTAACAACACCAACCAGAATCCTTTATTCTAAAAAGCTTGTAAGATGAAAATTAAATTATATATATTTTTTTTTTGCTTTTGCAAGTGAAAGGATGATAAATCGTGATTATAAATGACCATCACAAGTTGTAAGTTTAAAAAGTGAAAAAATTAAATTATGTTAAAAAATATTTTTTTATTTTTAAAGAATTAATTAAATGCGAAAATTACTTTTTATTATTAAATCAAATTTATGATGAATTTTAAAAACCTTTTGATTGGAAAAATCACTTGTAATTTGATGATGTGGTTAAAAAATAATGATTTTTTTTTCAAATAATTATTGTAAAGATTTTTAATACAAATGCATAAAAATTTTTTTTTTTTTTATTTTGCTTTTTTAAGAGTTGCAAGGAAGACAAAATTATCAATTCTTTGAAATTAAATATTTTTCAATTGTTATTATTGAAGTTCTGTTCGTAGAATTTAATGACATTGATGAATCGTGAACTCATTTTGACAGACGATAAATAGGTAATAGATAATATCATTTTAAAAATATATAGATACAATAATCATTATTATTTCTTAAAGATTTTATAGACAAAAGAATTCGTTATAAGATTATTGATCTTCATACTCTTTACGTGGATACTTACTGTAAGATAAATTTTGTTGAATTTTATTTTATAATATTTAATAATTTAAGAAAAAAATGAACGTTAAATTCAAATTATGCTCAATTAATAAAAAAATACTTTACACTTTAATAAGTTTTGAAAAAAAATAAATAAAAAATATGTGGCAATAGATATAGAAGCTGTTAAACCTATGCTGTCGATCTCTGTAGTACCAGCAACATTTGTCGTTCTTAAATAACAACCAGGACTTAGTAGTATAAGAATAAATCCAATAAGTTCGAAAGAACACAAAACTGAATTGAGCTGACTGAAAATTCTAACATCGTAGATGCTTTTCTATTTAAAAGCATAAGTGGAGCTGGAAGTGGAACGATCAGAACTAGAAATTGGAAAAGTTCCCTAGATGAAATGTATACTAAAGGCTTCCCCAAACCAGCGCGTTTTTTTTGCGGCAGCGGCGCGTTTTTTTGCCGCAAAATTTAATTACATGGCGGCTTATGAATGTGCCCACACCAACGCGATTTCCGCGCGGTTTTACAGCGTTTTTTTGCCGCAGATATACATACAAATTTTTTCCGCAAAAAAAACGCGGCAAGCAGCGTTTTTTTGTAAAAATCGCAACAAATGTCAAATTTTTTTTTTTTTTTTGTCGATTAAAAAAATATTTTTTTGATTTTGTTTGAAATAAAAATGGAGAAATTGGATAAAATGGAAAAATTGATTGAAACAATTAAGAAATATCAAATTTTATATGATCTATCCAATAAAGAATATAAAAATATTCGTAAAAAAGACAAAAAATGGGACTATATATACTATAATACAATATTAACAATTTTTTGAAATTTTTATTAATTAATATTTTTGTAAAAAACTACAACAAACTTCGATATAACTTCAAAATAAATATGTCAAGTTATGACTTATGACATATTTATTTTGAAATTTAAGAGCGAATTTTCGCCGCTTCGGTGTGGCCTAATATGCGATATTCGCGCGATTTCCGCGCGGTTTTTTTATTCGCGCCGCTGCCGCAAAAAAAACGCGCTGGTTTGGGGAAGCCTTAATAGTGATGCGAAAGTCCACCACTGACAGAACACGGAAGAGGAAGAATAAGTTAGAAACTATTCATATAAAACTTTTAATATTTAATTTGTTAGCAAAATATTTAAAGAATTATTTTTTAAGCAACTATTTAACAAACTAATTTCTATTGAAAGTAATGCAGTTACTCAAAACAAAGCTTAATTCCAGAATAGAACAAGCAAGAGTAGCGTTAAAAAATATGAATAATATTTTTTGTAAAAACGAAATAAATCTACATCTTAAAAATCAAATTACTAAAATGGTGTAGAAATCTGGACAATAAGAAAATATGATATAAGAAAAATAGAAGGATTCGAGTATTGAATTTTCCGGATCTGGATGGATCGCATCATTAATGTCGAAGTTTTAAATAGTATAGGTGTTAACGCTATGATAGTTAGTAACAACAATTGAATAAAGAAAGCTGAGTTATTTAGGCATTTAGGGCATGTAATAGGCAACGAAAAATATAGAATTTTAGAACTAACGTTACAAGGTAAAATCGTTGTTAGGAGAGCCAGAGAAAATATTTAGGAAAATGGTGTTACTTATCAAGAATAAAGTGGAAAAATTGATACTTATAAAAAATCCATTACTAATTTTAAAATTTGAATCTATCAAATTAAAAGAATTGTAAATTTCTTACTTGACATATTTTTAAAACTATCAATTAATGAAAATTATCAAAGAACATTTTTCAATTTTTTATTTCTTTATAATAATTTTTCTTTACTTAAATTAACCATTAAATTGTAACCATTAAAAATATGTTTATATTACATAAATTTGAAAATTGAATATAAAATGTACACAGAAAACATTGAAATAAAATATTTTATTATTTTCATGATAATAAATTGACATAAAATTATATATAAAAAAAAAATGTTGGCAGATGTTAATATACCAAGTGGTGTTCACCACCATATAGTCAGCTACTGTGTATTACAATATTTTCAAATTGATAATCTTTGGCAACATTGTTGCAAATCTCTTTATACAACATAATACAATGGCGACAACGATAGAATAATATATAACAACATCATAAATAGTCATGTCGGAATTTTTTTTTCGGTATGTTGTTTGCTGGTTGTTGTTGGTGGTGAAGTCCTGTAAAGTGTCTTGTGGTCGTTTATCAACAAAATCTCTAAAACAACAATTTAATAGCTTCTTTTTTCCATTTTTTTTTTGCATGATTTCCTCTGATCTTTTATTTGTAAAATTGAAATTTATAATACATTGTTGATGGTATTTTTGGTTTTTTGATGTTTCAAGAGATTTTACGGGTGGTTAGAATAACTAGGAGTGTTGTAATGGATTTGATCCTACAAATAATGGATTTAGCTGAAATATTTCCTGATCGTTTTAGACTTTGGAGATTCCAAAAATGGAATAAAAAAGAAACGAAAGTAAAATTTGCATATGCGCAGTAGCATCTCTTAGAACTTGGCATCAAACCTTGTATTTAATGCCTGACAAATCTGCGCTTGGTCCTATCAGTGGGTTCACTTTTTTCATCAAGTTAATGTTCCTAAAATTTGGAGTCGGTAGCTTCAGTGGCTTCATGGGTAAACTAATGAGCAGTTTGGTTTTTGAAAAATATTTGATTAATTATCTAGAAAGCATGTAATTATTATCCGATTTCAGTAAAGTTTATGGGTTACTTATCTAGTTCGTACTTAGACAGTTTCAGTGTGTCTCTACCAAAATATCGAATTATATAAAATACAATGCAACATCCTTAAATTATGTGAAATAAAGCAGTGATTTTTACAAAGCTACGGTAGAAATTCGTATTTATAAATCTATGTTGAACGTAACTACGAGTTATTGACATGCCCTAGTTAGCAGCTTTTTTTTTGTTGTTTTACTTTGTTAAGAAAAACCGGCAAGGTTTAAATTATAAATTTAAATATATAATAAAAAAAAATTGATTTATGGATATCTTCCGTTGAAGATAAAATGGAAATTATGTGAGAAAAATTATTGTTAACAAAAACCGTTTATTAAATAAAGGTGGGTTAATACAAATTAAGTTAGATCAAAAAGAGTAATTGCATTAACTTAGTTATTTTTAATCACACATCAGAGACTGAAGAATTTTGTAGGTGTTTTTAAATACTTGCTTTGGGAGGTCACTTGCATTAATTTAGCAAAAATAAATAAATAAAATTTCTGCTTTCCAATGTTTTTGTATCATTGTTATCAAAGTTGATACTCCGAAACGGATTTGACTATTTTTATGGCAGGATGTATGTTTATGAATACAAGAAAGTCTAATCAAAGAAACATAATCATCACAAATTTTGAAATTAAGATTATATTAAACAAAACTAAATATGCGAATATGTTTTAAGCAATTTAAGATTGTACTTGATAAAAAGCTAACTAATTATAAAACGTATAGTTAAATAAACTTTTATTCAATGATTTTGCAGGAAATACTATTGAAGATCGCTTTCCAAATAAGTTTTATACAATATGCTTTCTAAGCATAATTGAAAAACATATTAAGGCTCATATGTTGAACCGCAAACCGATAGCGCTAGCTGTAAAGACAATGCCAAGGAAATCCTAAGGCTGGTGGAATTTTTTTGTAAATCTGTCTAAAAATTAAATTTTTCGTTGAATTTTTTTATATTTTGATGTAAATTCTTCTGTTCCATTTTATTAACGATAATCACATTTAAATTTGAATAAAACTTAATTAAAATTTGATTAGAAGGTTGTCAAAAGTGATTAGATATTTAATAATATTTTTATTCCTGTATTGAAATTCTCTGCTGCTGGCTGATAATATTAAATCAATCTTCGCGGTACCATTTTTTATTTCTGTCGGTGACCACTAGTATTGCGTTTGCTTTCATTGAATTGTATATATTGTGTTCAATAATATTGAACATTGTAAGTTACCGTTGTCGGTTTGCGCTCACATTACGTTTGGCCCTTAAAGATCAATAAATTTAAAAAAATTATACGTTTTATTAAAATTTTTGTATAATGTCAAAAAAAACTATGAAAAATTAAAAATATTTTTTATCAGGATTATTTACAAAAATACAGTGAAATCTTGATAGTTTTCTCCAATTTGACAATTTTAATGACAGAAATACTAAGATTTTTTAGTATTAATTTTTAATGTTTCTTTAAAAATTTCTGCTTTAAATGTCATATAAGCTAAGTCAAATTTTGTAATTTATAGAGAGACTGATGACAATTGACAAATGACAATTAAAAAATCAAATATTCAAAAATTGCAGAAAATAAAGATGGCGCTGTAATCAATAAGAAATCTAAGTGAAAATTGGAATTCAAAATATACTTCATTATTTTTATAAATTCAGATAATTTTATATTAAATATGAGAAAGTGTTCGTTAATAAATAATCGTGAAAATTGAAGAAAAAATATATTTTAAAATTGAAAAATACTTTTTTACATCATTTTTTCCAAGATTCTTTACATCGAATTTTTGAAGTGAAATACTTAATGAAATTATCCAAATTTATCTTGAAAAATAGTTCTTTAAGGAAATCTGGTAAAATTTAGTTCCTTCGGTATTTAAAATAAAATTTTGTAGTAATTTATTTTTCTATAATTTTCATTCTAATAAATTTCATGGTATAAAATAATTTTTTTGCTATCTTTTATAAAAGATTTTACTGTACCAAATTTGTAACATAATTTGAAATATTGTTGATAATTTAATTTTTTTTTTTTTTTTGTAAATCAATTTTGAACGTATGTATATTTTTTTTTTCATTATCTATAAATCATCCATTAAAACTTTAATATGGTTGATTTTTTTTCCATTAAGTTTTATTTTGGAAATGTTTCACCACAACAAAAAAAAAGGTATAAATGTGAAGAGAAACAATGTATATAATCATTTATCCATCTAAAAAGCGCAACAGAGTGCGCATAAAAATCCAAATACTATAAAGCATATAACAAAAAAAAAAAAAAAAATATTTAATGTTGGGTAAAATGTAAAATTGATTATCATACCATTTAAAAACCATCACTCATAAAAAAGGACTCTGAATTTGTCTGGCCCGATTACAATAACACTTCATGGATTTAATGAAACAGTATTGCCATTATGATAATTTGATTTATTAGTAATTTTTCCAGTATCTGCTGCAACTTTGGAAATGTTGAAATATAGAAATATATAAAAGTAGTTAAACTCGCCGTTTAGTGGTACTACTTTTTTCTGCATAAACGTTTCTTCGATTTTAATTTTTCCGCTCCTGCCACTTTGAAATGTCAAAATTTTATAATCAATTTTTCTTTTGATATCATAATTTCTATGTTTCAATTTTTTGTTGACATTTCAAATCTGTAGTAGGTTCTCAAGAACTGCGAGAGTATTTCCAGTATAAAGCTCTAAAAATAAAACGCCAAGCAACAACTACAAAATATATTTTTCGATCGCTTACATCGCTACATCAATAAGAATATTAGGAAGTGGTGAAACCTGTATAAACTGAACCATAAAAAAAACTGTTGACTATTATGATATTGTGACGTATTATGACGTAAATAAATTCTAAATCGTGATACCAAAACAGGCCACCATTGAAGATGACAAACGACTGTATACTGAAAACCGGACAATAAGTATTCCCGGACAGACTAATAATAAAGACCTGATGAAATCATAAATTTTTCATAATTAACTGAAAATAAATTCTTAGTTATGGTAACTGCAATTTGGCAATACTAAAATTTCTATTGTCCAGCACCCAAAAAGGATATGTAATAAATGCATATACAAATATGCATAAACATTATATCTACACAAATCAAATTGTTTAGTCGTTAGGAAGTAAAGATATCAAATTGCTACCCTAAAAATCAGTTTTATTAATATAATTTTATATAAATGTATATAAAATTTGTTGAATTATCATGACTCCACCTCTCTGTCAAACATTTTTTTATTTATTTTATTTTTTACAAGAGGCGCAAAGTTACAGATATTACAACACCCAGAAATATTAGGTATATACGACGAGTATATTCAGAATAGGAAAAGCAAAAACTTTTAATAGATATACCGAAAAAAAAGGATTTTCGTATATGGACGGTAAAGAGGTGACGAGGTGAGCTGTCTAGACTATGGCTAGACTTTATTCAAACCACTTTGCCACATAAAGAGCTCTCTATATATGTATTATGTATTGGTATTTATGTTGCTCGAGCTCTTGTGCATTATTTTTTTATGTAAATGTTGTGGACAAAATCAAAATATTTTTTAATATTCAAAGTTGAAGTAATAAATTTGGTGGATGCGTTTTAGTTTTAATAAAATTTTAAAATTATAAATGGTTAATAAATTATGGGGAAGTGTAATGTAGGGCGTTAGAAAGTGACAGTTTCGAATGATTACAATATAAAATTAAGTATTTAGTTAGTGAAACTAAGAAATATGAATAATTGATTCTTTATAAATCCGATACAAAAATCAAAAAAATTTTATTTCATTTTTCATAATAATACAATCTTTTCAACATTATTGACGCTACAGACCAAGTTGGAGCCATATAACGAAATAAATTCAATTTATAGTGGCAGGAATGTATTTATTCCTGTAACAGATGAATAAAACTATCCATGTAATCCATACATTCAATGATTTCCACACAAATAAGGATTTGAAATTCACAAGAATCCATTGTACTCTCCGGTTACTTCTTTTTATTAAAACATCAGCCCATCCTACTTCTTTCATGAAAGCCACCAATTTCTGCTGCTTCAATCAGTGCAGTCATAAAATGATACTTTAAAAATTTAATTCTTTTATATCTCACAGCGGGTTAATGATATTAAACGTCCACACATTCTACATATAGAAGTCTGTGTCAGCATAAGAGTTGGCACATGATTTGTTAGTAATACTTTTACTTTATTCATTTTGTTAGAAATCAGGGTTTAGAAAAAAACATAATTGTGAATCATTAATTAATTTGGTGGTCACAAAATGGAAGGTTGAGATTCATGATAGAAAAGTAATTGTTGCAGTTTTTTTAGACTTGAAAAGAGCATTTGAAACGGTTGATAAAGATATCATAATTAAGAAATTAGAGAAGTATGGAATAAGAGAGGTGGAGTTAAATTGGTTTAAATCATACCTAGGCAACAGAAAACAAAGAACAAAAATCAACAATGTTGTATCAAATGCAATTAAAGTTCTTTTTGGTGTTCCTCAGGGTTCTTTGTTGGGGGTATTACTATTTCTGGTGTACATTAATGATATGGAAAAAGCAATTGAATTTGCGAAGCTAGTATTATTTGCTGATGATGCGCTTTTGTTTGTAACTGGTGAGGATATTGATGAATGTATTGATAAGATCAATTTAGATTTAGATAAACTGCAAAATTGGTTTGAGATGAATAAGCTGAAATTAAATTTAAGTAAAACAAAAGCCATGATTTTTAATGGTACAACTGATAGAAGCATTAGAATAAGAAATGAAAATATAGAAGTAGTAAATGAAATAAAATATTTAGGGGTAATAATTGATAATAAGTTAAACTTTAAAGCTCACGTTGATTACATTTGTAAGAAAATTGCAAAGAAATTACATTTTTTCGGTAGAATACGGAAGAGAATTTCATCTATATGTGCGGTTGGAGTATATAACACGATTGTAAAGCCACACTTCGAATATTGTTCAACTATCCTATATATGAGTAACAATGAAATGATAGATAGATTACAGAAATTGCAAAATAAGGGCATGAGAATAGTTTTGCTGTGTGGTAGACTTACGCCAATTGTAAATATGTTGAATAAGTTGTCATGGATGAGTATTACACAAAGAATTATTCTTAATGTTATTGTATTTATATTTAAAATTAAATACAATCACCTACCACGTTACTTATCAGAAAATCTGTTATATGTAAACGAGGTACAACCATATCAACTACGCAATGCAAATGATTTTAGATTATTCAGCTATAGAAATCAAGTAACGAGAAATATGGTAATGCACAAAGGGTTGGATTTATTTAATAGCCTGCCAAATAATTTAAAAAACGAACAAAATATTTTTAAATTTAAAAAATTTGCGATTATTTATATAAAAAATAGATTTAAGTAAAAAAGTGTAAAAAATTGTAAATATTGGATTTTTTTAAATAGCAAATCTTTTGCTAAATAAATGAATTAAAAAAAAAAAAAAAAAAAAGAATATTTTTAGATTTCTTTGCATATGGATTTCTCTCTATTTACACCACGATTGCTGTTTTGCCAGTCCATGGATGCTTTTTCTACAACCACTCATCCAGAAATCTTTTGGAAGTAGAAATTGGATAACCTATACTTGATAAGAAAGAATTAGGAGAGGTATCTGGCTTCTCAATTCTTGCCAGTTCATCATTATAGCTTTATTTATGGTGAACGAACTTTCATTGTAATAAGTTAATACCTTTCTCGATAAATGGCCTCATCAAATTGTCATAAAATCACATTTAACAACTGATAATTTTTTAATTTTTTTAATTTTTTTAATTTTTTAAGATAACTCAACTTAGAGCATCATCGATGTATTAAAACTCTTAAAACAGTAGTGGTTCATCGTACCCTCTGAAATATATTACAACTTTATGACCCTTTATTGTAGCATTATAGAATATCTGTAATTAAAATCGTTCACTGTTGACAGTATTTGCCAGTAATATAAATATTAAATATTATCAAAACATCAAATTCACCCATATATAAATCTACAATAACTTACTAAATCACACTTGCATTTTATATATACAAACATTTTTTTTATGATGATGTTGAGTTTAGTTATATACCTTAGTATTAAGTTCTTGTTGTTGGTGCTGCTGTTGCGCGCACTTGATTGCTTTTAAACACAGCAAAAAAAAATGAAAAAAATTCACTTGCCAAAAATATTTTTTCTTTTTTATTTTAATAATTTTTTTTCAAAATTTTATGAATATTTTAAAATCATTTTCTGAGCATAATTTTAATAATATATTTATGTATATTATGTATAAGAATTTTATTTATGCACTCTTTTATAGCTTTCAGTAAGGTGATAAGGATAATTGAGACAAAGTGGAGATATATATATAATTTTTTTTTTTTAACTTAAGAAATAAAAGAAATTTTTAAGTGGTCTGCCTTCAAGTAATGAGAATTAAAAGTTTATTTTTTATAATACACTTTTTTTTTTTTTTTAGTTAAGTCTAAAGAGCTCTTTGATTTAGTCTGCAAGAACACCTTTACCATAAAAAAAAAAAATTTCATATAAAATAAATTTCAATTTGTCTGCATTATAAAATTATTTAAATTCTTTTTTAAACTGAAATCAGTTTTGAAACATAAAACTAGAATAACCAAAAATGATTCTATAAAAGATAAGGTAAAAATCATTAAAATATTTCTCCTAATTGGTCATTAATTATAATAGAATTTTTATTTTTATACCTCAAAGGACATTTAATTTTATTTTTCATTCTATATAATAATACATAAAATTCATAACTTCAACCGAGACAACAGAACCAAAATGAATTTACCATTTTAGGTTTATAAGATAAAAATGAATTGATATGTGATTCAATACAATAGTCGGTCATCAAAAGTCGTTAATGTCTTATCATAACTGACCAAAAAAACCATTTAATAAATTTCTGATAGCCCATTTACGATTATAACAAAACATATCTCCCAGCTAAAGGCTATAAAAATGTTTATTTTATTTTTTTTATAGTCTGATGGAACAACTTAAGTCTTATAGAAAAGAGTGCTTTTAATTTTATGATCAAATAATAAATTTTGATTTCTGTTCACTTTATAAAAATTGTTTTAGCACTGAGGTATCCTTTTATTATGATATTATCACATTAAAAAGGATTTTTATGGTAACAATTTTTTTGGATGTATAATAATTGCCTTATTGATCGAAATTCAATATTTTTGGTGGTATATTATAAAAAAAATTATTAGGTTATTATGTTTAATGATTTTAATGTTAAATATTAATTGTAAATAATTGAAATTTATCTGATATTGATTTAATGATCTTTCGCTTTTAGCTTTATTAATAAATCTGCCAACAAAGTACTCTCTAATTATGTAGTTTAATATATTTTTTTATTACAAAGTTCATAATTTCTGTACGTTTTCAAATCTATTATTTTCCTTGTTTTCTCCACTTGGGAACGTAGTAGTGTACAGAGTTTCCACCTGACTCGATTTTCCATCCATATTTTACCAATTGTTTCTATTTCTTTAATTATCGTTCTTCTCCAAATATTTCTTGGGCGTCCTACACCAATATTTTCCTGAGGGTTTTATTCCAACGCTTGTCTTGTGATTGAACTATTTAACGATCGGCTTCTTGTATTTCTTATCCATCAAAATATGCAGAAGATGATGGGGATGGAATTGTTATCTTTTATCCAATCCAAAGTGAGCATCTCTGTCAGTCTCACTAAAGACTCTAGCGTTTTTCAAGCTGAAGTTCATGCTATAGAGCTCTGTATCCGTGAAAATCTCAGATTAGGTTACTCAAACCGCAAGATTTTCATTCTCTCGGATAGCAAAGCTGCCATCTTGGCCCTGCACTCATACCAATTTAAATCTAAACTGGTATGGGATTGTCTACAAGTTCTAAAAGAACTAGCCAACCGTAACGTTGTTACACTGGTCTGGGTTCCTGGACACACTGGTATTCCGGGCAATGAAGCAGCTGACCTTCTCGCCAGAGAAGGATCTGAGGCCAAATTCATACAACCTATACCTTTTTGTGGCATCCCACTCAGCACGGCTAAAACAGCCATAAATAAATGGCTATTAATTACAAGGGAAAAATTCTGGCAAGAAACCCCAGGGTGCATTCACGCCAAAATTTTTATCCCGTCTCCTTCAAGAAAAAGAACTATTGAGCTTTTATCTTTTAATAGAAATCAAGTTCATCTCCTAACAAACTTCCTCACAGGACACTGTCATCTGAATTACCATCTCAGTAAGTTTGACAGGTCCTTACCGTCTACTTGCAGAATATGCAACGATGATGAGGAAACAGCCTCCCACTTCCTTTGCGAATATGCAGGACTGTCTTTTAAGAGATTTCAGTCTCTTGGTCACTGGTTCCCCTCACCTTTGGATATCTCATCCAGCCCACTTAAGAATATTCTCAAATTTATTAATAGTTTGAGCTTCTCTAGTGAGCTCTAACCTAGACCTATCATTGGTCGTAGTGGTGCTTGGGTCTTCTTGCCCAGCCCTTATCTGTTTCTAATTCTAATTCTATCTTTTATGGATCACAATATTCCACATTTTCATTGTAAACATTTAAAATATTTATAAGTTTGTAGTTTATCGATATCCTTTCTGTCGAACATCCATTATTCAACTGTACAGATTTGACAGATGAATTGAATATCCTAAGTTTCGTCCTTCTAGGGAATTGCAATGACTTCAGATCCATTTAAATTCTACTAAATAATTTTTTGTTTGATTACTAGAAATGTTATTAGAGTGCCAATTTGTCTGTTAATATTATGTTCGGCAAGAATAAGCAGAACGGTTCGAAACTACAAGATTTCTATTAGTAAAATACAAGAAATGTGCTATAAAGAAAGATGAAGAGATGCATTGTAAATGGTAATCAGTCAATGGTAATCATTCACAAGTCTATACTATTTTTTTTTGTTATTTGGTTAACAAAATATGCGGTTGCTATTAAAGCATTATTTTTTGAGTCTTGTCTGAAAATTTCGATTTGAAGATGTTAATTTTTAGTATTATCTTGATATAGGACTATTCCATTGTACAAAACAACCTACAACAAGCTTAATCAAATATTAATCAAATATTTTAAACTTTTATCAAATCTGATTTTAGTTCGGCTTAGGCTTATGGCAGTCATTTGTGTACAATTATCTAATTTCATTTTTCTTATTGATGTTTTTTTACATTGTACGATAACAAATCTGCATTATACTTAAAAAGCTTTGTAAAAAATTTAAAGAAAATATCTTATGGCTAATTAAAAATTCACTTTAATTAAAAATTCTTTTGCTTATTACGATAAAACTTACTAAAACTTTATATACTACGACAAAAAACGAACAAATACAAAACATTATGTTTTTGTTTTCATCAGACGAAAATTCATACATAATTTTCATCATATTTTAAAATGGAAAAAAGGGATATAAAAAAACTCTTATGAATTTTGCGTGGTTTTTCATAACACATGATGGATCTCATACAGAGAGTAATCAGTTCATTTTATTAAATTATATTTGCCTTTTTAATTCTGTTTATATGTATTTGATGTATTTGTTATACGTTAACGTTCAGTGAGTCAAGTTCGAAAGAGAAATATGGAAAATTAAAATAAATAATGGACATCAAGGGATTGCACCCACCGAATTTTGAGTATTAACTTGAGGATTAAAAAAATATAAATATTTTTGATAATTTCATTGAAACTTTTTATAGGACATCGTATAGAAATTAAATAAAATTATTTCAAAATCATAGACTCATAAAAATTATAGATAACAAATAAAGTTGGCAAGAAATGAATTTATTGAATGTTAAATAGTTAAAGAAATTAAATGTTTTTTACAGTCTATCATGACGAATATAGCTAACTCCTATCGTTTGTGTTTATTCTGCACATTTTATTTTTCTCTCTAATAATCTATTACTGAGTTAGTGGTTGTGGTTCTTCATTACTTATATAGGTGAATCATATATCAATAATTTTCTTAGGTATACAAAATTAGAATTTGAATAACATAAACCATCACAAAGACCTCCTTCCATACTAATTTGAACTCTATTTTTCAGAGAAATTTACGTAAAGAAATCAAAAAATGAAACTTTCGGTTTCGGAAATGCAGTAAAATTGGTAAGTAAATGTACGTTCTACAACAAGTGAAAGTGAATGGAAATTTTCGGTAAATTGTTCAATGGACTAAATAAAGACTATTGTACATCTCATTTGAGTTAAACTTTATAGTACAAGTTTACAACAGAAAATTTAATTTATTGATTAAATAAAACGTTCAAATTTTAAATATTTTTTTAACGCTATCTCTATAATTATTGCTAAAAGTATAAATATTTTCAGTATTATGTAATTAAAAAACATGGTTATCTTAAAACCAATCACGAAGTAATACTTATTTTAAATAAATTCCCTTTAATCTTTTATAAACAACATTTTAAAGATATGAAATCATAATTTTAATTTTGCTGCTGATTCCAATTATATATAGAATTTATCATCAGATAAGATCAACATTTTATCCAATTTTTATGATATAATATACAACACCAAATAAGTTAAAATTTCTATTTAGTTGTACTCCATGGAAATCTTATTTTATCCAATGAATTTATTTTTGTTGTAAACTGACCAGACAAATATTAAAAACAACATTTTATTAATAATGACAGTCTGATGAGTCCTTAAAGGATTATATTTATAATATTATTATCTCTGACATATTACAAGTATTAGATTGATACAGTAATAAGAGTATTACAGTGAAATTTATTTACCTCTTTAATCAAATCTGAATTTTTGGTATGACTTTGGTGAAAGTCAAATATTACGAATGCTATAATAATCTGGAAGAATTTTTTTTTTATATATTTATATAAATATTGCTAGTTGCTATTTAGTAATTCAGAAAGCAATTGAGTAATTGAAGTATTTAACTCCGAATACTATGTTATGTATGAACTGTAGTGACACTTGTCGAAATAAAGTAAGCATTAACATTATTTTAGTAAATTGCAAAATTAGTTTTTTTTACAGAAAGTTTTTGTTATATTTTGTGGTTATTTGTATTAATTTAAAAAAGATGGAATTGAATTGAATAATGTTTATGTTATACGTGCCCGCAGGATTAAGGTATTAAGGACTTAGACTCTATTCGGTCCATTGTACCAGTTTAACAATCTCAGCAAGGACTGAGTCGGTTTTTTCGATTAATCTTTGCAGAAATAACGTAATCACAATATTCAGTCAGTCCTGCAGTATGTATATTGACCCATTATCTTATTCTGAACTACCGCAGCTAGCCAGCAAGACATGTTTGGTTGTAGTTGTAACAGGTTGTTTAATGTTCATCTAATTTTTGTTTGAATTTTCGTACAAATCCTGAAAAACTTTGTTTTTTTTTTTATGAAATCTTCTGTTGATAATTCCGTCCTAGCAGCCAATTCATGGAGTTGCATCAAATATAGTAATTTGAATATAATTATGAAGATTCCACATCAAAGTACTAAGAAATATTGTGGATGCATCTTGGTACATAAGAAATAGACATCGTGGCTAAAGAAGTTCAAGGTCTTGAAAATCTTGCAAGAATTTATCGAAAAAAAGTTGTTTATTAGTCTTAAGACTAGATTGTAATAGTTACTAGCATTATTTTCCTATGATTATCCGTTCTCTATAATGACGTGTTTTTAGTTGGTTAAAATGGTATTAACATGCGTTATCCTTTTAGTGTCTATTCGAAACTTTCAGCTTCATTTTCAGCTTCATTTCATTTTACTTAAAATATTTAGGATAGAATAGCTTTTTTAAAAACCTGCGTTTTATAAATCCTAATTTCATGATCCTTCCAATTCTCATATAGTTTTTGGTAAAAAAAAATTCCTAAATAATTTCCACACGATTTTCTTGGATAATAAGTGTTACGTGCAGGATTACTTTATATCTACAAAAGTAATTAAAATATATTGTTATAAATTTTATTTAAATTGTATATAACCAATCCAAATATAATTTTCTTCATTAATTTATAAAACTATATAAATTTTTTGAATGTAAAATATACTAAATTTTTCACTTAAGTTTCTTTAATTTTTTGTTCACCATTTCGAATGATACTAAAGAAAAACTTAATATTATAACTTAAAAAGTTTAACGTGAAATAGCAACAAAATGTATAAAAAAAAGGATTCAAAAAGAATAAATAGAATTTTCTTATTTCTTTTTTTTATTTCAATATTTCAACTGACATTGCAACCCTTTTTTAAATGCAGTCTCGTCAGTCGTCACACCTTTTTGCAAAGGATTTCATTTTTCTAATTTTTCTATTTTCTTTTCTTTTTTTTTTGTGATAATATATACAGAATTTATTCACGTGTATACATTTTCCTTCCATTTTCCTACCATTTTCTACTCAAGAATTCTTATGTGTATATAATAATAATAATAATAAAAAAAAAAATAGGAAAATTTAGTCTATATAGAAAAGTGCTGACGGTTAAAATAATAAGAAACAAATATTCCTTATCTTTAAGGCAAAGCGAGCAATATAATTTTTTGAAAATTGTGGGTTCGGAAGCGGAAATTTTTTATTTTCTATTAAAGCAAAAATGAAAAAAAACCAAATTAGAAGAAAATTTTCAAAGAAAAATAATGGCCTGTCTGACGGTAATTAAAAACTTTCACAGAATATGAAAGTTTCGAGAATTTTTCATTTATAATTTTCCAGAGAAATATAATAATGGAAAAAGAAAATTTGAAATAGTATATAGAAAAAAAAAAAAAAAAAATTGTTAAAGAAAAAAATTGAAAAATTTTCCAACGACTTGAAAATTAAAAGTTGCAGCAGAGATGAATTAATTTTTAAATAGTAGAAATTTATATGAGTTGAAAATGTTATATGAAAATCTGATGTGACCAACACTGAACTTTTTGAAATTAAGAGTAATTTACTCCAATAAATTGATGCAAAGTTTTTAGGTATTAGACTACTGTCAAATCATATCATTTATATAGTTTATTTGTTGGAAAAGTTATGTTAAATTATGGTTTTATTTAAGTTAATCTCATTTTCTATATTATGATATTTAATAATTTGAAAAATGTTGTTGCGATGGAGTGTATAAAATTTATTCAACTTTCGCCTAACTTTCCAAATAGAGATCACAAAACTTAAAATGAAAATCAAATTTTGCTTAACAATTTTCCATCCAGTCTTTTAGTTTCTTAAGTTCTTCATTGCCTCAAAAATACAGAATATTATTAAGTAATGCAAATTATTGCTAGTAGTCAGTAGATTCAGTTTAACAACCGTGAAGTATGTGAACTACCTAATGAGGGAAAAATATATTATTATTAGAAATATCTAATTTTTTATAATTTTCCTATTACAGACAAAATTTTGATTTAAGAAATTCTTAATTACTTTTTATTTTACTTTTCAATTTCTTACCGCCTCTGGAAAGCCTTTGATAATTATTTTATTTGCATAATATGAACCCTTAAATTTTGTATTTTGGTATGTACGTGCATTATATAAAAAAATTCTTTATTTTTTGAAGGTCTTTGACTCCAATTTGTATAAAAGTCTTTTCAATTCAACAGCGATTTACTAAAAAAGAAGTCTTCCAAAAATATTCAAATTTTTTTTTATTACACTTTCATTAAAAATTCATATTCATTAATTCATGAAAATTAAAACAAAACATACAAAATAAAAAAATGAATGACAAAATTCTTAAATAATTGCACAAAAATTACATTAAAAATAATAATAAAAAGTCAAAAATGCGATTGTCAAAATGCATTAACAACAAATTATGCAGAAATTTTCAAAAATTGTTATCGATATTTAGAAGAACATAAAATTTTGTATACATAAGAACTGAATTTTACAATAACTATTATTAGATCATATTGAAGGACAAATGAAAGTCAATGGAGTGTAAGTATAAAAATTTTCTTTATCCTTTCTTTGAACTGACATCATAGAGTATTCAGTATTCGGTAAATATTATAGTTATATTTTTGTTCTGTTTTTTAAAGCATAATATTTTGAAATTGAAAACTTACTTATAATTACTCACAGTATGACTGACATGAATTTATTTGACTGATTTTAACAGAATTTGATTTGGAATTTGATAAATTTAAGAGTTGTCAAATTTATAGCAAAATAATGACATAATTTTGTACAAGCAGTTCAAAAGTATTGTGTAGTCCTATATCTTACATTATATTTAGTCATATAATGTGTTAAAAAATTGGAATCATTTTGTGAATTAAGCAACGTAGTAACCATAAACACAGTACCTGTCAGATTTAATAAATTAATCGCTAGATGGAGTTATTCGATCATTGGTTAAAAGGTGATTTTACATAAAAAATTTAATGTTTGACGTGTAGTTAGTTAATGGAATGAAGAGTAAAATATCATATTTTATGATGGACAATTCTGCCTCTAGAGCAGAACTTCGTAACTATATTTCAAAATTATGGAAAACGAACAATTTTACAAGATTTTCCGGAGCTCTGTCTCTACATTACTAAACAATATTTTATATGACACTGACAATTTGTCTAAAAAGTTGGACTAACTTGATGAAAACCAAAAATTAAAGTTAACTTTTTAGCGTGCGTACACTTCCTACGTCCGTACAGTTTATTATTGGCATTCAACATAAAGAAAACGATAAAAGCCAAACAAATAAAGATGATAAAGCATGTTCTTAGGACACACTGGTGAAGAATTAGAGAATACTGCACTATTTTAATAAATATTCAAATATTCTTAGATTGAGTTGAAAAGCTAAGAAAGCGTGTAATAAAATTGCGTTAGCATAATTATTTTATAAAAAATATCCTTTTGATATGAAACTATTGCATAAGTACTTTTGGTATACGAAATTTTTTATATATATAATGGCGTAAAATCATGTTAGTGGTTGTTAGAACTATTCGGTTTGATTCCAAGGTAATTGGTTTTATCGTATGATGTTAGATAACTATAAAGTAGAGTCTGAGTATATAAACATTAAATATCTAATAATGTTTTATTGTCCTTCAAAATTCTATTGTAGGACAAATAATATAAGATTTTAACCAAAATTTGAAATGGAAAATTTACGTTTTCAAAGTTGAATTTATCTAAAATATTCAATAATTTTCTAAAGAATTACAATTTTTTTTTTAATAAATTGCTGCGGGACAATTGCTATGACTTTGTATTAATATCGAAATTTGTATGGGTCGACATAAATGAAAATTCTTTTAAAAAGGATATGCGTATGGAATTTTCATGTTAACAATAGTATTTTTTATATAAAATTAAATAAAAAGGACATTACTTATTTTGTTGAAGTGCAAATTTTCACAGATATAAATGTAATATGAACAAGATATTAAAAAGGAAATTTCATTGGAAAATATAAAAACGAACAAAGAAATTTTAATATTTAAAATTAAATTTTGCATTATCCTTGACTGATAAATTACATTTTTTAGGCAAATATTATATTTAATTTAGTAATGTATTTAACAACATCCAAATATGAATAACACTTATTTAGAATTGGAGTTTTTTGGTTATTTTATAATGCATCTAGTAAGATCCTTAAAAACATATAAAATTTCTTATTTTACGTTTGATTTACGTTTATATTTTGTATTTTGTAATTAACATTAAATGGACACAGTTTATTATTCGTTAACATAATCATTTCTCACAAAGCATCAACTATTGAAGGGATGAACTACAATCTTTCGATAGTATGTGCTTTACATGATAGCAACTTCAATGGGGAAATAAAGAGGGATACTTTTACTCAATTACCCTAAGTAACTAACTAAATACAATTTTATACTTTTAATAAATTTATAAAAATCAATTTTAATTTTATAGTATTATAAACTTGATAAAATCTGTAAAAGGCTATTGAAAGTAATTCATTTTTCTTAATATTGATATCGAAACAATTTCCAATAAATTAAATTTAAATTAGATTTTGAAAAAATGACAATTCATTAAGAATTTTCTATTCAACTTTTAACATTTTCATTTACTACAATATTTTTTTTATATCAATTTTAACATTTTTTATTATATAATTTTCTGCATTTTAATTTTATTTATGATCATTTACCCTCTAGCTAATTTTCTTATAACAATTTAAATAATAAATAAAAAAAAAAAACAGAGAAGAAACAGAAAATGAGGTTATTAGCTGCATTAAGAATTCACCCTATTCTATATGTTAAAGAACTTATTTAATCCTTAACTATTATAATGGGTTCTATTCTAGTTTTAAGGGGTGCGGTTCAATATATTCAATATTATAATGCATTTTATAAACTCATACTATTTATCTAGGATACAATAACCCCGAAGTGTTATTTTCTTTATTTGTAATAATGTATTGAAGGTCGTTCAAAGGACATACTATAATATTTTGTTTTATGATTTCAATGCAGTTTTGCTTGCTATTTCAACTTTGTGTGCAATTCCATAGATGCACTTCATTTAAAAGAAAAGAAAAAAAAAACTTATATTTATTTATGATATTTTAGAGGGTAAATGCAAGGAATAACAAAGATGAAGAAAACTGCATCAGAAAAGAAAATCTATTAAGTTTAGATCCTTTTTTTTTGTGCACATGTTAAAATACAATATTTTTTCAAATGCAATTTTGTTATGACTATTTGGGGTGCAAATATTAAATCTTGAAAATGTTATTTTTAATATACGATGTTAAGTAATTTTGTAAAATTGATTTCTTTACTAATTTACGAAATTAAGTTTTTGTTTAAATTGTGATTGAGTGTAGTAAATATCAAGTAATTTGTTGCAATTATTCGAGAATCATTAAATTTTTGTCTGTCTATTTTCAGGTCTGTGTATTTTCAGGTAATTGCAAATGAATATGAACCATAATTGCAATAATTTATACTGTAAATGTTTATATCCATATTGATCGTAATAAATAGTTGTATTGAGCAGAATTGATTTGGGATGCTTTGAAATTGTAAATTTAGAAATTCAAGATAATTATCACCAAAAATTATAGTTTCTTCCTTTTAACTTTCTATTTAAATTTGTCATTTCAATATAAAATATATATAATTAAATAATCACTACAAATTACAAAAAAATTTACTTCAAATTAATTTGTAAATAGACATTCAAAAACGACATTTTCTTTACGATTACCAACAATAATAAAAACCAATAAGTTTTCCACCGAAACCATTTATTATGATAAATTTTACCCAAATGTCTACTTAAATAGGATTTCTAAAATTCCTTATACAATTTAAAAATAGATTTAAAAGCTAATAAAGACAACACTGAAATATCTAGTATAACAATAACGATTCTATGGATACGTAAGATTAGGGTTTTGTCGTAAAACATAAAAAATAATTTAAAATATTTATGATATTTTCTAGTATGGGTTTTCATAAAATTACCCTGTATTTATTTATTTTAACCACTATATGAATATTGTAAATCCTTTTTGACTGTATAGACATTTATGATTATTATAATTATATCCTTTTTATTATTCTCATTTCGATTGTATTTGTGGTTTAAAATCTGTAGAAAATTTTGTGGAGTTAAATCAATAAAATTTAGAAAGATAACAAAAATACGAAAAATAGAATAAAAATTAAATCAACACATAGAAATGTTAAGGTGAAGATGGTTCAAGTAATTATTTTTTAAATTGAAACGCTTTTGTTTTATATAGCATTGAATTATTGAGATTATTACATATTTAAGCTTAGTTACAGGCAATTCAAAGTCGAAATCGACCAAAGAATAACTAAGTGTTCCAATAACTAAAAATGTGTTATTTTATATATTGGAATTACTAAACGATAGCAGCAGAAAACCGAATAAGATGAAGATGCCAAGTGGAACTTTATATGCTCAAGAAGGATATGAACACGTTTTGTAATACAAAATTTTGTGTAATCAATAATTAATATAAATAATTTCATTATTTGAAATTATTCAATTAGTTTTTATTATTTTTGGTAACAAATTTTTATTTTGTTAACAAAATTGTACTACATATTACAAAATCGTATAATATATTTAACAGCATACTCCGCTATGCATAACTTTTCCGCTTTCCCAGTAAATTGTATTATTGATAACTATTGAATTTTATGGTTAACCAGATTCATTAAAAGATACGAAATTAAATTCTGTTTAGAAATCTTCAAAGATTAATTAAAATTTTATATCTAACCAACAATTTTTAACAATTAATTTATTAAATTAGATTTAAATTAAAAATAATTAAATTAAAACTAATTATTTAATAAACTTTATTTATAAAATATTTTACTGAAATTTTACATAAAAAATATATAATCAACATTTTTACCATCTTACCTCTCTCACGTTTTTTATACGTTAGTGTCGTTAGTTATAAATTAAACGTAATTTATAATTGACAATTATGAATACAAAATTATTTTATTAATATTATATTGATTTGGAAATTAAACTAAAATAATTTAATTACTCACTCAAATGTTTATACCATCCATGAACTTACATCAATGGCAGAAGACGAAATTGCTGTATATTTTCAAAACTGTTCTTATTTACTATAGGATTAAACATATGAAACAGCTCAAATATCAGCCTTTCAGTTTGCTAAGATTGTGGCCTGAAAGTTGGATTACCAATAAGAGAGTTGCTCGCCTATTTAAAACTTTGTCCTTATTTTTAATTAATGTTTACTTTTTTATTTTCTAAATAAAATGTTTGACAAATGTTCTCCATAAGATCACGTGTAGCTACCTCAGTTCGGGGTACTTTCATTAATTTTTAAGCTTTTTTAATTTAATAATAACTCCACAGGAAATAATTCTACACCACATGGTAAAATTTCTGAAAATTGGTACACTTTATACAACCCACTTAAATTATTGTTTTCCAGAACACAGGACACAGGTCATTTGCCATTAAAAATCCTATGTGGAGTTATTTCCGATTAAAAATTATAAGTAGGAGTAATTCCAAATTCCAACCTTCCTTTTTAAAATGTGTATTTATTTCCCACTAAAAATTGGAATTAATTGAATTTTATGTTACAAATACTTATTTCCTGTGGTTCATTTTCAAATTGGAATAAATGTAAATTACAAATTTCAAAATGCCTGTTCAAATTGGTTTTGATAAAATTAATTGTTGTAGTAATTAAATTCATTATTATTTCTTCTTTAATTCAATGACACGAAAATATCATAAATTTCTAATTAAGACCCAAAATTACAAATTTTAAATCGAAATAATTTTAATCCTTAATGAAAAAAAATTAATTCTTATATTTAATCAAAAATGTCTAGCCAAAATATTCTTAATATCAACCAATAATAATAAAAATCCTGTAAAATATCAATCGAAGATTGTGCATTAAACAAATTAACGAAAATTTTCTTTGTCTCAGTTTTTTCGAAATATTTTACTAACTTTTATATTTTTTTTGTGTAAATAAATGAAAATAAATAAAACATTTTATTTTAATAGTTAAGAAAAGACAAAATAATCTTTTAACATTATAAATTTATATATATAGACAGAGTATCTGTAAAATAAATGTGATTTTTTCTATATAAAACATATAAAAAATAACAATTTTACTATGTGCACCTCAAATATATACGAAAGAAATATAAGATTACATACATTTAAGATGTCTCAAGTAGTCATGGAGGGATTATAGATATTTGAGGGTTATTACATGCTTTTATGTCAACTTGACATGCTATAGAAGAGAATATTTATACACTAACATTATTGTTATTATCATCAGCATATAACCACACATTTTGTGCATAAAAACTATATTAAGGGGTAGTTCACTTAAGGGTTGGTTTGTATTAAATAAAAAGTAAATTAATATTTGACTTAAACACTGTTTTTTTTAGGTCAATGTCACAAGTAGATAAATATTTAAATCTAATGTCCGTTTTCTTTGACTGCTCTAGAACAATTTTTCCCAAATTTTATGGTTTTTTGACCGAAAAAAGCATTCTTTTTTTCATTCTAGATCGATTTTAAGATGCTTAAGAATGCGATTGTCATTTTTCTGGAATGACAATCATAAGAAACAAAAAATTGATATGGATTATATGTTCGTTTGAAACAAAAATCTAGGATTTTAGAGTAAAATCTGAAAAGTTCAAAGATAAATAAAAATGAAAAACTTATTTAAGATTTTTTCGTTAAGTTTAAATCACAGTCGCGTTGACAGTAGTGTAAAATATATACACTTTTATACTAAAGCAATAAAAATCCTTTACGTTGATGGTGACTGTGTTGTAGAAAAATGTGTTGTAGAAAACAATAAGCGCTGAGCACGACTTTGACACAAATACGTATTGGCGTTGCTACAAATTAAGAAGTAGCATTAAGTAACATCAATTTCATAAAAATTATAAGAAACTGTCAACTTTGAAAAGTTCCATTCAAAGCATACGATGTAATTTCAAATTTAAAGTTATCGTCACGTCAAAACGTTTCGATTTCTTTTCGTTATTAACTTAGAGTGAAATCTTTAAGGGTGTAGTCATAATGTAAATAGTGATTTAAAATAACGTATTATATCAGGAGTGATTTTGCCCGGAAATAATTCCGGTATAAATTCAACGATTTTGTCCAAAGGCAACTTTTTGAATTTAATAATGTTAAGTACATTCATTTTCATTGTGTTTTGTGTTTAGAAAATTTGATTCTGTAACTAAAAACTATGGAGTTCACCTGAAAGAAATTTGAAACTAAATAAATATAAATATAAATTTAGTTTTGAAATTTCCGTTTTTAATTATATATTTACCTATTCATTTATATTGAAACAGACTCGACATGATGATAATCTAATCTAAATCAAATACATTAAAATTATATAATGTGATGTACCCCTTAGTATTTAAAGAAAAATAAAACGATTCATTTTAGTTATCATAGTGTAATGTATAAAATATAAAGTCTTTCGACAATGTTGTCTTCAATTCTCATAAGTATTTCTATAGTAGAACAACACACACCAACCAAAAGTAGTGAAGTTTATACCAAAAACATACTCAAATACTCAACAAAAAAAAATATAATTTCAGTCTTTGTTGCTCATCATCAATTCCTCAACAATGTCTACAATTTACACACTTAATTTGATTACAAAAACATAAAATTGCCTATACGTTATTATAGTTAATACCGTACTATATAAAATTTTAAGTACCATTATTATCGCACATATAAAATTCGCTTAGACATTAATGATGACAACAGAAACGATGCGTTTTCCATATATTTATATTTTGAAATTTTATTTAAATATTTATGGAATTTGACGAAATCAGTGGAAATTTTGAAATAAGAACAAATTTAAGTTCGTTTCTGAAAATGCTTAAGAAAATTGCCTGTAAATCTCATGATTTTATTTAGTCAATACATGAATTTAATGTTTCTATACAATATAATTTTTTAGTATATAAATGAGAATTTTTCATGAATTATGAATAATGTCTAGAGGTTAAGATTTCATTCAACATTTTTGACTTGACATTTTCGGTGTTTTTTTTTGTTTGTTTTTGAGTTGTTGCTGATCCGAGACATAAAATACATATTTTTATCATCATTTTTATCAGATTTTATCATTTTCAATTATTCATGAAAGTTTTTTTTATGTGTATTTTTAAGTATCTATTTTAGTTATATATGTACATATAAAATATATCGTTTAGATAATTGATTATAAAGGATAATTGAAAATAAAGAACATAATACGAATATGAAATTTTCAGAATTAAGATTTATGTCTCAAAAATGAATCTGAAGAATAGTTTTGTATTTGATAATTTTGGATGCCAGTTTGTCTATTAAATTAATAAATAATTTAGACAACAAAATGTAAATCTGAAATTCAACGTTCATGAAATTGGTTCAAATTATACTAACCGCAGTTGTGATAACCAAATAAATTATTAAAATATGAATCTAAGAAACCATCAGCTTTTTAGAAAACCATTTATTTTAAAATAGAATTGTTATTATAATGATAAAAAAGTGGAAAATATGCAAAACTCAGCAAGAGGGACATTAGAACCCTAACAGGACACTGTCCTTTGAACTATACCAACTCAACAAAATTGGTCTAGCTGAAACAAACTTTTGTCGTTTCCGTCTTGGAGACAGTAGCAAGGAGAAGACAACATCTTCTAGGAAAATGATTTCAACCACCGAAGAACTGGCCAACATGACCCCCTCAAACATCATTAAGTTGTGACTATAAATACACGACAAGGTCGAAGTGCTTTCTTAAGTTCCTTAAAAAATATATTTTTATATCTGATATTTTATTTAATTCCCAATTCATGTCATTACTAATTTCGTCAATCAGTTTTTCTAAATCTGGAAATTATAATTTTTCAAATTAAAATTAATTTTATTAAAAATCTTCGTAATTATTTGTCATTCATGACTTTTATTATTCAAGGATACAGCATAAATGAGCCATGCAATAATTCTTTAAAAATATAATTCCCCTTATTTGTGCTCGAATGGAATTATTCATACATTTTAGTACAAAATTTTTCTTTGAAATTTTCTTTACACATTTTTCTTTTTTCATTAAAAATGATTTTCTCGAAAAAGATACAAAAAACATTATTCAAAAACATAAATATTTTTAAATAGAGAATTATTTACTCATTATAATCTGTTTTGTCTCTAAAATAGGAATATGGTACATGAACAGGTTCTACGTCAATGCAAAATTTTTGAATGCTCCCAAAAAAATATGTTTCATAAAATTATTTTTATTATAAGTACAAAAATGCATTGAGCATTGTTATTGCATCTAAATATTTATAGGCTTTTGGTGCAATTCCTTCAGCATTTAAAAATTGAAATTTTCTGTCTCTTGGTCTGTGTATGTTGTCACATCAAATTAAATTAGATTGATATTTTAGAATGATTCAAATGATAAATTTGATTAAATCATGTCGTAAAATTATAGTAAATTGTTAATTTTGAAAACTGCAGTGCCTTCGAAGTTCAAAGTATGGATAAGTATTATTTAAAAATTCTAATTAATTCAATGACAGAAGTAAATAATGTAGCATCTTAAAATGAAGAATTAGTTCTTTTTAAATAACCAATGATTGTCGACCAATGCAGTATAATTCCATGCTTTTACCAGCCTGTGTTCTTGGTTTTGGATAACTTCTCTGGTGCTGATTTGCTAATATGTTTCATAATTTTCTTCTCTGATCATGGAGAAATACAGAATAATTGTAAGCGTTGTTTAGATAGTTGCTTAATGTTTGTAATCTAAATGATTGGTGCCTGCTCTGATACTCCTTATGGTAATGGCATTCCTTGATATTGAGGATATGGAACATGATGCAATCAATAGAAGATTTAATAAAAATTAATTGATTTTTTTTTTAAATATGTTTGGATCTAATAAAATATAGTTTTGGAAAGATGAAACTTAAATCACTACAAGACTGATTAAAATAATGATGAAGCACTGCAATGCTAATAACGACAATGCAACTGAACTGAAATTTAAAGGTAAATAATTAATTTTTTTTAAATTACATTTGAATTTTCTATACATTTTAGTTAAAATATGACTAATTTTGTTAAATTTTCATAGTATTTTAATTTTTAAACGTTTCTTCTATTTGTTATCTCGTCGTACGATAAGATTGGCGTAAGATTGAATCGAAACTGATCGAAAGAAGAACTATTTTAATGACAATCCGATACATTATCCACTAATATCGAATACTGCGCAAACCCTTTAAATTGAATATAATTTGATAAAAATAAATAATTAGACACTGTAATAAACACATTTAAAAGTTATGTTCGCGTCTAATAACAACAATCAGACATTTTCTAACTGTCTCCTTAAGCGTCTAGTGACGAATTTCACTACATCTACATAAATATATGTAAAAAATATTTTATTTCGAAAACACTATTTTAAAAATAAGACAAATTTTTATTATTTCTAAAAAAGAAAATCTTTAATTCTCTCATATTTCTATACATAAAATGTGTCTCAACATTAAAAATAAAATAAATTTTTTATTTATTTTTAGGAGAATTTTATTCAAATTTTACACGACACAAAAATTTTTTTTTCATTTTCATTTGATTTTTTTCACTCAATTACAATTTTTGTCGAGAGCGTACAAAAATGAAAATGTCGTCGAAAATGAAAATGAAAATTCATTTATTTGTTGTTGTTGTTGTATTTTCCAAAAGATTGTGTTTTTCTATGCGCCAACGATTTGCGTGAAAATCAAAATTTTTAGTTTATTTCAGTTGCTTTCGAGGATTTTGAACTTGCGTAACTTTCTTTGCTTTCTTTTCCGTATAATAATAATAAAAAAATCATTTTGCAAATTATAATTAAAAACTGAAAATTAAAATCAATAATAATTAATAAAAAAATTAATAAATATAAAAAAAAAATTAATTAATTAATTTAATTTTTATTTGGAAATCGGTTCCGTTTTAATTTTCCAAATTATATCCGGTTTTTATAATGAAATTTATGATTTGTTGATATTATAAATGACAATGAAATTCTTTCAGTGTAATAAATAAATAAATAAATAAAAGGAATTTAAGTGAAAAATAGAATTCGGGCCAGTGCTCTTTCCGGTATTAATCAGAAATTCCTTTTACAATCAAATATTAATCTAAATAATTTAATTAATTTTATTTTTGTGTATATAAACAAAATTAAAAATTAAATTATTACAAGAATTTTTTTTTTATGTTTTATTTTTGTGTAATCTGGCAACACTTGACCTAAGAGGGCATCAAATTGCCAAGGGATCAAAATAGTGTTGAAAAGAATTTAAATCGGGCAAAATATAATAAAAAAAAATTGTCTATTTATAAATTAAAGTTTTCAGTTTTCATATTAAAATATTTTTTTTTTATATTTTTAATTAATTCAAATTTTTTAATTTAATTTTTATTTTTTAATATTTCTTTTGTTAAAATTTTGAAATTTTTATGTTCCTATTTTTTTTTTATTGAAAAAATTCCTTAATTTATAATTATATTTTTTTGTACAAATAGAAAATTGCATTTCAGAGTGTTGGTAAAAGAGAAAAATACACAATTACATATACAAAATCCGCCATTTATTTTTACAATTGCGTGTTTTTTTTTTTTTTTTTTTTAATTTTATTTATAATATTTTTCTTATTTTTGGTTTTCTAATTTTTTTTTTTTTTTTTTTGTAAATTTTTCGACGGCGGTTGGGTTTATTTATAAACTTGGGACAAGTGCCTTGTCGTCTGTTTGGAACCAGAAAAATAAAACTAATTAAAAACTAAAAAAAAACTTGGGAAAATCTTTTAAAAAAAATTATTATTGTTTTAATGGTGAAAAATTTGGTGTTTTCCGTTTTTTTTTTCTACATTTTAAAATTGCAAAAATAATTGTGTATTTAAAATTTTATTTGAAAAATTTAGATAATAATTAATTTTTGGTCAATACTGGATTAATTAGAAAGTTGATTTTGTATTTAAAAGTAAGTATAACAATAAAAATAAAGTAAATATTTTGGTCAAGAACATAAATAAATTTCCTTTAGATATTTCTGATTAACAATTTTTAGATTAATACCCTCCACACTCTAAATTTCTTAATAGAGTATCTAATCCTGATCAAACTCGAACACAGGTTCCATTTTCTTGTTACCAAGAAATGGGTCCATGAGAAAGAGATTGATAACATGTTTTGGATCAAGTATGAGGAGATTTATTGTTAGTATGGATCTGTTAAAAGCAAACATATAAAAAAGGAAAATATCTTTTATCTTTAAGCTTTATTTCTATCACTTTCTCACATGTTAAGAAATAATTTTACTATCCGCAATGGATACAACTATAAAGCTCTGATTTTTTCCATCATCGAAAACAAACAAATGTTAATAAAGTAGAAACTAACTAGTTATTACAAGCCCGAATTAACAGGCTACCAATAAAATAAGGATTGACAGTACAGAAAAGAACGCTACTATTTCCCTTGACACTCAAATGTTAATTATAGGCTTAACAATTTTGAAACTTTAATATAAAAACGCTTATAAAGTTTCCTATGACAAAGTATACGAGTACACTTAATAACTGCTTCATATTCGTTGCAATTGTAAATCCCTGTCAAAATAACACACTTTTCATACATACTGTAGGAAGAAAAAATAGCTTTTAATAGTTTTCTGTATAATTTATCAATCGAGAAATTTGACAGTTTTCTTTGTTATATCCAAATATTCGAAATCGTTTTTAAAAACGTTTTCTTACTATACGTCCATAAAGATTCGTAGTAAAACAAGGCTTACATTTTCTTTATTTTTTTTTAGTTTACAAACCCTTAAAAAGGACCTGCCAATTCTCATCGCCAACCTGTAGATAGTGATAAAGTTAAAACAGCTAAGAATGTCTGGAGTGATGTAAATAAAGTCATTATCATAATCACGGTTTTTTTTGGCAACAGCGCTAATTAAGGGAAACTTAATGCTAGATATCATGTTTTCAAAATATGGCAGTAAAAATATATATTCTACTTTATATTCGTCAATAAATAATATAAATAATATTAGAGATTTATTACTTATTGTGGGTATAGTTAACATCAAATACAAATTTTCATTTCAAACTAAACCCAAAGCAGCTTAAAAAAAATCAGTTCTTTCGGTAGATTCAAAATATGCTATAGAATTGAATATAATATACAATTTTACGCTAAAGTAACCACTGTAAGAAGATATAATGAAAAATAATATATTTTCTGAATTTTTGACATTTCCGACACTTTAGTTTGATATATTTGTAATACAAAATGATTTACTGGCAAAGATAGTATTTTTTATTTCTTCTCTACTGTTAAAATTATTATATATATTAGTAAAATTTGATTATTTGAATAAAATAACCAAATTTATTTGAATTTTTTATTAAATTTATTTTGAAGAGGTTCCGTTTCAGAAATTTTATTGATCTGTGACCTCCTATATGATCTAAAATAATTTCAATTATACTGGGGTTAACTGCAGACTGGCAGTAATGCAAGTTTTGCGGTTTGGGCCAGAACTAAAATCTGGTGTGACGACTATTTTTTACTATCCAAGATCATGAAATCCTGACTTTTAATTTTTATTCCGAACAATATCAAAAACTATCTTTTGTATCTACCAAATTAATTTTATATAATACCGATTAAATGACGCGGCTCATCCGATTTTTGTGTGATTTATTTAAGTCTAATTCAATTATTCAGGCTCTATATTCTCTCAAGTGGAGTGAACCAGCAAAGCAATAAACTTAAATATTTTCCTTTCAGACTAAATTCAAAATACTTGGTAATATGTTAACTCTACAGATTACCTTAAAAGGATATACTCGTAGTGAAGTGCGGTACTATACATACAAAATATTTATTCAGTTTTGAATTACTAAAGAATTCGAAACTTGGAATTTGTAAACTAGCTCCTATAAAATATGCTATATCTATTTCATGATCAAGGTTACAAAAGTTTCTCTTATATTAAATGAAAACGGACAGTTTTTACTCCTTCTTTCTTAAAGCACAATTCCTTCCTTAATGTTTCGGTTGCTTTTAAAATACCCAAACCTAAATTGTCGTTCCAGAATGCTACTAGATTGTCCACACTAGAACTATAATCTTAGTTATGACTTTGTTATGTTGTGCTGTATTCAGCCGTATACTCATAACCTTTGAAGGATAGATAAATAAATCCTAATAAAATAGTAAAAAAATAATCCTTGAGGAGTTTGTGAGTGATTTTCTTTTGTTAAACTATGGTGACTCTAATTTCTGAGACTAATGGAAACATTTCTTATGACACAAAGAAATATTAAGGTGACGATGCACAATTTCTCAATTTTACTATATAAAACTTTCCTAAGAATTTATATTTACAAAGTAGATTTGTATATAGTCAAAGTATCAATCGATAATTTTAAACTTACAAAAATTACATTGTTGGTGGCTCTATCTAGAGGAAATAATTATATTTTATGTTAGTTTTATAGAACATGAAAATTTTGAATAAAAATCATATTACATAATTTTTGTTTTGAAAGTGTTAAATAATAATTTTTAAATATAAATCAAAATTAATTGCTCCTTTTAAAATACGTTGTAAATACTTAAATATAATAAATATTATTTATTTAAATAATTTTCATTTAAATGAGAAAAAAATTGGAAAATATGAAAAATCCTTACCATACTAAAAAACTAATTTTTATAATTTATCATAAACCAATTTTTTTATTTTAATTATAAATAATATTTAAAATACGTTTACATAATAATTTATATAAATTTAAAATAAAGCAGGACGAATTGTGGTATTTTAGTTGTTAATACAAAATATTTAAATTAAAAAAAAAATATATTAATTTTAAATATGATTAACAGAAAACTATGGCGTAAAATTGTTTTCAATCTGAAATTTTTGTTATATTTAAAGAAATCTAGTGCCAGACAGAAATTTTGAAAATAAATAAACTTAATTATTAATATATGTATCTATATAATATAAAATGGTATGACTTTTAGGAAAAATACTTAATAAATCATAATATTTAAAGAATATTTTAAGTGGGAACAGACAACAATTCCGTACGAAGAAAAAATTAATTCTTGACATTATATAGAATTTTGATCGTTTGTATATCCGCAATGTGGAAAAATTTGAATTTATTAAACCTAGCTGATAACAGCTCAAAAACATAGAATTGTTAAACCAGTGCTTTATTAAAAAAAGATCTGAAATTTATCATTTCAGTAATGTTTACCATATTATAATATCAGATCTCTAGGGAAATATTATTCTATATAATTCGGAAATTTTGATAGGCACCCCACTAAACATACTAACCAAAAATTTAACGGACAACAAATAGTTACGAAACTGAGCTGTATGCAGAATTTAATTCATTTCGATTATCAATTACTAATTAGTATGAGAAAATGCCGCATGGAATAATTTATTTTTAGGTATTTTCATAATCAAAACATAAGGAAACATAAATTTGATTAATTTACATTGTTGAATAATTTATGTAATTCATAGTTTTTTTCAAATTTCTCGTAATATAAAGATAATTTTTATTCAATATAAATTTAAAGTTAGGATTTATAAATGTCGTAAAATTTGTAGCGAAATTTGAAGACGGTTACTTTGTATTATCCCCAAAAAGACAAAAATTTGCGGAAATTAGATTCGATTCAAATGAGATATGAAACTATAATTATAAAACAAAGTTATATAAATGTTTATTATGACGCTTGTTCCAAGTCCATGTTCCAAAATCTCTAAACAAACAACAGCCCTCTTGAAGACCCATTCAAATCCGTTTATTAAATGACTTCCTTACAAGTCAATTCCGTCTCAATTACCACATAAATATGTAAGCTGAACAACTCACTCACACCTCTTTAGAATTTGCTGCAAATATCACGAAACCTCTAAAAAGATCGTATGAAAATGTGTGGAGCTTCAACAGTTCAACCATGTGTTTTTTTAAATAAATCCTCAGTTTTATTCATAACCTCGACTTTGTAAAAAAACTATACAAGACAACACTATGTCACAATAAGTTTTGAATGGCCGCAATGACTTATGGGACTACTATGCCCAGTTCTGTAATTCTTAATCTCTTATTTTATTTTATTATGACGCCAAATCTTATAGAAATAATGAAGTTTATCACTCAGTTTCTTTAAAACTGCCAATTCTCCGAAACCTTGTCTTCAAAATTCAGAATGTTATATATCAATGTTGTAGGTAGTAATGAGGAAGGCTTATAATAATGTCTCGTTCAATTATTTATGATTTATTACCAATATTATTAATAACTATCAACTGTCAAAATACAGCATTGTCTACATGTTATCTGTGATCAGTTACCAAAGTAGATGTTTTGGTTTCGACGGTTTACATCTTCCTGCTCTATTTATTTAGCTATTAGTCCAAGTCTGTTTAAAACCTCTTTAATATTTGACACTTCTATTCTGGTGCACATTATTTTCATTACTTTTAGCTCGCCTCAAAATTATCAACTTTGAACAGCATGACGTTTATTAAAATAAATCTTTTGATATGACAATAGACTGTTTTCTAATTCAAAGGTTCTCCTAGGCACTAAAAACAAACCATCGTGGAATAGTTTCAGTCCAGTTCAATTAAAGTACTGCATCAAATAATTTATTTTTTCATCACTTTCAAAACTGTCAACAGGAAAATATAACTTGTATATTTATATATTTCAATTTGTTTCTTGGGAAACTAAAAGGCCATACGTAAATATTATCTCTAATATAAATGAACCATTTCACAAAACATTCAAAATTTAAACAAACACATAACAAATCATTCTTTTTAATACATTTTTTTTTGAATTACTATTTTTAGTTTATTTTTTAGTAAATTAATTTATTTATAAAAAAATATCATTAAGATTTTTAGTAGTAAAAATAATTATACATTTAAAAAATAATATAAAATAAAAAAAAAACTTTTGTATTGTAATTTTTTGTTGATGAGAATCTGAATTTATAATTGCAGCAATATAGAAAATATCTTAAAAAAACATTTAAATTCTTTTAACGGTGGCTGTTAAAATTTAACACAAATTATGCTCACAAACATAATAAATAAACTTCTTAAAGAACATAGAGTGGACTCGCGATACTAATTTGCATATTTTTTCTGATCTAATTTTAACTCGTAACAACACAACAACAACAAAAATATATGAAACAAGGCCAAAAACTTATTT
Source organism: Rhamphomyia laevipes (assembly GCA_963920725.1). Classification (NCBI taxonomy): domain Eukaryota; kingdom Metazoa; phylum Arthropoda; class Insecta; order Diptera; family Empididae; genus Rhamphomyia; species Rhamphomyia laevipes. The sequence goes on along the minus strand of OY987255.1, from coordinate 14,787,928 downwards.
TTTCTGAATAAGTTTATAAAATTCATGCAATTTTTATGTTTTATATTGAAAATAAAATCGGGGGCTAAAAAAAATAAAAAACCAAATTGCACAAAACCAAAAAAAAAATTAGTTTGCAGACTGCGGGAAACCCAGTCAAAACAAGATGATTCGCTCAGAATTTATTAAAGAACAGACATAAAAATGTGAAAATAAAATTAACAAAACTTTCAAAACTAATTAATCTTCTGAATATTATATAGAAACATTTTAGATTTTGTGGCGATAGGCAATTTTAGTTTTGTGTGTGCATCTATCTCTAAAATCATGTAGTAGTTATAGTGAAAAATGTAAAATTGAAAATTCTGTTGTATTCTGCATTAAAAAATATAAATTGAAATTAATTTAGTAAACTGAGATATTCTTGATATAAAGTCAAAGTGGCACTAGGAGCATAAATTACTTTAAATAGACTCTTACTTAAAAATGTATTACATCTGTAAAATATTCAGCTAGCATAAAGTTATAAAGAGCCAGCGCCTTATTAGGTACAAATTAGTACTATAGATGTATGGATTGTTTGAAATAGAGTTGATTTCCAAGTACTGAAGTCAAACGGCTCTTAAGAAAACTTTATAATTTAAGAGTTGTTTCATCGCCTGCCAAATGTCCTCCCAAAATGAACTATTTAGGATTGTGACGTCGATGTAGTCCATGAATATGAAAATTTGTAAGAAAATCTTAGATGGACTTTCCTTTGGGGTAAATGAATATTCGGTAGGAATGTTGTTTAACTCGGAGGTTCCATTGATGATTATTTTTTGGCGACAGAACTAAGAAAGCTACATTTGTAAATCTGGTGTGAATATTTAACTATTTAATAGTTTAGCATATTTCAGATACAAATAATTGAGTATAGCATAATATTTGAACATTTATCGACACTTGTAGAACAAGCTTTCTTAAGAAACAGAACGTTTGAAAGAAAGTAAACAGAATGTTTGAATTGAAAGAGCATTTTATTAGAAACTCCGACTCGGAGTATAGTAAGAAATGAAGGATAATCAATAGATCTATCATGATCTATTATGTTCAGCAGGATAATTCAGTTACTTTACTACACATCTTTTTTAAAGCTAAAAGTTTGCACGGGTCACCCCAAATGTCATAAGTTATGTCAGATCGTCACAAATATATTCATCTTTTTAAATATCTGCATTGAATTTGTAGTAAATTCGAATTATACATACTGAGTGTGACTATTTTATTTAATTTATGAAATTTACTAATGATTCTATAGAGTTAGTTGTATTATTGTCACGAATATATATTTGAAGTAAATCTCTATTCTAAGCGCCAATTAAAGCCGAAGCTTACTGAATCCTAGCACCAATCAATTTTATTAATTTTTTGGTTCAGGGAATTGTTAACATTTCATTTTACATATTTTATTATGTAAAATTCACTATTTCTTTAGAATAACTCATATTTTAATGTTTGTACAGTACGACAACAAATTTTTTACTCAGTACGATAACAAAAAATGTATCTATTTTTTTAATTCTGAACATAATTTTACCACAAACAAAACAAAAAATGCCAGAAAGATAAATTTATTTTTATGGAAATTTATTTTTATGCTGTATCTAAACATATTCACTTGTTTTTAAATATTGTATAAATTTATTATATTATAAATTTATTTCAATAAGGACGAAAATATTTTTGTTTAACAATTTTTTATTATTTTTAAACTATGATTAAAATCACAAAATTTTTACTTTTAGTTTAAAATTGAAAATTTCTATTTTGAAGTTGATTAATTTTTGAAGTTATTTTATATTGTGTAAAAATTTAATTATGTTTTATATAATTTTTATTTAAAAAAAAAATGTAATTTAATTTTTATTATTTTCAGATCAATTTCATAAAATCCTACAAATAAATTTCTTCAAATTCAATTAAATCACAAATTCAACTAAACTTCTGTCATCACAAACAAACAAACAAAAAAAGTAGTCATAAACGCAAAAACGTTTGAAATTATGTTAAAACAAATCATTCCAAAAAAGCAATTTTCAAATGTTCTTCCAGATCATGATTACTTAAGGATACGATTATTAGAACTAGTTTTACCAAAACGGTGAAATTTTTAAAATAAATTTTTTATCGGAATTTCATAATTTCATGATAATATCAAAAGAAAAACGTTTTGCTTAAAAAGTAAAACAGGATCATTAAAAAGGATAAAGGCAAATAACAAACGATAAAAATAAAAAAAATTAATAAATTTTTTCAAATGTTATATATAAAATAAATTAATAATATTTTTTTTTGTTTTTAGAAAATAATTGAGGCGCTGTGGCCCCCACGTATGCAGCCAAAGGCGCCGCGGGGGCCCGCGTAATTATAACGCTTAAATTTACGCTCCTGACCCTAATACAGTCGTTGGTGTCTAGTTCCCCCGCGGTACCATTATTGGCTAAAAGTATTAATCAAACAACGACAAATATTAATATATTTAATATTAATTACACAACAACATCACCAATTTCAATACGAACTACAACACCAATTCAAAATAAAATTAGTGATTTAATTATAAATGATAATTACAATAATTATACAAAATATAAAAAAAATTATTTATCAGGAAAATTTAAAAAAAAATTAAATAATAATAATAAGAAAAATTTAAAATTTCATATTAATAATAATAATAATAAATTTATTGTATCGAATAGTACGAATAACGTTGATCGTTTATCATGGTACAAAATCGAAAAATTACCTCAAACGATCGACGTAGATACTTTAAACGGAAAAGAAGACGTCAACAAAATTCTAAAATTACAATCAAATTACAATAATATATCAATAAATTATAATAATAATGTAAATATTAATAATAATAATAATAATAATAAATTAATAAATATAAATAATAATACTTTTATTAATAAGAATCGAACGTTATCGATTGTATTAAAAAATATCGATAATATTTTTATAAATAAATTAAATAATAATATAAAAAATGTTAAATCATATAAAAAAGTTCGTTTAAAATTTAATAATATTATTAATAAAAATACAATAATTAATTTTATGAATAAAATTAATGATATTAATAATAATAAAAGTGTTGGTAATATAAATCGAATAGTGAAACGTAGTAATAATAATAATAATAATATATTAAAATTTAATAAAAAATTTCAATTAATTAATAATAATTATAATGATCAAAATCAATTGGATAACAAAAATTCATCAAGATTTTTAATAAATTCAACAATATTTAATACTGAATCATCAATTTTGTCAAATTTTTTGGATAAATATAATAATTATAGTAGCAGTAACAGTAGCAGTATCAGCAGTCATAATAGTGACGAAAAAACAATTCTGCAGAAATACGGTGAGTAGGTAATAAAATCAATTTTTTTTATAAAAATAATATTAAAAATATTTTCTAAATTATTTGATTTATTCAAAGCTTGATAAATTCGAATTTTTTTTTGAGGGGGTACGAAATTTCATTACGAGTGGAAATTTCGATAATAAATTATGGAATTTTTTTTATATAATATTAGTTTGTTATTGGTTGGTAGACAAATTGGGATTTGCATAATTTGATTATAATTGATTGTAATAATTTATATTATAATTGAATATTATAAAACCAGATTTGGAACTTGCAGACTTGTTAGTTTTGTTTAGCTTGTTTGGGGGATTTTAAGGAAATTAAAAAATAATGAAAAATTAATAATTTGGGTTGTATGACTCTTTCTTGGAATATTGATGGCTTTTTAGAAGATAAATATTTAATTATTTATTATGGTGTTAAAATGTATTAATTTTGTCTGGCATGTTTTTTTTTTTATTTGGTTTTTTAGGGGTAATATTTTATATGAAAGATTTATGTCTGAAATTGATTTTGATGTTGTGGGTGGTGTATGAGTTTTACTTAATTTTTGATTAATAATTATTTTTTTAAATAAATATACTTTCAATTTAAAATGATCAATTTCTTTGGCATGAAAAATAAATATAACTTTTTTAAAAATATCATTTTTTTTAGGTGAATTTTCTGAAATATAGAATTTTTATCGGATTTAACCATACATTTAACTAATACTAATACAATTGGAAATGACAATTATAGGAATATTTTTTATATTGACATAACTCTACAAAAATAGATTTTTCCAATTATCTTTGAAAGTCAAACGAAACTGTAGGCCAAAACAAACTTAACCTTAGTTCACAGCGAACTCGGTGTGAATGTGAATTAAAACTTTCATACAAATTTAAGATTGTGAAAGTATTAGAAGTGGAAAATTTCGATTCTGATTTCATCCTCGTGTGAAGTGTGAAATCAGAATTTCGCTTCTGATTTCATTCTCGAGAAATTTGTAGTTTCTGTTTTCTTGGTGCGAAGGTTTATAAGTAATTTCAGTTTCAATAAACGTATTTATTGGTCCCTACTGTATAACCCTATTAAAATTCAATTTGACTAAATTTTTATAGTGTCCATATATTTATTAAAGGTAGTAATAATTCGTAACTGATGGTTAACTATCCGAATTGATTTCTAATAAATTTTAAATTTAGTTCGATGTGTAATTAATTATGCATTAGTTTTGACATCAAAATTACAAACAACATAAATTTTTTTAAAAATAAAAACGAAAACTAAATTTAATATAAAATCTAAAAATGTGACAATTCTAAAATTAATTCCATTTACTTAGATTAATTGGCTAATATTTTAATATTTCTATATAATTTCTAAAAAAATATTTTATTTAAAATATAAAATTAATTATTTATAACAATTTTCTTCTTGAAAATTATTTATTCATTTTTGAAAATTCATAATTTCCCTAAAATCCATAAAAAATATTTTAATACCAATAAAATAAATATTTTCGTGATTTTTGATAAATTTTTCATTTATACATAAAATGAAATGTTTCTGAAAATTAAGTCACGTATTAAATAGCTATAAAAAATTTTCAACTTTATAAATAATTCTTAGACAAATAAAACAAAATAAATAAAAATAAAGGACTTATGAGGATTTTCTTAGTTAATCAAATTTCATAAGATTTATTCATAAGATATTTAAACTGGGAAACATCATGAAAGCAACTATAAAAATATAAAGAAATTATGAAGAAATGTTAAATTAAATTTTGTTGTAATTGATAGAAATACGCTTCTAAATCTCTGGTATCAAGAGATGATCTGTATAATTGTACCTGTGGCATGCACATGCATCATAAATGTTTTATATCTTATGAAATGGTTAACAGACTGACTGATGAGTTGGTCAAATACTGTAACGTGTGTAAGGAGTAAATTGGTTCTAACTTTGTAGTACATTGGTGCTTCCTAACCCAATCAAACAATTCAACTTTATGATTTATATGCAGTCAGGGTAGCAATTAAATGCTGTTGTTATAACTAACTAATAAATTACTGAGACACTCAACATAAAATGCTGTTGGTCTCATAAATTTACACTATAAACAAATTTTACATTGCGTTACGTTGCTTTACATTGTATTACAATGGTTAACAACATAAAATAGAAAATTTTCTTTTAAATTTCTTATTATTTAATTAATTCTTTAGTATAATATTAAAAGTCATTTAAAATATTTTTAATTATGTCGATTTTTTATGATCTTTTATATACACAACATTTACGTTAAAATGATTTTTTAAACAAATAAAATTGTCAAATTTATTATGTCATTAAGAAAATCTACTTATTTTTATGAATCTGAAATTTATACAATTTCTTATAATACTCGATAGGCTTATAAAAATTTCGTGGACGTGCCTGATGGTACTAAAAAAAATCCCACATTTTATTTCACAAAAATTTTCGAAAAATGAAAAATGAAAAATCACAATTAAATAAACTTAAAAAAAAAAATGAATTTAAGAATTTTGTTCATAGCATTTTTTTTTTATATTTTTATTACCCACTGACTAGTGATAAAACCACTCCTTATGATGGGGCCTCCCTGGTTGTTTTAAAAGGTAATATTTTTTATCTGGTATTTTTTGATGGTTGTTTCCTTGGTGGTTGGACTTATTATTATATATTGAATATTTTTGTGGTGTAATAAAATTTATTTAACAAATTAAAAATGAAATTTATATAAATAATTTTTTTTATTATACAATTTTTATTGTTGCAAAATTTTCGAAATGAAAAATATTTTTATTTATATTTAATTTATTTTATTCAGGGAAAAAAAAGAAGCAGACATAAAAATGATATAAAATTCATATTTCATGTGACATTATCTGATATGGTTTACATACAATTATTTTTTTTGATTGTTTGTATGTTTGTTTAACGCCCTCATATCAAAATAACCATACCAAAAATTGTGTAAAAAAAAAAAAACAATTATCCTTAAGTGCATAACAGAGCAATCTTTTTTCCCAAATAAGGATTGGTCAAACATGATAAAAATTATATATATTTTTTTTTTATTATAGTGCCAATTAACATTAAACCAAAAACTTTTTTAGTAGTTGGATCTTTGGATATGATCATCATCACTCCAGTTACCATAAATGGAAATTTTAGTATTGAAAGATTTTTGGCAGAAAAAATTGTAAATATATGTTTTTTTAAGGGGTCAAACATTTGGTATTTCTTTGAAAATATAGAAGAAATTATGAACTTCAGATTCATAAAATCATAAAATTAAGTAAATTTTCTTTAGATAAGTAGATTTTCTATATAATAAATTTGACAGAAAATTTTATTTGTTTAGAAAATCATTTAAAAATACGTGTGGACGAAAGTCACTGAAGTAATGCATGGCAGAAAAATGCATTGTCAGGTGGACATAATTCAACGGATAATATGAAAGTAAAACTTTGCAAAAAATGTTGAAAGTTTCTTTCTTAATATCGATTTTTTTTTAAAAAAAAAGAATTATAAGTTGGAATTGTTAATCAATTTAGAAATAGCGATTAATATAATCAATTACATTTTCATATGTATTGTGTAGAACAGAAATTAACTAAATTTTAAATAAGTCTAGTCAGTCATTCCAATCTTTCCAATTATTTCAATAGTGAGTTTAATCACATCCTTTCTTAAATATGGGGAAGTGTAACAAAACCAATACATGCACCTACATCTTAATGGTCCGCTGTACACAACGCAATTAGTTTCAACGGTTTTAAACTGATCGCCTCCACCATGTCGGTCAAAATATGAAATACTAGAATACGCGGAGGTGTTTTAGTATTTCATCTTCTTCCCCACATCCTCGATATTGAGGTTTCCGTTAAACCAGATTTTCTTGAACAGTGGCAACCCCGGTACATTGTCCCGACGTTGGTGTATTCAACCTTTAAGCATTGACGTTAACCCATTTAAGATTTGAAATACTTAATTATAATGAAACTTATGTAAATCTAAATTATTTATATTCAGGGACTATTTCCGAAATAAGTATACGAATGGGAATGGCTCAAGGATGTTCACATGTAATGGAAGCTTCTACAATACAGAACATGAAATTACACTTTAAAATCAAGTGATGTACGGCATGCTATACATTACACCATTCATAATTCAGTAAATACTTTCTAGTATAATTTCGAATTATTAATATTAGTTCAGTATTATTACTTTTTATATAGATCCATCCATTACTTCACTAATAAACTTATTAACTTTCAAGCATAAGATTGGAAAATTTCTGTAAAGTAATTATCCCCTAACCATTCTTATTAAAATGAATTTAATATTCAAAATAAATTAATTTATAATATTTTATTTTACAAACAATTATTGTAAAATTTTTGAGTATATTTTTTGTTTTTGGAAATTTCATCTGACATTTACATAAATTTTTATCATGATTGATAAAAGATTTAATGTAATAAAAATTTCGCTTCTTTTTCAATTAATAAAAAAAAAAATGTAATAAAATTTTTTTTTTTTTGGTTTTTTCCATTCGTCCTCAATTTTGATATAAAAGTAAGTAAAATATGAAAGTCAAGTTAAAATTTTTTATATCCATGACATTATTATATAAAAAAAAATTTGATATTTGGCAATGTCTTTTTTACGGGTGTGCCAAGCCAATGGCGACGAATTTATTTTAAATTTCATTTTTTTTATTTGTTCCTTATGTAAGTAATTTGTAAAATTGTCGTATACAAAGATTTGTAAGTATTTCGATTTTGTAAATATTATCCTCCTAGCATCCGCCATTTCTTTTACTAGTATACTATTTAACTTGATTCAGTAACATTTTATTGACCTCTTTTTAACTTTTGAATTTCGTTTTGTTCATATATATGCAATTTTACTATAATTTTTTTTTTTATTATTGATCCATTTTATTATGCATTTATGCAATTTTTATGCTATCAGCAATTTATGTGTAAATATATTGGACAAAAAACCACACTGTACAATATTTCATTCTTTTACTTTCTATATACATTACACAGCAATTTCCATATAAACGTAAAATTATTATTTGGTATCCTGTGTTTCTATGATTGTTTTTGGCTATCAGTGGCGGAATATCATATTTTTAGTTTTAAATAACGCCATCTAGTTTATTTGTATTAAAACTATTTGGTATAATTTATGAAATTAAGATGCTATTAAAGATTTTCGGTAAAGGACTAATTTGTAACTCTATCCAGCAAAGTTGTATTAAAACTACTTGAAAAAGAAACTCTTGTTAATATAATTAATTTTATATTTTAAACTTAGATTATGATGGTTGACAGTTAATTGGACTATTCAGAAGATTTTATAATTATGCTTCTACTTTTTATAGGTAAGTTTTTCTTAAAACTATTTTGGACCTTGGACGATATTATTTCAAACAAACCATTTTAATAAACGGTCGTGGTCATTATAAATCGCCATAAATCAAGTTTTTGTTCACAACTTATTTAATCAAATTTTTTTTTTGTTTTAGTTCTGATTCGTTTCACAGGACCCCATATTAAAAGTCAAATTTATATTATATATAAAAATTATTTTCATTTTTTTTTTACATATTTTTTAAATGCCTTGTCAAGTTAAGCTGCTGGTGCTCTGGTGTTGTAACTGTTGGTTGACTTGATTAAAATTCTTCGACTTCAATGAACCATCTTTCACCTTTCCAATATTTTCGTTTATGCAAATTTTCATACAAAAAAAAAATATCGTCCAACGTCAAATAATATTTATATATGTAATTGTAAATTTTATACTGCAAAAATTTTCTCTATTTAGAAGACCATTTGTAGCTACCGAACAAAATGCAAATTTTATAAAATTGCATTTGTTTATACTATATTCAAAAAGTACACAAAACTAGAATATAAATGCAGACAAAATTTTTGAAATTGCTTCTATTAACTATGGATAAAATGTAAATTTATATATTTTTTTTAAAATGTTCTATGAAAATGTATTTAAAATGCTGTAACAATCTAATAGTTAAATGGAATGTATATAACTATTTAAAGGTACATAATATTTAATGATATTGAAATTGTTGAATTTGTGGACTTCAGAGATAACTGAAACGATTTAGTAGCGATATCTTTTATAGTAATTTCTTTAGCGAAGACAGTATACAGAATGATAATATTCTGTAGTGCGTTCAGAAGCAAAATATTTTGCAAATAAAGCTATAAAAATAAATTTCATTTTCCAATCTCAAAGCATCTTCAATTAATCACTTACTGAAATATTTGATTAACAATTCACTTTAATTTTGCGATTAATAAAAAATGCGCGATAAAAAGATCCAACGATTGAATAAGGATAAAAATAGTGTTCGAAAAAATATGGACGATAATAAGTTTTTGAAATCTTCCTTGATAATTTGGTATATTTTTTTAAATTTTTGTAAATGGTACGGAGTAATTATGAGTGATAGGAATAAAAAGTTGCATGATATTAAACTTCGTTAAATGTGTTGAAATTACAGAACACCTAAAATAACAGATTGATAAATTGACTGAAAGATGTCTTAAAGCTTATACGTATTATAAAAAAGACTTCACTAGATGTACTAGAAATCTAAATTTTTTTATAGAAGTTTTTTTTTACCTACAGTTTATGCTACTTTTGTACGATTTTAAAAATCATTTTTGAAATGTTACATTCTTAATTTTTTTTTATGAAAATCTGCATAAACGAAAATATTGGAAAGGTGAAAGATGGTTCATTGAAGTCGAAGAATTTTAATCAAGTCAGCTAACAGTTACAACACAGAGCATCAGCAGCTTAACTTGACAAGACAGATTTATGAAATTATATACAAACGAATGAAGCAATCATATCTTAATTAGAAATTGTTCGTACATGAATACATGATCATTTATTCACTATTGATGAGATATTTTTTGTAGTTTTCACATTTTTATAAGTATTAGTTTTCTCTGTTGTGAAATTTATCGATTTCTACACCTTTTCCAAGTGTTAATATTAAGGTTAACATTAGCCTATGCAATATTAAATTAATACATTCAGACTTTCAGCACACGTTAAATTGCAGTTAACAACCGATAGGCTGTAATTAATTGTTGAAGCTGTGGTTTGATGTAATGTACAGTATTGCACAGCACGAGCATAATCACCCCCAGTAATATAGTCTTTTAACATTATCTATAATATTCTCCAAGTAGACCAATTTTTGTTTACCTGCTACGTTTTGAACACGAATGTTGCTTTTAGGCTTTAAACTTAGGCTTTAACGTTACACCAAAACCAAATATTTTCAATTACAATTGACGCTTTCTGAATTTTAAAACTGATTAATATGAATTACAATTGATACTTTGTGAATTACACTCGGAAAACGTGTAGTAGTACATATAAAAAAGTCAATTTTTTCTAATTAAACTATGTACGAATAATAAATACCACTAATATTATGATCAGTACATTAACTACCAAATATTATTTAGTAAATCTTTTGTTAATTGGTTGGTTTGAGTGCCACAAGAACCTCCACGTATCTACGCCACAAGGATCCGTGTACACTACCATACCTACAACGTTTTGCCTTCTTTAAATGAAAAACATTAGCCCCTCTTTCATCAATTTCACCAATTTCTCCGTTTTTGAAAATGAAACAACAAAAATTTAAATCTTTCATGTCTTATCTTTTATTGAAACAAAACGTACCCTAAGAATTCATTTTTCTATTACACCCCCTAAATGTAGAAGTCTGTGTCAGTCTTAGTATTGCCGTATGATTTCTTTGTAATATATGACCCTTAACAATCTTTTCTTAAATCTTAATCAGACAAATTAAAATGAAAACTGCTAAAAAATCATTCTATATTTATCATAAATAACGTTTAACATTCAAAGATTTTCTGTCTGGGGTTATTTTAAACAGAGAGTGTGCAATATGCGATCTCTATAACAATTCACCAGCATTAAAAATAAACAGACAAAGGTGACATGTAAGAATTTTTGGAATTTGTTTAAATTTTACTTTTGTTTTTTTTCTTATTCTCACACTTTTGGTATGGTTTTTATATATATACAAAATTTTTATTTTTTGGCAAACTCTTTTGATTTTTAGTGTGATTTGTACCCACCTCTATGGAATTTATACAAAAAACCACACATAACAAAAAAAAAAAAAAATACTTAAAACCAACAAAGACACCAAATATTTCATATATCAGACATACCAGAAGAAACCGGAGAACATATTAATATCATAACACCAGCAGACATGGGCATGCCATTTTTAAATCTTGATGTATATTATAATATGAATAATATTTTGACAAAAAAACAAAAATGATAATAATAAAAGAATGGAATTTGCATAAAAATCTCTTCTTTGCATATCGTGTGCATCATTCTTGGATTTACATAAATTTGGATTTAGTTTTTGTCCATGTGTTCAAATTTCCAAACACATGCATTTATACAAAAATATCATAGTTAATTCTGTAGACAGCTTAAGTATTGCCAAAAAATAATAATAATAATATTATTATTTTTGTTAAACGTTTCGGTCATGATGAGTATTAAAAAAAAGGATTACAATTTTTTGGAAGATGATTTCAGGTGATGGAATTTGGGGTACACGAATTAACGTAGCATATCTAAAAAAATCGACTTTAATTTGTTTTGCAAACTATTTTCAAAAACAAATTAATGTCGCCCCAATTTCGATTTTAATTCGTTAGATTTTAATTCGCGAATTAATATCGCCGAAGTTTTCGCTGCGACGTTAATTCGCATTTTATATCGCTCCTTTACGCAATGCTGTTTCTGCTATTTGAATGGTGATCCGGAAATGGTATAAAAAGCAACTTTTATTCTGTTTAAAAACAAATTAAAATCGCTCGGTTTTAATTCGTTTTTAGTGGTGGCTTTAATTTTTAACTCAAAATGAATTAATGTCCCGCAATTTTAATGGCCTCCAGCACCAGCATAATTCAAAGATTCGTTGAAATTGAATTCTTCAGACTACATTTAATTATGCTAACAAACGATTCTGTGAATAAATGGAAACATAAATATTGATTTTAGTATTTAGTAATTATTAATATATTCTTGATATATTCTGACAGAATAGTACATGCCTTCTAATTTCATACTGAATCAAGGTGAAACACCTTACAATAGATGATGCATTATCGCGATTTTCGTATTTCTATCAATCTTTCGCAAAGTTCCCTAGATTATGCACCTGTTAATATTTGGGCAGTCATAGAACATGTGCTTTATATCTTCAATTACAGCATTTCAAAAGGCTATTTTCATAATTAATTTCGACATATATAAAAGATAATTCAATAAAATATTTCTTTTTGATGATTTATTCTAAGAAAACTGACAAAAAATTGTTTTTATTATGTTATACTTTGTTACAAATAAAATCCTTTGATGCCTTTTAAAAAAAGTAATGTTATTCGCTAGACGAGGTCTCAAAATATGCATATATACAAATTGCATAAATTTTAATCAAAAACCCCAGCATCATACAAATAATAATGAATTGTTTAATATAGATAATAATATAAAGGCCAAAGTCTTTGGCACTGATTTTTTTTTGTTGTTGTGTAGAAAGGCCAGACGAAACAGCAACAACACAAAGCTGTTTTGTAACAAAAATACATTTTGTCTGTGTTTTTTTTATATATATATAGAAATAATATATTTTTGGAATGACCAGACAGGCCGCCAGGGTGAAAAAGGATATCGCATCTACACTTCTATATTGAAATGAAATAAATTACGAATAAGTTCTTAATATTTTGATTTTTTTTTGATTCTTTTCCTTTTTTATTTGTATTATTTTTGACAAGACATAAAAGAGTTAAATGATTTTTTTACAATTTTTTTTTATTTTACATTTTTTATATATTATATGTATCTGTATCTACACATAAAATACTTCATCATGTCAAAGTCATTATGGCATTTTGTTTGGGGGTTTGTTTTTTTTGAGAGATTTCTAAAAATATATTTTTTTTTTGCAGACTTTTGACTTTTATTATTAATTTTTATTATTTACACAAATTAAATAATTTTTTTTGTTGTTACAAAGGATATGAATGGAAAGGAGGTTTTGATTTTAAGGAATTGAAAAATTAATTTTAATGTCAGTTTCTTTTCATCGAAAATATAGAAAATTATGACAGTTGTTTTCTATATATGAAAAGAGTCTTGGTAAAATGACTGCGATGATGATAGGTGGGTGAAACATATATTTGGCCCATTAACATTTGATGTTGTTAAGCTTTATGGTGACGATGACCAAGACATAAAAGTGAAAATCACGAGACTGCGCTAGTAAGGCCATTAGGGCCAACTCGCGATTATGTATATGATTTTGGTCCATCAGTTTTTTTTTATTTTTCCAAAACCCAGAGCGCATAGCATGCAAACAGACTCAGTATTTGAATTAAAAAATTGTGTTTAATAGGTCGTAGAGTGTAGTTGGACTCAAGCAAAAAATAATAATTTGTAGCGCCTATAAAGTAAAGTATAACTAAGAAAAAGTTGTTCATATTTGAAGATTAAGTAAATTTTGTCTTTTTTATGAAGATTATTAAATGGTTTTCGATTAGATTATGCTACAGTCGCTACGATTACTAATTATTTATAAAATTTAAGGTTCTTACATATTTTGTCTTCCAATTTCATTGTAAAAGTGTCTCAGGTTTTAAAAAACACACTCTTAATATTGATACATTTCACAATTTTCTAATCATTTGCGAGCCTAGAATGATACTAAAACGTTTTTGAATTAATTTCACCTACATAATTTGTATTTAAACCTAGTTATTATATATAAATGAAGCATCCTGAAATTAACCTCTTTTTCTATCCAACAAAAAAATGCTGAATCACTTTAATATATGATATTAAATTATGATGGTAATCCTAACAAAAAAATTATTATAGTATATAAAAATCGGTGTGCAATTTGAAAACTAGAGCATTTTTTCCCACTTTTTTATTTTGTATAACGATATCGGTTAATTACATCATTACAATTTATAACAAGGATATACTAGAAATAGGAAATCCTGTATAATTTGTTTCTTTTTTTTTGCCACGATATAGAAATTGTATAGTTGGTACTATTCAGAATTTATGAGGTTTTTCTATATTGCACAAAAATACAGACTTGCTTCCTCTCTACAGGCTTGGTTAATTTCTGTAGTATTAGTAAAACTAAATTATTATTATTATATCTATATGTATATATAAAATGTACATTAACTTAGGCATAAAGGATATACACAGGATATAAAAAAAATTGTTGTAGTAGAAAAATTTAGGTCAAAATACTTTTACCTTTTTATTCTAGTTATATGTATATAAAAAATGCTCAGATGTTGATGAACACCGAGTGGATTTTTGTATATAATATTTTATTTAATTTATATATAACATATTTTTTTCAACATATAAATTACATGTTTTTTTGAGTTTAAGTACTTTAATTATTTCTGTTTTTTTTTTTTTTGTATTTTGAATTAATGTTTAGAATATGATTTTTATTTTGTATGCAATTAAAAATCAAAATTTGAATACATTTTGTATAATTTTTCGAGTATTTTATATACAAATTTTAATTATGATTTTTTACTTATACGAATTTAATTATATATTTTTGGAGAACGAAATCGTATATGAAAATTTTATTTGTCCGGACATGAATTTAATTTCTTTGTTTACTTAAATAATTAAAATTTTATGCTGTCTGGGATTTTGGAATTCCTTTACATTTTCATTAATTTTTTGAAAAAAAATAAATATAAGAATATTAAAATATATTTTAGATATTTTTTTTTTTATTTGTTTTGACTTAAAAACATTTTTTTTTTTATTTTGGTTTTTTATTTTTATTTTACCAGAACAATAAAAATTTACTGCCAAAATAATTTTATTTTAAGAAAAATGATTTTGTAAATTTTTTTTGTATTCTTAAAAATGTTATTAATATAAATGTCTAATATGTGAGTGAGTCAGGGAAAAGTTCAATGTTCGAAAATGTGCTAGAGGATTTAATTTCATATACAAATAATTTAAAATTTTCAATATAAAAAAATAATTTCAATTGAATATGTTTAAAATGATAAAAGTTTATTGCTTAGTTACCCATAAGCCACAAGGTAATCAAACAATTCATACATATTTAATCAGCGCAACGGAAGAGTAAGTGGGTACTTACTGGACACTGTAATTTGAAGAAACATCTACAAACAATGAGACTAGCTGCAATCAACGTATATGTATATTGTGTAAAGTTGTAGAGGTCTAGGGCGAACACATCATACTGTGAGATTGTGAAGCCCTGGCGTGATTCAGATTTCGTCATCTTAGACTTTATGGATGCTATAGAATTGTCGACGAACTCATTCAAAAGCTTCCTGTATTTTTCAAAAAATAATGGTTTTGCGGTAATTTTTAAATTAAGGGTAATGTGCATCGAATCAGCAATGATTTAGGAGACTAGTACCTTAAACTACATGTTAAACTACATTTCGTAGAGATAACCTAGAATTTTTGCAATTAAATATCCCTTGGTTTGTTGGTTTTAAAAGGAGTGGGTAATACTAGACTTCCACGCACATAGGCCACAGAAGAATGAGCCCGTTGTACACTTCAGTCGAACGCTGCATCACAAGTTGCAGCGCGTGGACCTATCCCAATTCTATCATCTTGGCCCGCTTTATATACATCGCTTTCTCGAAGTTTTCTAGAAAGTAACTACCAAATTTCCTAAATCTTTTTTGTTGCACTGATTGGCAATGACATAAGAAATGTTCCATTACCTCCTCCTACTGCATGCACCCACTACACGTGGTGTTTTGCGATAACTTAATACTTGCCACCTGTAGAATGTTAATTACTGCAAGAAAAAAAAATCAGAACCCGCATTAGGTTAGAGGTAATTTATAACGCATTAGGTAATGGTACGTTTTAGTTTAACCCCACCATAATCTACATATAACTGATGGAAACATCAGAGCTTAATCAATTACGGATAGTAAATTATTTCTCAGAATGTGAGAAAGTCCAAGAAATCAAGCTTAAGGATAAAAAGATAATTTCTTTATTTATATATGTTTCTCTTTAACATAACATACTAACAAGAATTATGCTTGTTTTCGCTGATCCAAACAAATAATCTGTATCTTTCTCGGGTCCTCATCTTCTTGGTTAACGAGAGGATGGATCTTGTGTCTGCAATTGATGAGGATTAGATACTCGATTACTAATTAGAATCTAGAATTAGATTTAAATTGTTTAACTAATCTCCAGCTCATCTCAACACAACATTAAGTATAAATTTACTACAAAGTATTTGACTATACATCAGAACAAAATCATATCAGCGATAAAGTTTTGAGAATTAAATGTGATATAGCGATTATTCGTTGGACGAATAAGCAGACTGTTTTCACAGGATATTCCGCGCTCTTTCTGGATAAAGCTAATTTGAAATGTTCGCAAATAATTTTTCTTTAATAAAAGAATTGATTTTAAGAAAATTTTATATTATATGAACAATTTTTAATTTTCAATCATTATATATAAATATGTATATATATATTTTGGCAGACTATAATATTTGAAATTTTACACCATCACAACAGCAATAAAGTACATAATAATTTATTGTGCCTACAAAACAAAATTTATCCAACCAATATAAATATTTGTAATATAGAATCGTGCCAAAAAAAAAAAAAAAACTTATTTTTGACCCGAAAATAATCACACTTAACAAATTACTGCGGCGGCGACTCTAAAATGAAACTTTATTTATATAGCTATACAACATAAAAGTATTCAAAATTTTTTTTTTTAATATATCACAACAAAAATTTCGTGACACATCACATTTATTTTAATTTGTAAACTGGCTTTTTATAATTCCAATATGTTTTTTATGAATTTATTTAAAAAAAAAATGTGCATTTAATTTTGACAGTTCGTCTGTTTTGATGAAATTATAAATTTTTGAATTTTTTGTAAAATGTACTGAAACTTACTTAAAGTATGATATTTATGCATAAGCTGTTAGAGTCCGTGAAATAATGCTTAAACAATGTACATAGCTTCTTATATTCAGGTGATACATTGGAAATTTGTGTTTTACAGAATATGAGTTAGTTAATGCAGAAATAGCATTCATCAAAATTTGAATCTATATAATTATGCTTTATAATTATAATATCATAACTAAAAACAATACCGACAATGTCAGGGGCCTATTAAATGTATAATTAATTCGATCAAAAATCTTTATAAATTAATGGCATTCACTATAGTTTTTTGATGATTTTATATCATTTCCATGTCAAGTTGGTCTTTTTCCGGTCATTGTTTTTTAAATAAATGTTTCTCAATTTCAAAATAAAGGACCACAATTTAACTAATGTCAAAATATTGACCGAACAAGACTGTTGCAAGCTTGCAAGTATGTTAATTGAATACGACATTAAAAATATACGATTAAAACTACTCGAATTGTACGAAAAAAGATGAATTTTCTTTGGAAAAAGACCAACGAAATGTGTAGTATGAGTATCATTTGTAGTAAGGATCAGGATATTTAATGTGGAATATATTTTTGATTTAAAGCCATCACTACGAACAAAGTTAGGAGTCTAATAACTGTATAACTTTTAAGACAATATAGTGAATCCTTTTTGGGTGAACATTAAATAAGAATTCCATTAACTTAGTATGTAGAAAAATTGTAATAATTTATTTTCAAATTTAGCCTATAAATTCTACAAATATTAAATTTGATTAATAGGCCTAATTAATGATCGCTAGACATTATATAGGAAACGAGTTAATTATTTTAGTTAATTTTGTTGGTATGGCATTAAAATTTGATATATTTATTAGTATTTTAAGGACATAACCTTGAAATTTTCTAAACTTTGTTATTTTACTATTAAATTTTCTTTACTTGGTACCTTAAAATTATATACATACAATTATTTTCGTAGTGTAAATTATTTAGAAAAATTACACATTTTTTTGCTGTTGTCTACGTGATTTTTTAATTATTCAAAAAGTGAGCTTTACATAAAAAAAAAAATTATACTTTTAATGACTTGAAACGTGCTGAACTCTTAGTTTTTTTCCAGACAAATGAGTTTTTTTTTTATTTCATTTTCATTTTATTAGCACTTGTTTTTATTTATTATTATTACTACTAAAAATTACTTTACGTCATGGAATGTTTTAGTAATCGCATGTCACCATACTTTTTTTTATGTTGTATTCATTTTACATATATAAAAGCCGCTCTTCTGTTATATAGCTAATAATGTTCTCATATTAGCAGCAGTGTGGCGGCTATATTATAATTCAACCAGTAGCGAGA
Source organism: Rhamphomyia laevipes (assembly GCA_963920725.1). Classification (NCBI taxonomy): domain Eukaryota; kingdom Metazoa; phylum Arthropoda; class Insecta; order Diptera; family Empididae; genus Rhamphomyia; species Rhamphomyia laevipes. Next base: position 14,769,053 of record OY987255.1, on the reverse strand, counting down.
CAAAAAAGTAATTAGGCGTTAATAACTATGTAAATATTTCGTTATTTAATCTTTTAATCATCATGATAATTAAAAAAATAAATAAATAAAAAAATTTTAATGTTTTTTTTTTATTAACTCTTTTAATTTATTAGTTTTGACTAGCCAATGACGTAAGTAAAATGTATACACAAATAATTTGAAATTAGGACCTTATTAAGAAAATTAACTTTTTATTAGTTAAATTTTCTATATTAATCTAATGAAAGTGTCAAATTTTAAGTTATGATGTTTTTTATTAAATTATAATTTATTTCAAAAAATTTGTTGAAAATATTTTTTTCGGTCTAATGAACTTGGCGGAATTACTTAATATTATATTATTATACAAAATTGGTAAATAAATAATTATAATTTTTCGAGATATTTCATAATATTTACAAAGAATACTGATTTGTCGATACTGATAATAATTAATATTTAAATTATATTGACAATTATATTTAAAAAAATTTTAAGATGGATCATTATCAGCATTTTAATTGTATAGAAATTAACTGAAATTTTTATCAAAAGCTTTGGTATAAAATTTCGATCTATTCCATAAACGTTGTGAGTCTCTAGACGGTTCAAACATTACTAAATAAACTTATCACCTTTTCTTTTTCTTTAATAATTCTAACCAAATTACTAAAACCAAAGGAACATCTTCATCATTTCAGCAATAATAATAGTCTAAAGGTTCATGGTTCCTTGAATGATGTTTAATTTAATTTCTAAATTAGAACTTATCAATTTTAAATTGGATATAAAAAAATATTTAAAAAATTGTAATAATTTTTCATAATATATTACGTAAGCATTCTTAAGCCGAATTTATAACTAGCGTAGAAATATAAAGAACGTATAAGAAATATTTTTAACATGTTTTGTCAAAATTTCTTATCATTAAAATATTATTTATAAATGTCATTAAATATTAAAATATGGAACTAAATTATATATTATATTTAATAAAAGTTATTTGATAATATTTGATACTTAATCAAATTGAAAAAAATTTAATATCATTTTCTATTTTACTAAAAAATATGTTTTAAAAATTTCAAAATTCATATTCTGACCTACTATTTTCGTAAAGAAACGTAAGAAAAGTTAGCACTTTTTTCATATATTTCATACAATTCTTAGCTTTTCATACATTTTACCTTTAACAATTCTTATAATTCTCTTGTGTTTTACGTTAGTTATAAATCAGGCTTTAATAATTCATATCATACATAAACTTAATTAAGAGCAATTTTAGTATGTATGTTATAAAAGTAATACTTTCATTCCAATGACAAAAATTCAATATTTTTTACAGTGTAACTATGTGCAACACAGCAAGAAACTGAAATGTTGTAATTATTTTCTACCTAAAATTTCTAATAACATATTTTACCTTACGTTCAGTTTTCGACTCTTCATTTTTCATTTCAATATCATACGGTCATTTTTGTGGTGCCATTTCAAATTTCGGGATTAATTTTACTTATAAATCTACTATACTAATTAAAAGCTTCATAATTCTAAATTTCTACTTCAATAAATTCTAAAAATATGGTCCCCAAATTAATAAATATTTGATCATTTACACTAACTAAGTCAAGATGATTTTTAAGTCTTAATTATGGTATCATCTTTAAAAACCATATGTCATTACTAAAAATGATGTTAATATTAATAGGATATCATTTATATAACCTTGATATTTCCAGACATCAAAATATAATGCCTAAAAAATGTAATAAATATAAAAAATAATAATAAATCTTATTAATAAATTAATTTATTTTAGAAATTTTTCAAATTTGTTTTCGTCTTTTTTTTTTTTTTTGTTGTCGATAATTTATTATGCAGATTTGAAAAAATTTGTCAGTACTACTCAGTATATAAGGCCAATTTGATTAATGTTATATGTTCGTTAGTAATAAAAATAAAAACAGAATTTTTGTTGTTTTGTTATTTAGCCTTAAGCGTTACCTTTATCAAAACAAATTTTTTGCAAATCAGACAAATAACAAAAATATATGTAAAAAAAAAAAATGAAATCCTTTTTTATTTTTTATGTTGTATATTCTTTTTTTAAATATAGTAAAAGGAAAATCAATAAATAAATAAATCCCGAAACACCTGCTCATTTAAGGCTATTTATATTTCTTTATTTAGGACTTTTGTCCAATATAATTTCACTATACTATCAAAAAAAGAAATATCACAACCAATTTTAGTAAAAAAAAAAAAAACTTCAATATGAAAAAAAATTCTTCAAAAAATCAAAAAAAAAAAAATTGTGAAATTTGAATAAATTTCTTAAGAAAACTTTAAAAAACAAAGTCAAGAAAATTTTCCTAAATCGAAAAAAATACAAAATAAGTTTTCATACAAAAAGTTTTCCACTTTTTTTGGATGGTATATTCTTGATTTTCATCCTTAGTGATTTTCATGCTGAAATGTGTTTAAGTTTAACATAAGTCATAAGTGGAGTTAATATAATTACATTGTAGTTTCATTATTATGGGCTTTTTCGAATTTCGAAATAGTTTTAGTATATTCTGAACATTTTCTAGGTTTTTGATAACTTACTTTTGCATTTTTAATAATACTATTTTAACAAAAACATTTTTGAATAATTATTTTAAATTAAATAATTTTTATTTTACTTTGCATTATTACTTTTTCAATGTCATATCTATACAATATAATCAATTTGAAAATTCGAATAGCGCACTTATGAGTTATGATAATCCAAAATTCATTCTTAAAACATTTAAAAGCTAGAAATATTTATAATAATTATAATATAGAAAGATATTTATTGTGTTAAATAATGACATGAAAACAACAGACAGACAGACAGACTGGCAGACGAAAAATCCTTTAAAAATTTGTTATCAGAAATTGTTATAAAAATCATATTGTTATAAAGCTTTCATGGGTGAATTTAAAGTTTATTCGAAATTTTATATTTGTATATATAGATTTTATTATAGCTTTATAACTCGAGGGATACAAATGTATACAATTAGCATTAAAATAAAAATAGCCAGACATCAAAACTTGCAACTCAGACACAAAGGATTTTTTTATTATTATTTTTTAAATAAAAGTGATGATTTAATATTTAAGGACGACTTGCAAAACAAAAAGGATATATATCGAATATATATATCCTTTATTATATGAAAATAATTTTATAAAACGTCTGACCTTGACACGTGCTGCCATCTAAATTCATCGATAATGCATACAATAATAATTGAATTAAAATAAAAATAAAAAGTTTTATCCAAAGTTACACGCAATGTTTTGTGTATATAAGATAATTAATTTATAAATATATAATGGATATTTATTATATAGTTCAATGTTAAGTTATACACTTTTTTTTTATTTTAATTTGATTTCTGATTAATATTTTGCTATAGGGTCATGTCAGAAGCAATTTTTCATTTTTCTACTATGTAATGTTCAATTATTTTAGAAATAGAATTAAATCAATGTTCACAATTACAAATTTAATAATATGTATTAATTTATCATTATAATTAAAAAAAAAAACACTATATTTTTAAGAAGCTCAAAATGACAATTACTGACAGTAATTCAAGGTAAGTAACCCTTCTCATTCTCTGGATATACAATTTTTAAACTAGGTTTTAACTAATCGTTTCTCGTTTAAATTAAAAAAAAATTAAGTTAAATTTTATATGACTTTGACCTCCTATACCTATTCCTCCCAGAACTTGCATCATTATACTAGAACTCCATTCTTCGGCATCTTCTCAATGTATTTATCTTTTCTTGAAATTTCAATAGCACTAATTTTTATACATTCAAATTATAATGATATCATTATATTATCTGAAAATAATGATAAACTTAGAGAAAACATAACGAAGTATGGGCTAAATTGTATCCATCAGTTCAGTACCGATTCGTTCAGTAAAGGTCAAATTTGACGTCTACATATATTTTGTATGAGTGGACACATAGAGGTGCGATTAAAATCGAATTGGAACGAATGGAATCGAAAAAGTTTGGAACAATTTAAATTTTGCGATTCAAAACTGAAGCAAATGTCAAGAGGAATGAAATTTGACAATTTAAATAATAATAATAATATGTGATTTAATCGATTGTTATTGGTAACTATGTGTTCAGTTTAGTTAACCAGTCGAATCGAATCGAATCAAATTGAATCGAAATTGCACTACTGTTCTAGTATATAAATTTTTAGTCGGTAATCACCAATTGATTATTATAATTTTTTGATATTCTTTGACATTTTAGTATTATTTGTCATACGACCTTTATCTCATATGATATTTATATCGTATAGAAAGCACAGCATCAGGTCTTCTATATTTCAGTCAAGTAACTTTAACTGAAAAGCTTTCTGTGAGCTGAAGCAATGTACATATAAAAAAATATGTATAGGTTTGTTAACATTATTTGTCAGGGAAGAGAGCTATAGGTAATATCCAAATTATTTAAAACGGAATATTATAGAATTTCCGGGACTGTCGAGTGAAATAACCGCACAAACTAAAAATTTTAATCGCACAGGGAGGAAATATAACTTTTAATCCCGCAAGGAGGCAAGGAGGTTTTAATACCTAAAAAAAGGATTTAAGTTATCAGTTTACTCCCGGGAATAAAAATAATATAATAATAATAATTTTTTACGTTCTATCTTAATTTCAATATTTTTTTTTAAAATTGCACTCCATCCTAGTACACACTGTTGCGCATAATGTACATATTTATATAGGGTTTCGACTAGTTAACTTAACGCATTCTATTTTCTAATATGTACAACTAAAAAGGATTTTATTTACAAAAAATTTTTATTTCCACAAAATCCTTTGTTTACAAAATTGTTAACATTTTTAATGTGTTTGTGTGCGCGCGTGCAAAAAAAAAAAAAAAAGGATATAGAAAAAAATAAAAAAATTGAAATTTTCAAATGGGTAACTTAACTGGTAATTTTGTTGTCTTTTCCTAAATATTTTTTGGGAGGTTGTTCTATAAAAGAAAATAAATGAAAATCCTTTATTTTATTTCTAATTTTTTCCTTCTGTTTATTATGAGTGTTGCATTGGACTTGATGGCCAAAAAAATGGATTTGACTGAAATTTTTTTAATAGTTGATATTTCGAGGCCGGAGAGTTCAAAAATTAACGCTAAATTTTCATGTGACCTCTCGTCAGATTTTAATGCAATTTAGCAAATAGGTTTATCGATTCTTCATTCTGAATATGAAGATGGGATCGATACTTTCAGTGGATCCATGGTAGAATCTTCCGTTTACATTGAATTCCGTGTCCTTCTAGAGGGTATAGAAATTATTATTTGATTTGATTTTAATTTAGCTAACATAATAGTTTCTTTATATTATTGGTGGCTGTGAAATTTGAAGTATGTATTTTTGAGAGGCCATGATAAAATTTTCAATTAATAAATATTTCATATGAACATACGATAATTTCAATGACATTTCGACACCATACACTCCTACACATATTAGTTTTGTAATCTAATTTGTGCGGGGTCTATAAAATTTAAGGTAAGTAATTTGAGTCGTACCCTATTAAAATTTCAAATTATATAAAATACATTATTGGTGTCCATAGTGAAATTTTGAACTGTTTATTACAAAGCTACTTTTTAATTACATTGTTATAAATCAGTGTTGACAACCTAACTACGAGTTATCTGCTCCCCACTGTTAGCAGTTTTTTTATTTTTATTTGTTTCATCATGCATTTATGTATAATTTGAATGATTTATTGACAATTATTTTATATGTTGGTTTGTTAAAGTTTCACCATTGACGTCATCAATTTGACGGTGTGTCTACATAAAAAAATGTTTTCGACATAATTATTATATATTGTTTAGTCAGTGGTTTCAATATTTTTTTTTATTATTATTTAAATATTAGATAGAATTTTGATTTTTATACATTTACAAACTTCTACCAATCCCCCCAAAACCCCCGACACAAATTATATTTATGAAATTCAAGGATAAAGGCTAATACTTTATATGTATAGACAGTTACAGGATAGGAACGAATGAATTATCGTTATTTTTAAGTTTTCCTTTTGTTTAACAAAAACAACAAAAAAAAAGAAAATGAAAAAATGATATTTTCTATGCAAGAATGAATAAAAACAACAATCAATGAAAATTAACAAAAAAAAAAAAAAACGTAAAACAAAAAAGCTTTAATGAAAATCTCTAAAAGAAAATTCTGGTAATAATTTTTGTAGTTGGGTTTGCTTGTGGTGCTCTGTACTTGTGAATCACTTCTTTTTTCAATTTTTTTTTTGTTTTTTTAAAGTACTCTGTACAAAAATTTTTACGTATTAGCTCAGAATTGTTTTTAGTCTCGATGACGGTAATTGTATATTTAAGCAGTCTAGACATTTATGCACTTTTTTGTTTTTGGTATTATATTTATAAACTTGTTGTTTTTAAATTGTGAATGAAAAAAAAAAAAATTATAAATATTTTTCTATGACTCGTGTACATTTTTTATATTTATTGTAATCGTTAAAAAAAAAGCTTCTGTATCGAAATTTATAATTTCTGTAACTATATAGTTTATAGCTATAGCTATAAGCTATACAAAAAAATGTATGTACATAAAATAACAAACAAACAAAAAAAAAAACCAAAATAAAATTGTTTTTAATTGGAAATTACAGTCGCATATAATAAATATAGTCTGAGAATTAATCGGTAATTGGTGCACTTAGTAATTTATCATATCTGGCGATGACCTTGGGGGAAAAACTTGTTTATTAATTGGAGATTTATTAAAATTTTATTGGAAATTTTTATTTTTATGTAAATGTTTGGTTGATACAATTTGAAACCTTCTTTTCAATGGCGCTACAGCCCAAATCGAACCTTGGCCTCCTCTATGCTCGTCTTCCAGGAATCTCAACATCTAGTTGCTGTTATCCATTTTATTGTTCGAAGTAGAAGTGTCGCGTCAGATGTTACTGCGTCTACCCATCTCGATCTCGGTCTGCCAATTGGTCTTCTATATACTTCAATTTTTGAATATAAAACTTTCCTTGGTATGCGGTCTTCTGGCATGCGTTCGATGTGAATGTGTCCTGCCAATTGTAATCTAAGTATTTTTATATACCTGCGGGTCGTCATAGATTTGATATAGTTCATGGTTGTATCTTATTCGCCACATTTCGTCTTCGTATACCGGACCTAAGGCACACCTTAATATTTTTCTTTCAAATATGTTTAATCTATCTTCTGATGTTTGTGTAATGGTCCAATTTTCACTTCCATATGACAGGGTGAATCAATGTTTTGTTCCAGCTTTAGACACTACTTATTCTCCCAAATCCACGCTACCGCCCAAATCCAGCCTTCGCTCCCTCAAAAGAGGTTTCGATGACAGAACCACAGTACATTCAATTCAAAGGATAGAACATCAAGTATTTTTTAATGTTGGCCAAGAAATATTTAGAATAATTAAGAATAAATGACACTTTGTCAATATACACTTAGTTGATATGATTTGTATCAAGGCATATAAAAAAAACCATCTTACCGAATCAATTGCTTCTTGATTGAACGAAAAACACTTTCCAATTTTTTTTTTCCGGTTTGGATATAGATGGTAACCGGATTGAGTCAATTGTGGTGCATACGGTGGACGCTCAAATAAATCGTACATCAATTCGTTGATTTTTGACAGATGGTGCATTGTCTTAATGAAAAATGATTATTTCGTCTGTAAAGCACGTTTTGCCCATAATTTATGTGTATACAATTTAGACAACACGCTTATTCTCATTTAATTGTTTTACCATTCTAAAGATAATCGACCAATAAAATTCCTTGTGAATAATAATAAAAAAAAAAACTGATGCCATAATATTTCTTGATGATGGAACCGTTTTTGGATTCTCCATTGTTTTGATTATTGTTTTCTCACTGGTGTGTAGTGTCATATCCAATTTTTATCCAAAAGTTATAAATCGAAGAATAAAATATGGTAAACTCGTTCTGTTTAGAATCTTATGGCGTCAGTTCTTTCATACATTTTCAATCGTCAATCATCTAATCTTAATTAATTTAAATTGTAATTAATTACAGAAACTTTTTAATATTTATCTTATACATTAATTAGGACCGCGATATAAATAAAAATAATGGAAATTTGGAAAGTTTAGCTTTCGACACATTTAATATATGTTGTATTGGTATCATTAGATGATAAGCATTTTAATTATTTTGATTATTCCAAGTCAAATCTAAAAAATTAGTATAAATTTTTTTAAAATATTATAAATTACAAAATTACAAAAATATGTTTAGATAAACTGGACGAAATAGCTGGTGCTCAAGTTTTCCAAATGATTTTTATTCAATGTGTTATTACTTTTAAACGGGCAATTTAGCAATTATTTGATCAGTACTTGTTTTTTACTTATTTGACTTTAGTTTTTATGAAATTCAAATAGAAAACATTTGAAATAATATTAAAAATTATATGATTATAAAAAGCTGTTGCTTAAAAATAATTTAATTTAGTTATTTCTTAAAGTTCTTCAAATTGGTAGATATATTTTTGTAATTTTGTAATTTATGATATTTAAAAAAAATTTACATAATTTTTTAGATTTGACTTCGAATAATTAAAATGCGTGTCACCTACTTACTATTGGTTGTGTTAATGTTTCTTGGCATCAGTAAGGGAAATGGATTAAAATGTACTTAAATGCGAAATCATAACCATCATAACTGTGGAAACACAAAACAAATATAATTTCGGTAAATGAATTTAATTAAAAATATTTACTTAAAACTTGTTGTAATTGCAATTTATTTACATAATAAAACGAATTATTAAAATAATAATACTTATTTGAATTCTTTAATGTTCTTAATGAGCTTACTCAATTTGTGCGCCTAGTAAGATTTTACTTAATTTGTTACTTATATTTTCGATTATTATACCAAAGCCACATTTATTCAAAAAATTTACAAAATTACGAGAATTATGAGAATTATGTATAACGTTACGAGAATTATGTATAACGTTCAAGCATACCCAAAAATCATATTATAAAATTAAATACATAACACAAAATATTGATTAACATAATTAAATAATTAAAATAAAGGCAATTTTTTAATTGAAATTTTAAGATTTTTTTTTAAATTGATTTTTTTTATTATAATCTGCTTCAAGCTCAATCCTCAACACACTTGGTCCATAGTTTTTCTAATAATATATCATGTTTATTATGATTTGTATCAAGCATTACAAAATAAACGTCTGCAGTGTTAATTAGTTGTTGATTGGACGTAAAACGTTTTCCAGATATGATTTTTTTAAGGTTTCGGATTAGGCGGTAGGTAGGTAGTCCAAGAAAGTGAAATTTGGTGAATATACGTTGGATAGTTAAGTAATTCGTAGTTCAGTTCGCTGATTTTTATCATAGTCACTTTTGTGAGGTATTGAATTGCCTATTGCCTTGATGAAAAATTATTTTTACTATACTGTAAAGCATGTCGTTTTTCCAAAATTTGGGTATTCAATTAATCCAATAGGATTGTATAATATTCTGAGTTAATTGTTTTATCATTCTGAAGATAATCTACAAAATTCGTGATGCCATAGAATTTATTGCTGATGGAACCCTCTTTGTCTTCTGTTGTGCACTTGAACCACCTTCCAACATTTAATTTTCATCCAAAGTTATATAGAACGAAATCGGTTTTATTCTTGTTAAAACGTTTCAAACACACTTGAGAAATTCGTTTTTGGTCGTGAGATGCTGCGCAAATTTTCATTTTAAATTTATCATACAAAATATGGTAAACTCGTTATGTTCAGATTCTTATGGCATCAGTTCTTTCATACAGTTCGATCATCTAATCTTAATTAATTTAAATTGTAAATTGGTCAATTTAAATTAATTTAAATTGACCACGTATACAATTCCCGTACTTTTGTTAATTATTCGATATAGATAGATAAGATAATGTGATGGACCACATGAACAACATGCACTTAATAACCGCATTATAAACCAGGAAGATTAAATTCTCAATATTTCAGATTGCTGAAAGTTATACGTAATAAAATTATATACGTTTTGTAGCGTCAGAAACCTTTGTATTTTCAGTTGACAACTGTTGCTTCTAATTCTAATATGCGCAGTACTTAGAATTTAGAATATTTTATTCTTTATTGGTATAACAATATTTCATATTCAAAGAATAATTTCATATTTAAAACAAAAAACAAATAAAATAATTTTAAAATTCATAATTAAAACAACTAAATAAATATTTAAATTTAATCGCTTAGTAACAAAATATAGTTAAAAATTATTTTATTTCATTACTAATTACTAAAAGTTGTCAGTGTACATACAATAATTATGGAGATAGAAAAATAAATTGAAAAAAATTGACACAACTGAAACCAATTCTACTTTACTTAAGATGGTGGAAATTCCAAAAATTCAAAAACAAAAACGAAAATCGCTTACGTTACCACTTCATGAGGGCTATGAGCCGTACAACTACATAGAAATTGTTATCCGTTTTGATCAATTTTGGCACACGCTTATCTACTTTTCTAACTGCGCGGTAATTTTCATTTGTCAAAAAAACATTTACCACATTTCGATGTATTACTGCATGTATTCGTTTTGATGTCAGGGCCAATAATATTGATGAAAATAAGTTTACCAGCGAAAAACTAGTAAATTTTTAATGAACCCTGATCTGAAACGAACCATTTTCGTAGATATTTTACAGCCGCTTTAGCCTAAATATATGCAAAAATTTATAAAGAAAAGTAAAAATCATTATTTAATTATTTTCGGTTTTAGAATATGGTAATGGTAAGCAATCGCTATTAACGGGCTTTTTTCTAAAACCCATCGTACCACAGTCTTAGTATCAAGCTCATCAGAATATAGCAGTGATTAAAATAAAGAAAGTTCTGTGAAGACATTTTACTAATACATATATGGAACCTAACGCTCACCTCACAATTGCATAGAGGGTACACAGTACGCGCTTCTGGGTTAAGTCCTGTTTTAGATAATTGGAAAAAATAGATACGCTCTATGTTATTTATAATTTTTTTTCAGTGTATTAAATATACTTTAAAACGCGCAAAATAGAAATTTACTTGATAACATTTGAAATAATATTTAAATTTATATAATCGCTTAAGAATTGAATAGCTATAAAAGCCATTGCTTAAAATTTATTTCATTTAGTTAATTGTTAGAATTCTTCAAATTGATAGAAATATTTTTGTAACTTTGTTAAAAAGTAAATAATTAAAATGCGTGTTATATACTTATTAATGGTTGTATTGATGTTTCTTTGCATCAGTAATGTTGAATCAGAATCAAAATGAACTAACTTAGATGAGGACTGCGAAAAAATCAGATGTTGTAAAGGATTAAAATGTTCTTATTGGAATGTAATTCAAGGAGGTGGCATGAGACACTTTTATCGGTGTAAAAAACCAAAATCCTAATTACAAAATACTTCAGTTTTTAGTAATAAGTAATTTGAATTCTAATAAGTATAATTGAATTTAATTAAAAATATTTACTTAAAACTTGTAATAATTGGAATTTGATTAATAAAAGAAGTTGTAAAATTTTACTGAATTTGATAATTATATTTTCAATTGTTATATCGAAAGTCAGATTTATTCAAAAAATTATATTTGTTGCACATGAATGCCATGTAATAACGATAAATCATACCACGATCGATATTTATAATTAATTTAAATTAAATTTTATAATAACTGACAAATAGATTTGTGCTAAAATGTGGGATACATAATTTCGATCGGTTCAGTTTCGATTCGTTCAGTAAAGTACAAATTTGACGTCTTCATATATTTTGTATGGGAAATCGATTGAGTGGACACATAGATCGAATCGGAATGAATCGAACCGAAAAAGTTTGGAACGATTGGAATTTTACGAATCCAAAAACTGAAGGAAATCTTAAGAGGAATGAAATTTGACAGTTTAAAAGAAAAACGCAAAAACAAAATAATATGTGATTTTATCGATTGCAATCGATAGCTATGTGTTCAGTATAACTAGTGGAATCGAATCTGAACTGAACTGATAGAAACTATGTAGCCACAGCCTTAAGGAACAATCTACACCTTTTCCAATTGTAATTCAGAAAGTATCAATTTGAATTCAGAACATTTTAGCATTTCAATTTTATCTTTCATTACGAAATAAATATCCTCCTAACCGCAACACACATACTGTCGTCTCATTTATTACTACATATTTCAATATGGTAAGTTGTGTTATCTGCCGCAATTTCTAAAAATTTACCAATTGATTACCCATTTTTTACAAGTGATTTTACCTAACATTCGCTAATTATGAAGTAAATTAAAATCTTCTACGTTCCATACATAAATTTTTTGTTATGGAAATGCTGCAATTCGACGAATGTTGAAATGTTCTGAATTACAACACTGATACTTTCTGAATTACAATTGACTAATCTGAATTACAACTGATGATTTCTGAATTACAATTGGAAAAGATGTAGAACGGACATTATTTAGTAATTAGTCTGACAAATAATAATCATTTGTTTTAATATTATTAAACTTATATTTATGATAAATTCACATCTTAGTCAAATAAAAAATAAAATCAATTGTTAAATTGTATATTTGACAAACATAGATTTAGTGTATTTTGACCATACCCCTGAGATTTTTTTTTTTGTAAATAATATTTATTTATATTATTTTTATTAAATTCTGGAAATTTATTTTATTTATTATTTACTAATCGTCTGTATTTGCAATATATTTAAAGCAAAAATACAAAGCCAAAGAAAAAATAAAATAAAAATTATTTCTATCTCATTGCGCAACTCGTAAATAAATATTAAAATTACTCAGAATTTTATAATATTTTTTATTTACTTTTTATTATTTTATTTCTTGAAAAATTAATAATTATGTATTTGAATATTAGTTTTAAATTAGTGACATCATGCAATTCATTTATTCAAAATTATTAAAACAAAATTTACATGATTTTTTTGTTGTTGTGTATTTGGCTGTTAATTTGTTTGAAAATTGAACTTTTAACTACAATTTTCAAATATTTATTAAGTTTCAAAATGTAAGTAACTTTGTAATCTTAGAATTTATTTCAAATAAAAAATAACTTTTAATTCGTAATGGAATAGAGTAAGTACCGAACACCCGAACATAAATCAAAGGATTAGGCTTTTTCAGGCTCAAGACTCATAAATGCGGTACTCAAACGGATTAGTCTTTCTCTTTGCACTGGCTGTTTATAGGGTAATTTCTATCCGCCACACCCTAAGAATACCGAAAAGTAATATAATTATTGATAATTACAAAAAAATGGATACCAAAAATTTTAAAGCATTTCAAAAGATATCTAAAACTTTCTGTAATTACAGATTTACTTGAAAATTGTGGTAAACGAACTGCTTGTAATATAGTAATATCTAATGCTAACTATGTTTTAGCTCATTGGCATATTTGAGAATTTGACGGAGCGTCACGGACACACGGCAGCATCTAATTACTTTTTAATGCATATATAATTAATTTTTTTGAGATAAATGCTAAAAAGTTTATAGTTATATAGTCAAAGGTTTCGATTGCAAAAGCTTAATAACTGTCTGCTCTGCGACCAAATAAAAAAATATTTACGTAATTTTTATGTTTTTTACCCTTGTTGATTAAAACCGACTCTGTCTCTATGTAATGTAAAACATATTCTGACGGTTTCAAAGTGATCAAAAATTCAGTAATAATGTTTAAACGATATTTCTACCTTTAATGCTATATTTGTCTCGTGATAGCTTTGAGAAAATATTCTTAATGCTTAATTATAGCTAGTTTTTTTATAGTAATTTTCTGTTGTGTCTACAACGAACGAACATCCTTTATGGCTTACATTTAACAGCTATATAAAGTCATTCAAGCTTCTTATTAGCGGTATTAGTAACAAATATGTTTTTATTTTATATAAAGTAATTATTAAAAATATAACCACAGATCATACCCACCTGCATATATATCGAAATAAAGAAATCATAGCAGCATAATTTAGGTAAGGTTTAGAATAGAGGAGCTCATCACTGTCTTATTATAATCCCACTTCTTAATTAGAAGGCAGTGACTAATTCCATTTGATAAAACATTGCAACTTCATATTGTAAGTGATAATCATCATTAATTCGAAGTCTGATTGCAGAAAATGTATTGCGCCGATTCATCCTTGTGTTGATAAAACTTATTCACAGCACTTTATGTGACTGACAGCAGTAACTTCCTTACTGTAATTCTGCCTTTAATTTCAAATTATTTAAAAAAGGTGTCAAATATATCAAAAATATGTTCTGAATTTGAATGCAATAGATAAAACTTTATGCATCTGGTAAATTATTATTTTCCATGACCTTAAATAATACTAAGGGCGGATTTCACAATGGAAGCTTTAAGCCGTTGCCAGAGCTTAAACTTAGGTTTAACTTTTTTTCTGGTTTCTTAAGATTAAAGATAAAACTTCCTTAAAGTGAAGTTTAACCGGCAGCTAGGTAGAGCTTAAGCTTCACGGTTGACATTTCCTCGTTTCTTTTCGTCCATTTTATAAATTTATATTTTGATATAAAAAACATACATTAAAAAAAATATACACACACACTACAAGTTCGAATTTGACATTAATCTTTATAATTAATTTTCATTCACAATAATATTATTTACAATTGTGAATATACATTTTTTGGTTTACCTAAGCTTAACAAAAATTTTGATTGAAAAACTCGTTTAGCTTAAATTACAGGCTTAAGCTGAACAATCGGTTTAGTTAAGCTTCCACTGTGAAATCTGTTTTAAGCCGTATAATTTTATTGTCCAGTAAACATTACAAAACTTAAATTACATTGAAATGTACTATATATTTTCAAGTGACTTATCATAAAGTGAATATTTACAATATTATAAAATATTTGATCATATGATAAAATGTCTCGCCACACTTGATATACCTTGTAAGTCTAGACATTTTTGTTTATTTTTATTTTTTTATTATTATTTAAATTAATTTTTCTAAGATTCACAAATAAGTAAATTTTATTATTAATAATATATTAAAATGAATACGTCAGCGGCAGCTAAAGTAATTTTATATAAATAATTTCTAATTATTAAGAGAAATTTCTTATAATCTTTTGTATAATTAAAAATATATTTAAGGAATTTTTATTATTACGATATAACAGATTATTTTCCTGGTAATTATTAATATAATTTTAATTAGTATAATTGAAAATGATTAATAATAAAATGATGATTAATAAAAATAATTCTTTAACTGAAATGTTAGAGGCACAAATTATTATTAACGAAAGTTTAATTTTAGGTAAATGTAGTTACATACAAATACTAGGAATATCAATAAAATTAAAAAAGCCACCGAATTCAAACTGGAACAAAATTCAAATTTGTTCACAAAATCAAAATCATTTTCCTCCATAACTTTCTGATTAGATCAGAGACGTGGCTTTCTTGAATATTGAAAATATTTTTAACAATTGTGAATACTTTTATTAAGGATTTTGGTAGGGAATTCTTAATTAATTCAGTTTTGTTCAATAAGAAGTTAATTCTTCTTTATTTTCGGTAAATGAATTATTTTTAGTTGAATTTTATTTGTATATTCTGCAATAAAATTTACCTAATTTAGAAATAATTCACAAAATTTTTTTGATGATTCATACAAATTTTTATGATTTTGTAATAAATTTTTAAAACATTTTTATATTTCTATACTATATAAAATGCTGATTAATGATCTAAATGTCTGATGTCATTGATGAAGATTAATAATCACCGTATATTTTTCATCTGGAAAATATAAAATTACACCTACACAATTTTTTTTTGGGGGGTCTATTGTTAACCAAATAAATTAATTATAATATCAAAAATATAATTTTTTTTGGTATGGTTTTGTTTAATTACAAATTATATTTAATTTGTTTGATGAATTTCGAATAAATTCCACAATTTTTTGACAGTTTTATTGCTAAACTTTATATGGGAAATGTTACAAGTATAATAATAGTTAAGGTTGTACCTGTAATTTAACTAGTTGAGTACTTTAACGACAAATAATGACGCAGGAAATTACAAGTCAAAGGAATCATTCCACTTCCACAGTCAAAGGTATCATTCATATTTTACATTTTCAATTTTAATTTCAAACATTTATAGAGAAACAAAATAATTATATAAAGCTACATTGACTGTCAAAGTAAAGGTTCAATATATTTTAGAATTAGGTTCACATCTACTCAAGCGCTTTTATAACACAGGTTCCTTTTTATCATGTTATTCCATAAATATTAAATCTCAGTAGAAGTTCTGTCTTAGTCGAGTTTATTGTATTTAACATAGTGAATTTTGTAAAACTTTCAACAAGTACTACCAAATAATTCTTCTATTTGCTATTTTCTATATCTTTATCATCTGATGTTGACTTACATTTCAGTTGGCTTTCCAATTTGGTAGATTTCTACTGTATAAAATTATAATATACCGAAAATTTTTGCTCAAATTAACATTACTTTAATAATAATTAATTTTAATTAATAAATAATTATCGTTTCCAAATTTTTCTTATTTCATAACAAAACATCATTTTTCATATTTGTACCAAAAAAAATATAATTCCATCCCGTCAGAATCAATTAATTAATTAAGAATGCTCTCATTAACCACTTCAGTCGATACAATGTCTTTAAAGTCAATACATTTTTTTTATTAGCAGAAGCTACTTGCAAATATCGAAAAAAAAGCAAATAAAAAAAAAAAAAAAGTTTTATTGTTTGTACTGTGCCAATTGCCAATGAGCTTTAAATATCGCAAATTGTATACATAAAATGCTTCATTGCTAACTCATAAACATTGAACATGATTCGTCTCTCAAAACATAATATATAATTTTTTTTTTGCTGTATTCGTTAATGACCTACAAATTTCAAAAAAGCTGAAGGCCATCAGAAAGCCATTATTATTGCGTAACTTTCTGAATATAATATACATACTGAAAATTGTTTTTTATTGGTTCTTTATTTGAAGTCTATATTTGAAAAGCTTATATACATAAAAATCATATGCATGAGAATGCAAAAACAAGCAAAAATTCTTAATCACATAATGATTCAGTTCAGTAGTAGAGTCACAGTCAGTTTTATTGATGTTTGTAATGGTTCGTTGGTTCATTTTTTGTTATACGGAATTATCGAAATAGAGAAAATTGATGGAATGTGTTGAAAATGTTTCAGCCAAAAAAATAATTTTTTATTTTGTATTATTATAATTATTGTTATTTTTCAAATTGTCTTTATATAAATGTGTTTAAAAGAAGTTACAAATGTTCCACTAGCTACTGTGTCTAGACACATAGTTTTGTGCAAAAATAAAATTTTATTTCCCCTATGGAAATACCAGACGAACCTGCTATATACATATCCATAATAAATAAGATTATAATAATAACAATAATTGTATAGAAAAATATATTTTTAAATGATTGCACAATGCCTAGGTATTTTACAGGGTGATTTATTTATATAAAATTAATGGAAGTGTATATCGAAAAATTTATTTAATTTTGATTTTAATTTATCGAGTTAAAAAAAACTCCATACAATTGGGAAAAGAATGAATTGCAAGATAATCAAAATTTGGAGAAGTACGAAGTACCGAAATCTTGTAAATTAAATTCTAATGCTCATCAACTATAACAAACCAAGTAAAATATTGAATTTCCTTAAGATGGAAGGATTTAAAAACTTAAGTTTATCAAAATTATAAGCAGATGAAAGCAAGTAAATGTGACAATTCATTTACTAAGTTTAAATGATGAAATATTAAACATATTTATTTTAGATTGGTGATTTTAATGCATAAAACATATTTTCCCCAGAAATATTACTGGATTACAGCGTAAACACCATAAAAAGAGACATCCACCTACACTTCATATCCTTAGCCAATCTAAGATGGAAGAACCTAACCACGTGCAGAACGGTCAGGAAAACATGGCCGTCTTACGAAAAAAGAAAAACGGACCACCTTTTAAAGCTGCCCCGCAAGGACCCCGCTGCATATATGGTGAACATACGGCCAGACTGGACATCACATGCAACCAAACATACCGCAGCTGTAAAATACCGCATGAGAGAGAGACTATAACGCACTTCATTTGCAAGTGCCCTGTGCTGGCCAGAGCCAGATATAACTCTTTCGACAGTCTATTCTTCAACGATCTCAACGACATAGCCATGAAGCAACCCAGTGCCACGATATACTTCTTGAATAACACGAGGTGGATCTAAACTGCCTCTCTTCACCGCGTAATCAACCTGGTTTTATGAGTATGAGTGGTAGCAAAATGGTGCGCTAATTGGAGTCGCCGGGCATGCTGCTGGGAACTCGCCACTTATACCAACCAACCAACCAGGATTACAGCGAAAGGGGTTCAAAAGCAATTAGCTTGTGTGAATTTAAATATAAACATTGATATTTCTAAAAGGATATTGAATTAGATATATTAGAAGTTCTTTAATCTTCATCCTAATTATTTGTTACTTATGGTCAATATATTTCAGTAATTTAACTGAATCTAAATATGGAACATTCGCTTTCAAATTATTCTTAATTAATCTGTGAATTTACAATTAGCTAACAAATTGCGATACTAAATGTGTTAATATAATCGAATGTTGATTGCCATTTTATCATTTTTGTTCAAACTCTTTTTAAAATGCAATATAACATTTAACAAGTTTAATAATTGATAAGAATTTTCAGGATTTAACTTAGTTCACCCTGTCTTTCATATTATAAAATCCTTTTAATATTATATATTTGTTCACTTTCAAAAATTTTACATCTTTCAGACAGTTTTCTAAATAAATTAGTGATCTCTATTCAATAATTTTCTTATAGTGTTGAAATCATATTTAAATAGAACTTTTATGAAGACATCATATTCAGTCACCTATGGTAATTTTGTATTATTATACGATGAGTTAAGTTTATCTATCTCAAAACATTATAATAAATATGTATATATAAATGAAACCTTTTAGACAGAGATGATAATATAAATTCTGTGATTATTATATGAATTCACATTATAAATAACAAAATTCCATAAAATTTATAGACGTAAGATTATTTATCTTTATTGAACAGGTGGAATTGGGATAAATAATAAATTATTATTAGCTTTAGTCTACAATATGTTATCATTTTATTATATTTATAAGTTTTGTTACAGAGTACGAGGTTTATTTATATATGATTTTTGTAAGATAAAAATCTGGATTTGTCATAGGTTTTGTCGTATTTTCAGATTTTCATATATGGAAGAATAATCGTCTCCAATTTCGTCATAACTTTTCATTTTAGAAATTCAATAAATTAATGATAGTTTTTAAAAAAATCAAGTTTTGAAGTGTACAACTTTTTATTATAAATTGAATGATGTATTTAAAGGATTGCTAGAAAAAACTATTGATAATGACGTTTTGAAATAATGGAACTCTTCAGGGCCACTATCTAAATATACAAATATATAATACATACCCAATCGGATGTATAAACTTCTGTAGAAGCTTAAAAACCTGGCCTGATTACTCTGTTTATTAGCAAGGATTTACAAATCCATTGTCAAAAAGAATTACTTTTATAGGTCATATTTGCATATGTAATTCGTTATCGCCTGGCAGAATAAGCTGACATTACAATTTTGTACACATTACAGGTGGTATTTTTAGTGAAGTTGTTCTTTTTCCAAGTCAAATTAAGTTTTGCGTCTTTTTGTAAGTCAAATCCATCTTGTTTTATATAAACATTTCTCAATTTCAACCTGGATTACACAATGCTATAAAATGAAATATTGCTACAATAACAGACTCGAGACTGCTGTTAGCTATTAACTAAATGTGACATTAAAAATATGCGATTATATTCAAATGATTTAAAAAACACCAGTTTGACTTGGAAAAGACTAAATTGGAAAATAGTTCTATGGAAAGCACGAAGCCTATATGTGGTATGTTGTAGAACGAAATTAATTTTAACTATATTAATTATATTTTCCCGAATTCCACGAATACTGCTCTCGTACATTATACTATCTGTAACAATTTGTTATTTATAAGTAATTTTCATTACATAATCCATCTATATCTAATGATAATTAAATTAAACTTTTCACACAAAAGTTTTAAGAGACTAAAACTTCATTAATTACTTTTTGTGATTCTTAATTTCAACAAACTCCAATATTTCATAAAATCTTCATACTTCTTAACATGCAGACAGAGTATCTTCCATATACAATTACAAATATTTATTAATACAATAAAAATCTGTCATTGGATGAACTGTTTTGCTAATGAAATTTCTTTTATATCACATTCACAGTATATAAAAATTGTTTAGAATTTAATGTTGTAATAATTAGTGTTAATTATTTTAATGTGTTGTCTGGGTTACCCATAAAAATTAAAATAGAAATTCTACTGGCCAATTATGGAATGAATAAAATTTATTTTGCTGTTACTATTTGAATTGGCACACAAATAATTCATGAGAATATCGATGTTTTTCAGATGGTATCAGGTGTGTCTAATACTGTAATTAATGTTTAATTAAAAAGTACGATTAATTCATTATTTTCACGTATATTTACAGGTTTTTGTTATATTTGCTGTGTAATAATTTATTATTCGAATAAAAATATTTATTGGAATTTTGGAATATTAAAGTATAACCGAACAGTAATCACTCAATATCACTAATATAATATACTAGTGATATATTACTAACAGTATAACAGATACAGTATAACAGTTTTATACTTGTCAAAAGTTCATACAAAATAAATTTAATTTTATAAAACGGCCTAAAGTGATTTTGATTTATGTGAATTTGAGGAATTTAGTTTTCACTCTCTCAAGGATATTGAATAATTAAATGTGTAATAAATTAAATTGTAGTAGAAGAATTAGTAATATTTACATTTAGTAGATTTCAGTGTTGCCAGTTGGTTAGTGGGGGCTAGTCCCATGCACCGATTAGCAAAGGTTTACTACCACCTTTCGTGTCATTCAGAAACCGTACTATTTCTGTTGGTCTTTTAGCTACTAGATTGCTAAGGCAGTTGAGTTGATACTAGCAAAGTGCATCCTATTTGTTTCTGGACCAAGCTGGACGCTTGCAGATGAACTTCGTCATAGTTTCTTTCTCATTCAATGATTGGTTGAATGGGATGCCATTGAATTTTGAATTTATCTAGATTTCCCTTCGGGATAGTTTAAGTAGGTTGTCTCACAGTGAATTATTTTACTGTGTTTAAATAAAATATTATACCGCCATTAATTGTATATATTCAGTAATGAATTATTAAATCTTTTCTAAAATTGATTAAAATTTAGCTATGCAAAACCTGAACCTTCAACACCAACAACACATTAACTCATCTGTAGAAAATAAAGAACGTTTTTCAAAATTTTTGGAATTTTTGATACAATATTTAATCATAGCTTCGTAATAAAAAACAATATTGTAAATTTTAACAAAAAAGTAAATCTTTTTGCTACTTTTTTCCATGGCTTCTAAATTCTACAAGTGAATAAAACATTTTAATCATAAATTTCAATTTAATATCAAATAATACATAAAAATGAACTCATATAATAAATTATCATAAATATATAAATTAAATAGAACTTTTTTTTTGCAAGACAACATAATAAATATACTAAATTTATATAAACATCAATCAATTTTCACCCCCAGAAGATGACAGTATTTATTTAAAAAAAAAAACTGTAACGAATATTATTCTATCAAATTTTCATATTACATATTTTCTTTCCATTATTCGATTATCCTTTATCCTTTTATCAATTTTAATATTATTTTTCTTATTGATTTGTTATCGTTTTCTATTTAATCAAATTACCAAAAAAATATTATCCAGAAGCCTTGAACAATTTTCATTGTAATACGAAAAAAACATATAAAAAATATAAAAATAAAGGAATATTGCAAAATGTAAAAATGCGTGCCAAATCAGCAAAAAAAGGACTAAATTGTAAAAACGTAAAAAAAACATTCCTTTATAAACAAATTTATATCCCAAAAAAAACCCACTAAAAATTTAAGTTTTTCATTACAACATAAATAAAACATATACTAAAAATATAATATATGAAAAATCAACCCAACCACCCCAAATAAATGTAGGCCATTCAGACAGTTTTAGTGTTGTTTGTTGGTAAGCTTTCCGTTTTTAGGGTTTTTATGTGCCTTGTTGTTTTTCGTATCTCTTATAGTTATAATTTTCATGTGTGTGTTATTTATGGTGTCGGCAGATATAAATTTTGTTGTTGTATAACTTTGTATCGAATTCCGTTTTTTATCGTTGTCGTCATTTTGCTTTGTCTGGTTTTATATGTTGTTTTTTTATGATAATATTATATGTATTTTGTATCTATAAGATATATAGATTTTATTTGTGTATAAGCATAAATAGATAATACCATTGCAGACAAGTCGACTATAAGACGCATAAAAGGATCTAATAATATTACATATGTTTTTTTTAATATATACGAAATATATAGAACATTTTTATATATGTGAAAATCATTTACAAACACTCTAGTTAAAAGCTTTCATACATATACGATTTAAGTATATTATATATATAAAAAAAATATCCTTGTTACGATGAAAAAAAAAAAAGAAAGAAAACGAAATTAAATATAATAGCATGAGCAGCTAAAAAAAACTATAGCATTTATTTGAGTATATAAACTCTTGTGGATAGGAAACATGCAAACTCACCAAAATACAAAAAAAAAAAAAAAACTAAAAAAATGGCTAAGAAGCTTAAGGATCATAAAGGACAACACAATTTTTTATTTTAGGATGAATAAAAAAATGCTATGAAATTTTTTTTTTTAGGAAACCTACATGTAACGACAAATATATAGAAAAGATGTTTTTTTTTTACAGTAGACTGGGGTGCCAAAAATTTACAACAACAAAAAAGTGAAGAAATAAAAAATACACAGCTGTATACAGTAATTAGGATGAATTTGGTAATTTATTGAACGTTGTTCGTAACGAGATTATATTATATGAGGTTTTTTAAGGATCGGGTATGCAAACCTAACATTATATTAAAAAAAGGATACAGAAGATTTTTGGTATATTATATTCTGTTAATGTCCCAATCCCTATAGTAGCTCAGAATTTTTCTGATGGTTGCTAACTTTATTTCTTGAGGATTACAAATGTCACCTTATCGCAGTCTTCTCATTCCTAAAGAATATGCTCCATCAGAATCAACAGTAAATACTTCATGCTTCATCTGAGCAGAATCAAAAGTCCATATTTTTTTTTGAATTGATGAAGTGATAAATGAAACACCAGAGATTACACATTTTCATTTTTGCAAGCGTGATTATACGTCTTTAAGCTTGTTTCATTGGGAAGTCAAGTAAAAGCATTTCCCAATTTCGTAGAACATTAATTGTAATAATTTGTAGAAGCGATGATGATTCGTGGCTAAGAATACAATTTAGTTTTCTTGACTTTAATGAGTGCAGAATTAAATTCTTCGAAAGAAGTTTTAACAAAATAATGTTGGGGTCATTCATTTACCGAATTTCAGTGAACTTTCTTATTAATTTGCAGTTTGTATTTACCATGCTAAAATTTCCGATTTATGTTTCGTAACTTTCCAATTACTGTTTCCGAAGAAATGTTGAAGGTTCATAATTTAATCTGTATTCTTTAGGATGTGATGAAACATAGTCCTTGTTACTGAGTTTGAGTTAGCATACAAACGTTTATTTTAAAATACGTACATATATATTTAAATCCTTTAAGGACGACGTACACAATGACTAATTTTTTTATTTTAGTAAAAATAAAAAGAGATAGCAAGTAATATTTTTGTTTACGAAAGAATGAGATAAAAAATCCTTAATTTTTAGGTGGGAACTATAAAAATTATAGGAACTATTTGACATTCTGAAAACTCCGAAAAAATCCTAGCCTACAAAATTATAAAATTTGTTTGGATTTTCTATTATATTATTTTTACATTAATTAAAAAGTAAAAAAGTGAAAACTGAAAATTAATCTTAGTAAAAAAATTGCTATGCTGTGCGAAATAGCTATATAGGACAATACATTTTTTTGGTTTTATTTTATAAGGAAACTCTTACTTTATTTTTATTTGCATCAGAACATTTGTCAATAAAAAGTGGATACAGATTACGGTGCAGTAAATTTTTAATGTATCTTGTATGTTTATTTATTTCAATTTATTCTCATTGGTCAAAGGAAACACTTATATAGAACAAAAATTAAAATTCATTTATATATTTTAATAGCTTGTATGACTTGTTGTTAATAACATCCATAAGGGCATTGAATTGATGAGTGATTGAAGAATAGAAATATCAATGTTTACCCAATCTTCTTGAAAGATGATCCTTAGTTCCTTCAAAGTATTAAATTGACGTCCATTTCTGTAAACTTCCTTGCTAAGAATGGTCCATAGGTTTTCCATCGGATTTAAATCCGGGCTAACAGCAGGCCATTATGGGAATATTTCTAAATTTAATTTTTTTTTGTGTACCTAGCAGTATATATTGCAGCATTGTCCTGCTGAAGTGTCCAACTTTCAGGTAGCTTTATTTTTTTCATGTGAAACTAATAATATGAGCAACTTAGTTTCCAAAGAATATTTCATATG
The DNA here is from genome assembly GCA_963920725.1 of Rhamphomyia laevipes. Classification (NCBI taxonomy): domain Eukaryota; kingdom Metazoa; phylum Arthropoda; class Insecta; order Diptera; family Empididae; genus Rhamphomyia; species Rhamphomyia laevipes. The sequence continues at coordinate 14,744,124 of OY987255.1, read as the reverse complement.
TTCTACAGTCTACACCATATAGTAATTATTATCAGTTTTCAATTAAATTTGGTACATAGGTTGGATTCGTAATTACGCATATTTATACTTATTATAGTTATTTTAATTATATTATTTATTATTTTCTTTATAATTTAATATAAAAGAATTAAAAATATAAAATTATTAATTTTTAAATCAATAAATAATAAAGATGAGCAATTTTGAACAAAGCACTGTTAACATACTACGAGTTATCTGCTCCCCCTAATTAGCAGCTTTTTTATATATATTTTATCTTCATTCTTCATACACAAAAAAAAAAAAAACTTTTTACTTTTTAAATAAAATAAAATTAATATTTTCAAAATGTCAATTGCCATAAAAAATATATATTTTATATATTCCCCAAGTATAAAATATAATTTTCGGATGTCTAATTATAGCATAAGACGAGATAGGTCGTCTTATGCTATAATTGGACGTCTAAATCCGAATTCGGAAAACCCATTTCGGAATTTGGACGTCTAAAAAAAAGGGGAAATTTTTTTTGGACGACATTGCTCTCTCTATCGCACCTCTACATAAATACATTTTATATCCTATTCTGTTTTTAGTAGCTAAAATTGGTCATTGTGTACCGGGCGCATTATACTTTTCCACTTAAATATTTAAACTAAACTTCATTATTATACCAAAATACCCCAATCTACTGTTGTAATTCATAAACTAGTTTATATGTATATGTAAATTTTAAGGGTGTCAGTAAATAGGATATTAGAAACTGACTGCTTTTCACAAAATATTCTTACCAAAGAGGATGAAAAAATATTTTTATATATAATTTTTTTTTTTTTTTTGTGTTGGATAAATAAAAATTGATCAGACAACCACAAATTTCACCACAATCTTGTGCCGACAATCAAGGATGAATATAAATATTCCGGACCGGGTTGTCTCCGTACGATTAGCTTTAAAAACAATGAATTACCAAAACATAATAAACGAAAAAAAAATAACCCAACCAACCTTTTAAAAATATCATTTCTTCTCTACGGGTTGTCCTTAATATTTTATGTACGAGTACGTTACGATGTGAACCAAAAAAAAAACTTTATATATTTTGTCAGATGTGTTAAAGCTTAATATATTTATATAATACATAGAAATTATCATAAACGCATACATAAGTGTATGAGTGTAAGGATATGGATATATATGTGAAAAAATTTATAGAATTGTGGAAACAATTTTTACGAGCAGTTGGAATAACTAGGAGTTTTGTATTGGACTTAAACCTAAACAAAATTACCCTGCAACATCTCCTAGAACCACCGCTCGCCAGATTTTACAGAAAATTGGCATATAGATTCATTGCAAATTATTCTTGGTATACTCGACAAAAATGGAATCTTTACTTATAGTGTGTTCATGCATGATGGAATTTCGTGATTATGTTGATAGCCGTGTTCTTTTTCCTTTATATCTCTTCAGTTTTGTATGAAATTTTGTACATGGTGGTCCTAAAAACTGCAACCAGTCTTCATTAAGTTCAAAGGAAACTAATAAATGAGCTCACCTTAGTTTCTGAAGAATATTTAAATTATTATTATCCAATTTCAATTAAATTTGGTACACAAATTGGGATCGTAATCTAGTTCGTATCTTTAAAATTTAAGTTCGACTGCATCAAAATTTCGAATTATTGGTGCCTTAATCTTAAATGAAGTGAATTTTTTTAAAAAAGTAGTGTTTTTGTTACAATGTGTCGGTAGGCATTAGTAATTACAAAATCTATGTTGAACAAAAATCACTGTTGAACCTAACTACAAGTTATCTGTTTCCCTCTAGTTAGCAGCTTTTCTTTTTTAGAGGCAACAAGAAAGGATAAAAATTTATTATAATAATATAATGAAATTTAAAATATTTTGGTTACTATAATAAAATTAACTTTTATGATAATTTCATTATTATGTATAAAGTTTGTCATATTAATTTTATATAAAAAATATTTATTTTTTTACGGATTTTTAAATTTATTATTATATAAGTCTGGGAAATTTTCTGGTTTTCTTTTCTTTTTTTTTTTGAAAATGAAATGATAAAGTTTTGAAGGGTTTAATAAAGAGAAATATTTAATTTAAGATTTTTTATAATAAATATTTTAAATATATATGATCAATTTTCAATTTACCTGAAATAGTCCTTAAATTTATGACCAGACATCGGTACATACAATTTGGTAATCAAAAATCAAATCAAAATATACATCAAAAATCAGAGTAAGTCTTTGTGTTGGTTGTGATTAAATCTGAAAAAAATATTTCTCATTTAGTGCTGTAATACTGATATTAAGAACTCTATAAATGTAGGTTGAAATGTAGCTTTTCAAAAAACAATATTATATTTAGAATTTTAGAGAAAATTTTACTGACCTTTGTGTGTTAAGGATATCACCAAAAGAAATGAAAATATAAATGTTTTTTATTATTGTAAATATTTCGCACCGCTTGTAGAAGACTGCCACATTTCAAAAAACTTATATTTTGAGTTATGGCGTTAGGGTAAATAAACTAGGAACTCTTCATATTTTTCTGTAACCCAGAAACATTTAAGTAAAAATCTGTCAAAGATATGGACATTTTCAATACTGCAATATTCAATATTTCTTGGCGCAATTTTTACCATTTCTTGTATAGCGCCGGAAGAATAAATATAATCTTAACTTTTCAAATCAAATACAATGAAATTTAAATTCGTGTTGCCATTTTTTAAAATATTGTATTTTATGTTTCAAGAATTGATGATTTTTAAAAAAACGCTGGGTGGCCTTTTCCAATTAGGGCAGTTTTTCAAAAAAAAAAAAATATAAAAAGAAAACTACGATTATTTAATATAATGCGGTCTACTTTTTTCTAATTTAGTGTAGCCAAATTAAAAAATTTGTCTTATTATATATTATGTTTTCAGCAATAATATAGTGACATTACAGAAAATAAGCCTATGTTCTGTAAATATAAAATTATTAAAATAGAAAATTAAATAATAGAAAATGAATAACATTGTAAAAATAGATAGAAAAAAAATTTATTTTAATTAAATAATTTACTTTTTCTCAAATTTATAAATTTTGAGATATGACAATCTTGTACTAGCGGTGCGATTTAATTGATAATCGTGTCTATCAAAAATTCTTACTATAGTATCAGTTCAGAATTATCGTTTTTAGTAGAGTAGGACTTAAGGATTGCAGCTGTTGAAGCTTCCTAATTTTACTTTAATATATAACCACGTATTTGAAGCCACTGTTCCGTGTTTATATACATAAATGTTTCATGTTAAGCATTCCTAATATTCTCATTGCTTTCCTTTGATAATCGAAAGTCACGAAATTCGAAAACCACAAGATTTTTTGCTTATCAATATTCAATTAGCATATACCAAGATGTTTATGTTTATAGAAAAATTATGTTGTTTTATCTTCAATTTATATTTAATTTCTAATTTTTTGAAAATATGTTTTTGTAGATAATACCAGAATGACGCATTACAGTGACATTATTACGATATGTATTTACATTATTTTAAATTCTCAACAGCCTGTCTGTCTCCACATATACTTAATATTAAAATCGATTCGACAATGTAGAACACACAAAAAACGTCATTTAAAACAAAATTTTGTCATAGAATTCTTCATTGCTTCTGGATCGAATAAGAAAATGTATCTTTTTATATGTAGACGAATTTTAAATGACCTTCTAATTTGAAGATAAATCGAATAATATTGAATTTTTTGTTTATTCTGTCTGCATAAGAAGCACATTCTAAATCTTAAATTTCACATAAATAATTGGATTTTATCTTCTACTTTTTTTGGGAAAGTGTTTCTTTTGTAATAAATTTCCTCAAGTCATTTCACATATACTTTTTATATTAGGTTTTGTTGCTGGTAGATAACATTTAAGAGCTCAGGTTGATGAGAAAATATCGAAGCTATTTTTTTTTTTTGGGAATAAAAAGAAGTAATTTAATTTTGTTTTGTGCTTTTTAATATGTAATATTATGTTTTCAATGTGGGAAAACCTTGAATTTTAATATAAATTTTGTTGCCATTGGGTAAACAGAAAATTTGAAAAAAAAAAAAAATAGAAAATTTAAGAAAATTTTCAATATTATTTAATTTTAAAGTCTTATTAATAAATAGCGATAGAATGTTTATGAATTTATCAATCACTTATGACAACTTAAACTTATAACTAAATTGATTGTGTATAATTTAGTCCTACAACTTATTTGGTTACTGAATAAAAATTTGTACTTATCTAAACCAAAAATTGTAAATTATTGTGAATGAAAATTAATGAATCTGTTGATAATTAAAATTAATTAATTTTCTATGTAATACTAAAAATGTTAATTTTTAAGAAATATTTTTATTTGACCTAAATTAAATTAACATATTTTTTGAATAAAGTAGTGTCAAAAGTGAGCCCATCTGTCGCTTAAATTAAACCTCAATTTAAGCAATGCTCTAATTTCTGACGAAGTCTTTAATTTCTGGTTGAAATTTAATTCCTGGATAAGGCTTAAGCTCGCACTATCAAAGTAAGCATTTGAGACTTTCATTAATCATCTGGATTGAATCAATACGGTACCTCAATCAAAGCGTTAAAGCATGGATTGAAAGGTCCTCTCTTTAATACTAGATATTTCCTGACTTATTTTGAATAGTTTCCAATTCAACCAAAAGTTTCTTTCCTATATACATAAAATTAGCTATTGGCCGAGACTTTTATCATCAAATGGTCTAACGTAGTAGAGTTTTTGTTTAGTAAACTCAGTATGACCAGTATGACATTATTGTTTAAGTCTGAAATCGAACCTATATGACCTAATGCATTACAGTTTCACAGTATAGCACACTATTACTAAGCCACCGGTGTCAATTAAAGAAATATATCGGTTATATAAAACCACTTTTATGCTTTCAGGATTCAACATTTCTATGGGCGGTTAATGGGTTAATATATATTTTAAGTATTAAATATCTTTACGTGATTCCATATTTTTGGTAGTGAGCTAATTTTAGTAAATAAAATTGAAAATGTTGATTCAGTTTTTTGCAATTTTACATATTAATTAATATAAAAACAGCGTTGAACTATACCGCACTATCGTTCGTTAAAATGCACGCTACAGATCAAAATTATAGTTCTATATTTAACTAATTTTGTTTTTAGATGTTACTGAATTTATAGTTCAGTAATTTTGATGTTAACACATTTGGTAAATGCTATAAAAATATTATTTCTTAGGTGTAAGTAACCAATTTTATTGAGATAGCTATTTTTGTCCCTGTAAAAATGACACTTCATGATGGAATATTAAACCTCAACTATACTTTTTTAAGTAATAATAATTTATAAAATTATTATACGTTTTTTTTATCCAGACTCAGACATTTTTAAATACAGATTAACTTTGTCCTTGGTGGGATATAATAATGGTTCCTAATCGAAAATTTCTTTCTATATTTAACATTTTCTTGTCTATACATTAATTCTTTATCAATTTGCAATAAAATTTTAATGACAATTTTGTTTTTTGAAAGAAAATTTTCATTTTCCATCACAAAAAAAAAAAAACATTGAATTCTTTATTGCAATTTTATGTTACAGTTTAAAAAAAGATTTTCATTTTTTCTTCTTTAAAGTCAAAATTGATGGAAACTGATAATACAGCCATTAAAATGTACGCCGCAAAAGAAAAAGAAGAGATTTTTATAACCTTGAACAAAATAAATATTTAATAGAAAAATAGGTATTTATATTTTGGAAAAAGAAGCTCAAAGGATCTGGATTTCATTTTTCTTATATATCTGTAATATATTTCACGTACATACTTTTTCTAACCCCCCTCCCCCTACACTTACATCAATATTTTATGAAACAGTCTTTAACACTTCAATAAATATTACGTAGAGGAGACAGGCGGGCATGTTAAGGACTATGAGAATGTTGGCAGGTAATTGAAAAAGTTTGTAAAAAGTTAATTTTATTTTTCAAAACTTTTTTTCTATTTTCTTAAATTTTGTATATTACGTTTTAGAAGACTTTTTGGAAGACATGACATTTCGTTATTATTTTTTAAGAAGTTTTATCGTTTTTGTTTTTGTTTGGTTATTGAATTGCAATTTAACAGTCACTTTAACAAATTTATTATAAGGATGCCATTTATTTAGCTGTTAGCATGTAATTTTGGCATGTAAGAATGAAAATGTTGTAATATATTTTTTTTGGAATCTTTGTTTAAGGATTAATGATGATAATAATTTGGCTTCATGTTGCTGTAATTCATTTGAAAGAATTCAAAATTAAGAATAATGAAAGCTAATTTAAATCCATAATTTCATAAATCAAAATAGGACTAAAAAAAGTTAATTGTCTCAAAGAAATCTGAAATTTAACATCCCATCATGAATTGATTTACATTAGACATTTTCTTGAAATGAAGGTTGCACCTACCAGCATGACTGAAGAGATCATTAAGCCTTGCATTCCCGCATAGTTGGAATCCGCCTCAAGTTTTTGAAGGGCTACGACTCCTGTCGAGGGCTTGGTTGATACAAATAGTTAGGGAAACTTTTAGAGTCTTGCCATCACGCAGTTGGAATCCGCCTCAAGAATTGGGAGGTCTACGACTACCGTTGAAGGCTTCGTTGTTATCAATTTGCTAGGGAAACCTTAGAAGTAGAAATAGGATTGGGCATCCCCAAAAAAGACAGGAGCAAGGGGCAATAATCTGGTTCGGCAATTCCCTCTCAAACCAGTTAACCGCAAACACCGACGGTTCCAAAATATGTGGTGGTGTGCTGGCGTGTAATGAAGAATTAAATCAGTTACGTTTCATCTGGATGATCAATCACGCTACAATATTAAATCGATTCTAATAGTAAACGGCGAAATTTTGTTATAAACCTTCCAGCGATGACATAGGAAGTGTATATGACTACAAATTTTCAGAACTGCTGAAATAACTAAAGTAAATTATCGCTACTTACAATTTTTCAGCATAATTTTTAATTATTTTATTTTAATTATTATTAAAATATTTTGAAATGTAATTAAATGCAAATTTAAATAAAAAAAATGCATTGTGTTAACATAAAATTATTAAAATTGCAAAATTTTTTTTTTTTAAGTTATAAATATTTATGCATGCATAATCGAATAATGCCTTCTGTTTTTGAAACGGAAACAAATAATTTTTTATTGAGTCTAGTCTCTGTCTAGACTAAATACCAAAAACCAAAAACAGAAAATAAAACATAAAAAAGAAAATGCAAAAATTAGTTGATCGGTCCATGTTGTGATGATTATGAACAAAAACATCTTTTTGGTTTACTATATAATAATAATAATACTTGAATATGGACGATATGATTTCAAATTCGATTTGTTATACATATCCTAGCTAATACTAAAATACTGTGTGTAATATTGTGACCAAAAATTTTGTAATTATATTGATAAGTTCAATATGGAAGTCAAAAATTGCATTTTGTTTGTTATATTGTCTGGTAATGTTACAAAAATTACGATATATATATAACAAATTAATTATTGTATAACCTCATTCGTACAATTAAATGCAGTCAGAATATTAAATATTATCATTCTGGTAGGACTGTTATCATTCTGGTCTATTCAACTTTGCAATAATTCTAATTAGACAATTCCTTTATGTACTACAACTCAACTTCTGGTTAAAATTCAAAATGCACAATTTAACTTTTTTTATGGTCCGTAAATGATTTGTGAAGCCTAAAGTTAGTGGTAACCTGTTTGTTCGAGTGTTTTATGACGCTGGAACTACAATTTCAGTTTTTCCTTAGCGTATTTTTTTACTTGTAGATGATTGGTAGTAACTTCATACTTCTTTTTACTACTTTAATTCAAAAACTTAATTGTTCAATTTGTAATGGCTTGAATTAACAGGTGGCAACGTACTTAGGGGGTAGGAGTTATTTTCAGAACTGTGAACCCTTGTGTTGGTGGTGTGCTGTTGGTTCAAGATTTAATGTTTTGTTTTCCTAATATTATATTTTTATTTGTATTTTACTGCTTGTATTAAGTAGTAGTGTCTAAAAAGCGGAAAAATCTCATATTTATCTTTGTTAAATTATGTAAATTTTGAATTGTTAATCAGTAAAATTGTATCGAATGGAATTATTCTAGTGGAATTAGCCAGTTATCATCATTATCTGTGAAATTTCTGGAAAACTATTTTTTATAGATATATAAAATCTTTGTACTTGATATTGTGCCATTTTGTATGTCCTTATTTAACCTTCCAATGTTGTACAAAATTTTACATATATTTTCTCACAATTCTAACAAGCAAATTGGTATAATGGAGATCTGTTGTTTTCATAGGCAATGAACCGAAATTTGAAATATATTTATCTGTCTAGGCTAGAAAAATATTGAATTAATGATCAGCTTATAAACTGTTAAAAAAATTACATCTTCAGAGGTAAATTTAAGTCCTTAAGCTGATAAACCGTGCTCAGATATCTTTTCTGGATCTTTGTAAATTGCTTCAAAAAGGTCTGGCAGGTGATAATCATTGATTTATTTGTACAAAATGTTTAACTTGATTAAATTGTTAACAAAACTTTGTTAAATAGTTTTAATAAACTACAGCCAGCTAGTGCGTGCCGTTGTTTAGTTTAAGTTTTTCTGAGAGTAGTATTTCAAAAAAATTGGGTAAGTATATTCTGCGATTTTGGGGACTATTTTCCTTATAAATATTTTTTTACAGGTATAGTAATTGGTGGGATTGGGGACTACAGTAGTATCGCCATTCGTAGTGAAATACAAATACTGCGATCGGTGTATAGCTGACCGGTACTGGTCATTGGTAGGTACTACAAATAGTAGTACTATTACAAAGTATAAATGACTGCACTGGCATGTGGTACTAAAATACGTCATTGTCATTGTGAAATGTCAAACGAAATGAAAAGTACGTGAAAATAATGTCGCTATCGTGGTGGTTGACGTTGAATTTCAATTGTTATTTGATATTTTCATTTCTCGAGGTGTTTTGACAAATTAGTAGAATTAAACAAATTGGAAGAACAATTAATAAAACATGTTAAAATAAGGAATTTAAATAATAATTTAAAATCGCCTGAATACAAAGAACATCAAATTATAAATAAATTTGACATATGACGACACTGTATTACGCTGCGATGTATTATGTTTTGTTAAAAGGCGACAACAACAGCGACGTATTCTGAAACAAGTTTAACTCCCTGTTATATCTCAATAGCTTTTAGTTAAAATTCGGTTAACATTTAATTTCTTTATCAAATTGTTTTGGCATAACTAATAAACACAAGAAAAATTCTGTTCTGGCATCGTTTATTTAGCTTTTAAGAATTATTTTTTATTTTAAAATTTTTCTTTTTGGCGGACTATCGAATACACTGTTTTTGTCTGCTGATGCTATTATGATGCACATATTTTTAGAATAAACAAAGCTAATTTTATATATCGACATTTGCTTATACAGAAAAAAACGTACAATCCGTTTATGATTAATTTTGTTGTGTAATCGAAAATGTCCCCGAAAATAACATCTGCAACAAATCGAAAGGAATTTGTTTTTTGTAATATATATGTATGTATATCTTTATATCTATCTTTTCTATATTTACTAAATTTATTTATAAATTAGTAAATAAAAGAATGAATATGAAAAAAAAAAAATTGTTTATCACATGTTGTTCTGACGAAGAAAAACTGTCTATTATTTGTTGATCTGAATATTGTTACACCTTCAGAGCTAAATTTATAGAAAAACACGCAAACTTATTTAATATTTATAATTAAAGATTAACTTTATAGATTGGCTTTTGAAAGTTGAGACGATTGCAAAAAATGATATGAAAAATCAAAATATTCATTAGAATTTTTAAAAGATTTTTGAAATACTGTCAAAAAATTGTTAAGACTTAAAGTCGAACTTTTGGTAATTTAATTGTCTATGGTTGTAATCATGACCGCATGAACATTAAAAAGCAAAATAAGTTGCTGTTCCTTTCCCATCACACTTTGGAGTATTTGACCTCAAATTCGTGGTTTCTTGGCTTTTTTTTATTCCAATTTGGACCTATAACTTATTTTATATGGATTCCGAAAAATAAGTTTCTTTATACTGCAGAATAGGGAGACATTTGTTGTTAGCAAATGCTATCAACTGTTAACATATGTTAATCTTAAAATCACATTTATATAACTGCAAATTTTATTACAATGGTCCTCATTTAAAACTTATTTATAAGTATGGTACTTTGAGCGACATCAATTCCTCGGTCTGGAGTTAAGCCCGATATCTAATGCTTCAAAACCACAACGCAACAGCCGCTATCGCTTGTATCTAACTAAAATTAACATCTTGAACAAATCTTTAGATTATGGCACAATTGAACCAATCTCTCAGCCTGCTTCAAAACATCTATAGTTAAGCGTTAACATATTTGTAAATTATTGAAATGAATTAGAATTTCCAATAAATTTATAGTGCTTCCAGTAGTTTTACAATATTTGAACAGTATGATATTTAAATTTTTTCATAGATTAACTTGGAGTTACTTAGCATATAAAATTTACACTAATCCATAATTTTAATTTTGGATAATCATCCATAACCTTGTTGTCATACCGAAAATAATTTGTATTTCTAATTGCTTACCTATTAAGAATTTGACAAATCCTAAATATTCAAATACGGTATTTCTATTAATTCTGCAATACTTGTTTAAAAATTCAATTTGATAAAATGTTAAAGCCAGTTTTTAGTATCAATGTATCAAGGGATAATTTTAAAACAGATTTCTATTAATTCAATTAAATTTATTCATGTTGAATATTTAAAGTTTTTACAATCTAAATTTGCATAGATATAAAATTTAATTCCGACTGCAATTTTCCATTTACACAACGTTTTAAAATGCACATTTTGAAACATGTTCAACAATTTTCAAATTGACAAATTTCAGCATAAAATGCTAATTACTGGACAATTAGGAGCTGTGGGTATTATAATATCTGTCTATATAAATTTCATGAATTTTTAATTATAATCTGCATTTTTAAATAATTTTTTTTTTTTTTTGTAGAATTTATGTAGCTATAGCAAATATGCTAAATTATGTAAAATGAATTTCTTCTCTCATGAAATATCAGCAATTAAATATTGACATTTTGTTTATTTTTTTTTTTAAATTAATTTGTTATCCAAAACACCAAAAACCGATTTAATAGAAAAGTCAGTTTAAATTCATTTAGAATTTTTTGTTTTAAAGTAATTTACGTAGAGAGTTAACAAATTTGTAAATGAGTACTAGAATACATTAGATTTAGGTAGGTCACATTGTCCCAAATTAATGCGACCACAGTGGCTCTATTGTGATGAACCCTTAAGTTAGAACCCTCGGCTAAGACTAACTTTAAAGAAGTATAATAAGATTTTGAGTGAATGCGTCAACTGGATTAAACTCAGACAATTCTATAGACATTATTGGAAGATGGTTCCATTATGTGTAGATGATTTTTCAGGAAACAGTGTCCAGTAAGTAACCCAGTTATAATTCGTACTTTAAATCTGTTCATAAAAAGGAACTGTGTGAATAGGTAAGAATGGTTTGGCAAGCTTGTTACCTTGTACGGAGTTCCACTACTTTTGGATTTGATTTCCACCATTATGTCACATATGTAATGCTATTATATTGGTGAATATTTGTTCTGATCTTTTTCATGCAATAGAATCCGCTGCCTCAAGAAACGCAAATTAAAGTATAGGCCACAATCTTATGAACTTACAGTTTATATGAGTATGCCAGACTCTTATGAACCCACTAGACATGAAATTAAATATCTGTAAATCCTTTTTCGAAACCTTAAATTTTAAAGACATCAAGGATATTTAAGAATTTGTAAAATAGGTAAATAAATGATACTGCAGTTAACATTTCATATTTATCTATAGTATAGCCGCATTTTTACATATTAGTACGAATATTATTTGGGATCTGGCATTGTTTTAATTGTTGCTTTTTTGACGCATCCTGTACAATCATTTAATATCGTACTTTAATTTTAAAATTACCTCTTAACTTTAACTTTTTTTGTTATACTATAACGCCGTGGGATGTTAAGACCTTCAATTTCATATTTGGAAAATTCATAAAATTCCATAGGTTGACTTTACTACTGTAGGTTTACTCTAATGTTTTCCTAGCTCTTATACTGCACCAGGAAATATTGTTCTACAATTTTCTTATAAATTCAATCCCTTTAAAATTTAGAACAGCTTTAAAATATAATTCCTATCAATCTGAAAATATCACGATTTTAAACAAAAATTTTTAAATTAAATACTTCAATATTGTATTTCAACAGGTTTGTTATTATTCAACAGAATCGACCATAAAATAATATTAAATTTATATTTGCAACTTATACAAAGTTGCAAAAAAGAATTAGCATTTCATTACCAAGCGAGTATACACAATTACGTGTTGATATTATATTCAAGAAGATATTATTTAATTCGGATTACGAAAGGATTAAAAAAATAACATTTAATTATATATATTTGTATAAATATTAAAATCTCTCCTTTAATTTTGCATATAACGACCCCATTTATACTGAAATGCTGAAATGAAACCATTGTCTGTAATTTAAATGTCGATGGACATATAATGTCAGAATAATTTTTATTCTACACATTTTCATATTATTTTTTTCTTTATTAAATAACTAAGATGTAAAGTTGCTAGCTACAATTCTATATTTTTCTTACATGTTTTTTAGTCGTCGTATATTCAATTTTTATAAACCGAAAACAGTTTTCAAGTTAAGAAGACCAACTGCTTAGAGTCAATTTTATAGCTATAGCTAACACAAAATAATAATAAAGCATATTGAAAAAAGAAAAAGAAAAAAAAATACGAACACGTTTACGATACGCTGAATTTAATCAACTAAGACAGGAAGAGATTTTTTTTATTTTATGTTGTTGTCTATACAATGTTTTAGGATTTTTCTATGTAATTTCTATAAAGAAGAATTTTGCAGATGGAAAATTTTATTCTTAGTAAATAGTGACATATAAATAGAAAATTGGAAAAATTCAAGCTTTTTATATATCTTATTTTAGTAATGATGGTTTTTTGTGGTCTGAATTGATAGAAAATTCATTAGTTTTAAGATTATTGTTACATATTGGACTCTGTTATGATACTTGATACCAAACAATTTGAAAATAAGAAGTATCATCTTCACGTAATGTGATAATCAATGGTTCGTTATGTTACAAAAGAGATTATTTTGTTATATTATTTAGAATCATAAGCACGCTTCGAGCTTAGTAGTAGAATTTATGAAATCGAATTGTTAAATTTTTCAAATTGTTGGTATCAAAATTAGATTGGTTTAGAGTAAGGATGTGCCATAGACAGCTCTGATACTGCAGCCTTAGCTTATTGTAATATCCTTTCTAATTAATTATATACGTTATTGACTAAGCAGTTGCCACATTTCGGAAAGAGCAATAATGTAAATTTCGTTTCCTCTTTATGTTCACAAAATCTACACGTGATTGTGTAAATGTGATTTTTAAGGTCAGCTGGATTTAAAGGAGCTAATTTCATTGCTATGAATTGCTTTGAATGTATAAACCCTTTACATATGTTTCAATGTACTTCAGTAGTTTATACAAGTTTCTTTTGTACTGTATTTTCTATTTGCCAGCAAAATTAAATTGATACCAACTTAAAAGACTTACACTTCATATATTAAGGACCAGTTTTTCATAGTCTAGTTAAAGGTTTCAGTTAAATTTCGTGGCAATTGATTTATAACTGACAGATAAATGAACTGCAGTAATTCTTTCGATTAATGATTAATCACAGATTTATGACTATATCACTGGGTTTGAGTTTTGCTGTATCTCATACAATTACTTGACATTACTTAAGTATGATGACAACACTCTTCGATACCTGAATTCAGTTCAAACTAAATTATAAAATATAAAATTTAATTTTTTTACTGGAATTGTAATAGCATCCTTGAATAAAAAAACATTCCTATAGTATGGGATTAGAGACATCTCTAAACGACAAACGATTGTTGATTTTTATTTTTTATAGTAAATTTCAGTTCATCATTGCATTGCAGACAACGCGCTAAAAAAACGACAAAATATACAATAATGTTGTTGATATTTAGAAACCAAAAAGGAAAATGATTCAAATAAAATATAGAAAATTTAACATTGTTGCATATATGCAACCTAAAGTAGCATATAAAAATATAGAAATGTTTGTGCAACGAGGAAAAGAGGAAAAGTTAATTTCATGCCATCATGTTCAGACAATCTCTCAGTGCAATGAGCCTTAGTTAGATAGGGTATGACTAGTTTTTTAGTTTAGGTGGATATATGTAATTTCATACATAAATATATCTTCATTGCATTTTATATTCCTTCAGAACGTAACCTGCAACATCGTCCATTTCTATATACAAATACATACTTTGAAATATTGCAGCATAAAGATTTGGGTATTATTTCAAATTCTGTAATTCTAGACTAAACAGAATGTCATGAAAATGTACAGACAGGTTTGTTTTTCAATTTTGTTTTTGTTGTACAAATAATCCACTGAAAAAGAAAATAGGAAAAATATTGAAATACGAAAAAATAAAAAAAAAAAACAACAATTTATTTATTGATAACGAGTACGGAGATATGAGACAAGAACTTGTAAATAAAAAAAACGCATAGCTATAAAATATAAATATAATATAAAATAAGAATTTTTCTTGTCAGGGTTCAAAAGTGCCAGAGAGAACAAAAACAAATGAAAAACTATGAGAAAATTTATTGGATTAGAAATAATTGAAATGGAAAATGGTCAAAATGTATAGAAGGATTAATTGTTATTAAAAAAAAAATGTACAGAAAATTCAATTAAATATTATGCAGAGTACGACGGCATTTATAATGTTTCTATCGATATAGACTTTTAATTAGTTTTTAAAATGTAAAAATAATTAAATAAAATTTAAGTGGGATATTAAAATTAATTTATAATTAATTTAATTTATAATAAAATATAATTTTATTTTACGATATCTATTAAAATGAAGTGCCAATCAAAAATATTTGAAATGATACTACGTTTTAAAATACTGGTGATATCAAACTACGAGAGTTATGGACTTCTCAAGATTAGCAGTAATGACAGATCCAAATTTAGGGGGTTTGTAATTGATATGATAATTACGTGCAATAATTACGCAAAAGAAAGGATTACGTCTGGAGTTATTCGGATGGTAAATTACACCATTTCCTAGTTAGCAGTTTTTTTTATCTATTAATGATCAAGTGTTTTTGAAACTAAATATATTTAGTTAAAAAAATCCAATTTTCATATTACACTAAAAAAATATGGAAAATTTAAACTGTCAACTTATTAGAGTTCTTTTATTATAGTTAAAAGTTAAATTAAAAATAAGTTAGATTTTTGTTACAATCTTTCTAATTTCTGCCTAATAGCTTTATGCTAAATAATTCAGTTGTATAGAATAATATAAAATTACACATATAAAGCATGGGCTGCTATCTATCGAAACGACCCGTAAAGTAGCCAATCGACTATGGTTAAGTAGACTGAACACATAGTTATCGATTTCAATCTATCAAAATTGTCAGTTTAAATTTTGTTGTAATGTAATATATATTTTGTTCATAAATGCCGGATAATTTTTAATATCGTCTATAAAATGTTCGTCAGCCATGAATCACACATATTTTTTTTTTTTGATACTGTCAAATTTAATTTCTTTTGACATTTGCTTCTCTTCGATTAGATTCGTTCCAAATCGAATTCAATTCTCCTCTATGACTCTACTAAATCAATTTTCTATATAAAATATAATGGAGACGTCAAATTTGAACCGAGACTGAACGAATCGATACTGAACTGATCTATAGATTGTAGCCCAAGCTTAAATGTTGTAAAAATTATTACGTAAATTTAATTCAGTATTTGAAATTGACCTCCTGTTGCTGGTTATTTAAATCTGCTGTTGTCTACTGTTAGGTTAGATTAGGTAATAATGTGGGCAGATCTTCGCATATACCACACTGGGTAAGGATCTCGTAATTAAAGCAAACTTGGGAGTTTATTATCAGTGATAACCTGTCATTTCTGCAACTGAATTAATATTGGCTAAGCTATTGATAGATATCATAACATTTCTTCTTTCCTATAACTACTACAATATTCTCTATTAGCAAAATATCTGCATTATTATAAGAGTAATCTCATTAGGCTTCCTAATGAAAACAATCATATTTTTCATCTTAATCTAATTAAATAATTGGCTGAAACGACATTTATATACAATTGAGTTTGTCTTATAAAAAACCCTAAATTTCTATATTTCTATATAAACTTTTAATTCGATTTATAGCTAAAATATTTTTGGCTCTAAAAATTTAACAGCATTGAAATAAATCCTATATTAAATGGTTCCCATAAAACAATACCCAAAAATTCAACAAAATAAAAAACAATTCCAATATTTTTATTCTTATTATCCTTCTGTTTTTATTAGTGCACTCAAATAGAATGCAGTTTTGTAACTAAGCCAGCACAAAAATAAAAAAAAAAAAACAATCTCTATTTTTTTTCCTGCTATGCTTCCTTATTGTTTTGCTTGCAAATCTTCCTTAAATACATTAAAATTTATTTCAACAACATAAATTTTTCTGGGGTAAATTCTCACGTCCAAAAAAAAAAAAATGAGTTTCAAATTTTTTTTTATTTATCCTTATATGCTATAAAAATACATTAAATAAAATATAAATGGCACAAATACGGAACAACAAAACTGTATATTGAATTACCCTAACCTAGTTGGCTCGGTATGAATTGAAGATTATTTTATTATTTTTATTTTATATATGCCACACTAGCACCAAAGTATTATAAACATTTTTTTTGCCAAATAGTGCAGAAATAAGAACGCATTAGTAGAATTTTTATAAGGACGAAAAATAAAATAAAAATAATAATATTTTCAGCCAACATCAATAAATCCTTTTTAAAAAAAGAATTATATAAAAGTTTATTTGTGTTTGTGTATAAAATATGGCATCCTCTTAAATTGAATTTGGAACAACAATAAAGAAATTATATTTAATGTAATTATTATATTTTTGAACCATTATGATACTTAAAAATTTGTAAGGACTATCCCAAAGGCATAATAATTTTTCATTTGTATCTGGTGTTGACCTTGTTTCCGAAAATTATTATACTCATACAACAATTACAAAATTTTGCAATAAATCACATTGAAAATTTAATAGACCTAAGAATAATAAATAAATTTGGAGGGAGCTTTAAAGGCCAGAATTGGCCTTTAATAATATAATGAAAAAAACGTACAGATCTAATTTTATATTGTAGCGTAATATGCTGAATTGAATGAATAAAATATAGAGAGCACATATGGTAATGTATAGTGTAACTAATTAGAATTTGTAATCTACAATTTTTATATTTACAATGGCGTATCGATAGGGTGTCAAGTCGTACATTAGACGACCACGAAAATAATTTACTGAAAGAATAATTTTAAATGGAAAATTATATAACAAATTTTTAATTAATTTCAGGCGACATTATTTATACTTCTGTTCAAAACTTAATTTCAAATGTTCCAAGATTATATGATTTTGATGGAAAATTCATATATTTTCTATATAAGTTTAAAGATTCCATTTTTATTTGAATTTTTTCAATGTGTAAATTAATAAGAAATAACTTAAATAATTATAATTGAAGAATATTGGGATTACCGAATACATACAAATGCTAGTCAAAAGTATGTACTAAGTTTAGAAACTAACTATAATTAGACAACTAAGATTTATGGATGCACTACGCCACTGGTTTATAACATTATTAATGACTATTAAGGTATTCAGTTAATGGTTTCGTTATATTTTGTCGATATATTGATACATTATACATTTTTAATTAAAGAAAGAAGATATTTTTGATAAAGATTTAAAGTTTTGAGACAATTTAACCTCGTTCGGATAATTAAGCAGACACTATAGAACCAGATAATATCAACACAAGAAAGAATTTTAATTCTATATTATTAAGTTCAGTTCAGACGTATAAATCTCACTTAGTAGCTCATAACAACTCTAAATATTACGTAGAAATGATAGCTTCCAGTATAAGAAGCTTCTGTGATTTCTTTTGAGATGAATACTGTTACAAATAGTATCAAATTTTCTGTATAGTCTTTATAGATAGTAAGTGAAAATGGGAGATATCAATCTATCAAAAAGAAATTGAATTAGTGACGAAAATATGACGCAACTGTCAGAGTTAGTTCAATGACAACCAATGAACAAAAATAGCAACAGATTGGATTCCAAGGAAAGGTATAGTAAAGAGTAGGAAAACAATAGGAAAGCTTAACAATTTTGTTCAAAGATAAAATAGAGGCAATTAGCTCCGAGCTTAGTGGAGCTATGAGGATTTCGTTAGGGAATAATAATAATAAAGCTAGTAATCATAATGATTTAAAAAAAAAAATAGTATCTATAAATTATTATAATATCTTTACTCTAATTAAACTGTTTACATACCGGGACAATTCAAAATGTTACGGTTACCATCAAGTCAAAAATTTTTACGTGTTTGTCAGCTTTTAACTTGTAATTTGATGGATCTGTAAAAAAAAATAAAAATTTATTAAGATTTTCCTACAAATATTTAAATATCTACTTAATCATAACTTCAAAATTTAAAATTTATTTTTTTCCAATTTTCTAAATATATTTTCCATTTTTTTTTGTTTTTCGTAATAAAAATATAAAAACTTTTCTAATGGTTTTTCTTCCCACGAAGTTTACAATTCTTCAATTTGTTTAAAATGTGTGTTTTTTTTTATTTTGACGTTGCACTGTGCGGTTACCGAGAAAATTTAGTAATCAATTTCCATTCATTTCGTAAGTGCACTGTTATCAAAGTCTAAATAAACTTTTATTTACGCTGCTGCTTAACTAAATAATAATAATAGTAAAAAAAAATTATATATAAAAATTTTTTTTTATCTTGGATTATATATTTTTTTTATATAGATACATAGTTACATAAACAAGCAAAACCAAAAACAACAACAGCATAAAATTTCTATAGGCAAATATATTATCCAAAGTCATAAAATGGGTGAATAACTAAGAAAATTGCACTGAATTATTTTCCATCTTGTCTAGACTTGGGGGCAAACATAGCAAAATTATTATGAAGAAGAAAAGTGCATTGGCACATGATATTATCCCGAAAATGGTATTATATATATACAGTTAGTACTCGACAAAAATTGATGTAGTAGTTAAAGTTTGTATATTTGTAGAATGGAATTGTGTGGATTGTACTTAAAAAGTGATTTTTTCCACTAAAAGATAACAAAAGTATAAAGAAAAATAAGCTTAAGAAGAAGAGGTGTTTAAAAAGTTTTTCTATATGTGTAAAGATTATAAAATTTATTGGGGTACCCTTAAGGGCCTGATGATGGAGAACTGATTTAAATTTATATTTGCGATATTATTATTTATATAGAAAATTTTCAAATGAATGAATTTATATTTTAACTATATAATAATAATAATAATTTTTCTGATGGAAAACTTAAAAATAAAAGGAAAATTTTCCCCAAAAAAAAGTTATTATATTTTTAGTTTGGCATAAAAGTATTTTTTTATGTACGTAAAAGTTTGTTTTTTTTATAAAAAAATTATGTATTTTAAAAGATTTATAATTCTGTTTTTGAGAGTATATTTTGCTGTGATGGTTCCATAAATTAGAGAAACATTAAATTTATGATACTTTTGCCCACTCTATCTCGTAATTTATTAAAACATAGAATGATGATAAATTATAAATTAAAATTATATAGTTTGTTTTTCGTTGGAGCCTACTTGAAAATATTAGTAATTTAATATTGTAAAAATATTATGCTTCTATCAGTGATGGTGAACCTTTTTCATGATGTGCTAATTTAATTTCTATGTAAACTATTATTTTAAAAAACCTCCTGTAAGAGTTTATTAAAGTGAGATTAAAATGATTATGAATTATTTTCTTATATCTTTAAATTATGGACTGTTAAGCCTTGCAGAAGAATACCAAATTTATTTCTGAATATTGGACATAAAAGATGATTTATAGAAATAATACTTGCTCTTAAAAAAATTTCAGTATATGAACCGTAGATGTTATTTTAATAATTTTACATGCAACATACTGCTTGTTTCTAAATATAAATTAAATATTTACATGGTATTTGTCGAAATTTTTTGGAAATTAGCACTAAATTTGTGTAGAATGAAATTATAAGTTTTTTTTTAAAGATAATTTCCGATTTGAACGAGAAATTACTATAGGTCATCAAGAAAGATTAATTTCAAAACTATAAAGTTATCAACATTTTTCAAGGTTCGGCACACCAACTGTATAGTCGGCACATATGTCTAGCAGTGGAACATGGTGTATAGATTCTAAGTAATTCCAATTTCAAATTATGTAATTCTCTCAATATTTTTGTTTTATATCAATTTTAATATAAACTAAATTATGTCAAAATAGGATATGAACATGAAAATGTAAGTCAAAATTGAATTATATTTACAAATTTTCTGTAGCATCTTGAGATTAGTAAGTGGAGCCATGGAGATATATAAATAATTCAAAAAGAAATAGAATTAGAAACGAAAATTTAACTGGAATTACAAGCATGATGAAAATCGATAGATAAAAATGGCAAAAGATTCGATTCCAAAGTTAGGTATAGCTTATCAATGTTATTTAAAGGTGAGACCGGACAGCCAATGATTAAACTATATGGAAACAATTAGCTTCGAACTTAAAAAAGCTATGAGGAATTAAAGAATGAGATGATGACAATAATTAAGCTTGTTATTATTATGTTTTTACATCGGTTTTAAAGAAGATAAATTTTCTTGTGAATTAAAATCCAAAGTTTTAATTAGTTCCAATTTATAATTACAACAAAATAGAAACGAGAAAATGACACTGAAGTATACGGTCCATTTGAATATTTAAATCATGAATCTTATTGCCATCATCATTCATTAAATTTCCTTTAAATATTTTTATTTATTTTTTACTAAATGAAATAACTAAAACTGAGAATCCTAAATAATTTTGTACATAATTTTTCATTAATTTTAATGAAATAAATCACAACATATTTTATTAGCTTGAATATCATAAATTTTGGATGTTTGTACTTCAGAATTTATCTTGTACATAGAGATCTTTTGGTGCGACCAAATTTATGATACCAATTAAAATTCATAATTTATGAAAACGGATCATATTTCATGGTCTTTTAACTTTAAAAAATTAAAAAAATATACATAAAAACATAAATTCTTTAAAATTTTCGCGCAATTTTTTAAAAATATATAAAATTTCTGTAACAAAAATTGTGAATAATTAAATATTGTAAATTGTTTTATTGACATAATTCAATGATTAATGATTTCTAAGATTGGCAATATGAATAAAATAAAAATCACAAAATTTTCTAATCGATCACATTTTTCTGGCAATTTTACTTTTTATGATCATATATGAAAATATTTTCAATATAATTTGCCATTAAATAAAATTATTATCATCATCACAATTTACGACATCAATGAACACAAGAAATATTATAAATATGGTGTTGACAATTGATGTTCTTTGATTTAATGAAAATTTATGGAAATTTATCTTCATGAAAATGTGTAAAAGTAAACATATAAATTTTATGCTGCGGTATTTTACCTTGTTAATCTACTGTGAATGACAAATGATGAGCGTAAAATTTTTAATATGGTAATAATAAAATAAAATATCAAAAAATATTCTTTGTCATTTTTTATATTTATTTTAATAAATTAAAAAGCAAAAATTTGTAGATTTATATAAAAACGAAATATGCAATAAAATTATGATCAATTTTCTAGTAAAAACATAAGATTTTATTAAAAGGATATTAATAAAAGTGTTGAAAAATTAGTTTTATTTGATGGTATAAATTAATTTTTAATTAACATCAAAATGAAATTACAATCAATCATAAATTTTATTTCCATTACAGTCAAATTTTTATAATATATAAAACGAAATCATAAATTTTATTGATTCGAAAAATAAATTTTTCGTGAACTATATAAATTGTTAAGGGAAATTGTATGGATAGTTCGTGTAATTTGTACTTTTTTCAATTAATTGTAGTTCGAGCCTTTATTTTGAAAATAAAGTATTGTGGAGCTCGTAAAGTATACCAAGGTTTTGAAGGAAGTATAACAAGTTTTCGAGGTTTGTGGAGTTTTAACTACTGATATTTAGTTTGATTAAATCAAATTTATTAGAATATTTTTATACTGATGAAATAAAGTTAGTCAAAATACTTAAATTAAATAGTATAACAAATTAAAACAATTATGGCTGCTAGTAAATCGCCAGTTCTACGAAAGTATGTGGCATTTGGTCGTCTAATTGGAATCTCGAGAAACTGGAAGTATATTTGTATAAAAGTAATAATATGATAAAGAAAGTGTTTATACTAGTATGGTAAATAATTGTTGATGTAATGAAGTATTATTATTAGCCTGAATTGAACAACCATAAGCGCTGCATAATTCTATTTTTGGCCATTTTTTTTTCAGTTTCCATATAAATTATATATAAAAAAAAAAAAAAAATAATTCTATATTAACACAATCAAAAATATGCTTTCACTTTGCAATACAATTTTCATATATGAAAAAAATAATTTCTAAGGCAATCTGAAGTTGCTGCAACTCGTGAATAGTAAGTGACAAAATATCGAAACATAAATATTAATAAATGAGATTACAGTGAAAATTTTCAAATACTAATTATTTTAAAATTTACAAAAGATAATCAGGATGAAAATTACTAGTCCGGAAAAAGTGAAAATACATCGCAAGGAAAAATCACCCTGATTTAATTTACAGAAAATTAAGTTTCTGTAAATAGTCTGTAAATTTGGAAAGTAAATTTGAAATGTTGTGATGGAGGGAAAATAAAAAATAAATTATTTAGAAGTAATGTATAAATACAAAAATTAAAATATAAATCCGCATCCGAAAATTTATAATATCTTTTTGTATACGTAAACTTCCTATGAAAATTTTATATGTTCTACCTAGAAGAGCTCAAATTCAATTAAATTCGGTACAAAGATGAGTTACGTGATCCTAAATTTTTACTCTCAGTTGGTTCATGAAAATCTTACCTGTATGAAGTAAATTTGAATATTTTTAAAAATTATAGATTGTAGATTGTTGCATATATTAGATTGTTGTAAATATTACGACATTTAAATATAATTGGTCGTTTTTCAATATTTTATGAATAAATTTAAATATGACTGACTCAATTTGATACATATTTAATGCTTCAAAAATATACCTTCAATTCAAAATGGAGGAAAATTAAAAAATAATACAATTTTCATCAACATATCCAAGAAAATGGAATAAAAATTATAGATAGCGAAAAACTATAAAATTCACTTCAAATCTCCTTTTGATAAAATAATTTTGGTATGAACAGGAATATGTAAAAAAAATCATTGAACTTATCGATATCAAATTTAAGGGGCATCTTTACTTTAAGACACAAAACTGAGTGACAAATTTAATTTAAATGGGATAAAAACTACTATTAATGACATATCCAAACGGACTTAATATTAAATAACTCGAGGTTAAGAAAATTAGTTTAATTTAGATATATTAGTTTAATTTAGATTTAGATAATCATTACACTTCTATATTACATAGAACGATTTTTATTATTTTGTCTTTTTTTGATTCATAAATCCCTTCAATATTCCACTTCTTAGCCAATTTTTATTAAATTTATATTTTATCTTTAAATTACATTAAAATTAAAAACTCTGTAACAAAAATAAATTTCCTTGTTATTCTAAATCCATTTCTGGTTTATCTTTTATATATACGTCCAAACGCCCATATATAAAAATATAATTGAAGCACAGCTGGAGCATTGTTATTATTATTTATTATTTTGTCCGGGATGCAATGATTATAATGTATTTCGTTGGATAGAAGGCAAATAATTTTAAAAATACAACAAAAAAAAAAAAAACGAGAAAAATCAAACCAAAGAACTTTTTATTATTATTATAGCTATATATGCAACAGATGCAATGAACTATGCAATTTGTTTATAATTATCAACGTGAAATGACCATAAAGAACACTATACATCATTATATACCATAAATATATTTAAAAACACGAAGATAAATAATAAATCTACTACAAAAAACTTTTGAAGTGAAAATTCTATATGATTAACAGACAAAAAAAAAAATGTTAAAAAAAATGTTAAATTAAAAATGAAAATTCGAATTGTAATGGATAATAATATTTTGTTATTTGGCCTGTGGAAGTGCGGAATTAATGTAACGTGTACGCTGTACGTACGACGATGTCTATAACAAAAAATATATATATATATAAAAAAAAGTGTAGTAATTTGAACAAAAGAAAAATAACCAAAAGTCACCTTTAGGGAAGAGTAATGAACTTCCTTTTGGCTTGGCCATTTAAAAGACTTAAGTAAAAGGGTTATTGCCTTTACTGTTGTTGTTATACTGATGATGATAATAACTACATAACTAAGAAATTTTGCACGAACTTTACAGAAACTCTGTTCAGACATTTTCTTATATTATTTGGATGCATTTTGAACGTGTTGCAATAAAAATTCTAAAGAAATAATAATAATAATAAAAAAAAGAATGATTACAAAAAAAAAAATGGATTTTTTTATTAGAGATCATGTTTTGAAGATGATGAAATTATTGTATTATATATTTATATAATGTATACTAGTAAGTTTTATCTAATTCAATTTTCCAATTTTACTTTGAGGCTATAAACAAAATAATGAAAGATATTTTTACGCTCGTTAATAAATGTAGAAATAAAAGATGTGAAAATTATATATTTTCTTTGGCTATTAAAATTGATAAATGAAAAAACAAAATTGATTTTTGTTTGTTTTGTATATAATACGGAAATGAATTGAAAAATATAATTAATTATAAGTTGATTATTTTTATGATTCTAAAGAATTTTTATGATTAATAATGAATTTTTGTACTTATATATTTGCAAATTTTATAGCAGCGTTAACGATAAACAAATTGAAGTTCCATTCGAATCATTTGGATTAGTATATTACAACGTATAGAAACTATAATAACATAGAAAAATGGTATGGGAAACGTATAGAAATTGAAGCATCAAGAATACGTTTTACTCTGTTTAGAAAAAAGAAGAAGATATAATTTGAACGAAGTACACCAAAATAGGGTTCTAACCTTGATGAACTTAATTTTTGTTTCTTTATGTTTCTCTTTAACATACTAACAATATCTTTTCTTATGTCGTTTTCGCTGATCCCAACAAATAATCGATCTATTTCTCGGTTCCCCATTTTCTTGGTTAACGAGAGGATGGATCTTGTGTCTGAGATTGATGAGGATTAGATACTCGATTACTAATTAAAACTAAAAGATCTATAAGAAAATGAAACTAACAAAATTCAACAATCGATGCTTTCTACGATGGTGGCCATGTGAATATAATGCTGAACAGCGAAACAATGAAATCATGTTTGATCAGAGTAGAAGGTAAAATAACACCTGATATAAATAAACGGTGATGTAAATCACAATATAGAATCCGAATTCCTAATAGTAGCTAGATAAACCAAGCCTCAGATTAATGGATTCAAGTTACATGGAAGTTCAGGGTAATGCGTACAGGCATGTTAAGTCGCAAAGAAGATGATAATGCAAACTTCGGTAACAAATTCAGAAACAATGTTAAACTATATTCAAAATATGAACCTGATAAAAAGTTTTCAGGATGAAATTAATGTTCCACGAATGTTTGTATCGACTATACATAATGAAATTTCATATAAAAAAAACATTCATAACAGATTTTGTGTAAATTACGAGTCCTGTGTAAATTATAATTTCTGTATTATAATTTCCTGATTTTGATACAGCTATGAAATCCTTTGTAAGTGATCAGCTTGATTATAAATTAAATATTATGTTATATTCATTTAAAAAATAAGTAATTAACCGCTCAATTTTAATATAAATTATAAATTTTTCCTACAACCATGAAGTAATTCGATATATGAATTCAAATCATAACTTTTTCTTTAAAGTAAATCTTCCTGACGTTTGAGATACCTACCAACAAAAATAAATAAAATATTACTAAATTTTCTTATACGATTTTTGTTTTTCACCAAAAATCTGTTTTTACAAGTCTTATACAAGCTACACAAAATATATGCAAAAAAAAAAAAAAACCATATAAAATTTTAACAAGTGCATTTTTAGTTGTTCTCCATTATTATAATGCAACATTTTTTATGGTGGCATATACAAAAAGTAAAAAACAGCAACATAAAAACTTAGAACCAGTTGAACCGGTTAAATATGCTATAGACACCAAAAAAATAAAAATATCGTTCAATTCGTTACTTATATATGTAATACAAATCTAACCGTCATTTTGCACAAAGTAAATGACGTTGCTGGTTAATTCGCGGCCGCCGCCGCCGATAGTGATCGAATCCCTTTCAGCTAAAATGTTTTGCATCATATACAAATCGAAGTGAAGTGCTGGTCAACCAGTGCCGGTATATTATTGTCGGTGGAACAAATCCAATCGTAAAAGGTTATTGACTTGTATAGAGGCTCTTGTGGTGCTATAGCTGCAACAACTGCACAAACAACAACACCAACAAAACTTAAATGGTATTACAAAATTTATTTCCAAAAAAAAAAAAAAAAGTAAACCCATGCACAGTATCGCCGCATTGACTCTTTTTCTATATGGAAAATATTTATTCGTTGTGTCGGATGAAACCTTCATCTTATAAGTATTATAATGCACCAGACATGGTTAGTGTTGTACGTAATATTTCTTGTTTGTTTTTTTCTTCTTTTTTTTTCATTTTTGGTTATGTATCTTGCCAAATGGTGCAAGTAGTCTACAGATCTACATCTTTCTAATGGACAGGTATTATAGGGTTTAAAAAAAAGTTAACAACAACAAAAATATAGTTGACTCTCAACCAAATTTGTATTTCTATACAAATATATAGGGAAAGAATTAGGATTGACGATGTTCATACACTATCGATATTCTGTGGATATTGAATAATTGCATATTTTAATTGTTATTTGGGGTATTTATATATAGAATAATATAAATGGGTACTGAAAACTGCAGTGTTACAAGTTGCTCGAAATTAGCTTAAATCGTTATCAGTACAGATGATTTCAATTACTTTTAAGATACCATAAAATGAAATGTTAGTCCTTGGTGGGAATGAAATAATCTGGACAACATTATTTCAGAATGTCACATTTATCATCATCGAAGCATTACCGAGTTACGGAAAAAGTCTAGACTATAAAAGATCGAATAAGTTGTAGAGTGAATATTAAAATGCATAGATCAAAATTAAAAAGATCTACTTCTAAGTGACTCTAAAAACTTCTTCTGTAAGGTTTTAGGTTAGGAAAATATCAGGGGAAACTTATTATAGATATAAGTTGGATTATGTAGTAATGGCCATTTCATTGATGCTTTAAAATATAATGAAAAATGCAGAACAAAACCAACACGACCAAATCTCCGGAATGAATTTGGAATAAGCTCAATTTGTTAACAAACCCTAATACAAAAATACTATAATTCATTATTTGATTAAATGATAGAACTAATATTATAGTTTAATGCCGTTTGGTAAGAGTTATTGTGAGATCGTTCAGTCAAAACTTTATTTAAAATATTCTTCACTGATATTTCTATATTCTCGCTCTATTTTCTTCAATAAAGTCTACAACGACTCGCCAACACAGGTGCTAGTTACGTATTTTGGTAAATTTGGATAAACTTTTTGTAGTAGGAAGTGTAATTTTAAAAATTCTTTATAGTAGGAAGTATAATTTTAAATATCCTGTTAGCTTTCATGACGATCCGTCAAGTGAACACCTCCTGTAAAATTAAACTCTTTGATTAATCATTTCTAAACGGTATTTAAATTGAATCGATATCGTGAACTATATGTTTAAAAATATTAATTCACAAAGTTAGCCTTATCTTAAATAATTATAGATTTATTGACTTCCATTATTTACATTTTCACATTAAATCTACAAAATTATTATTCCCCCTATGGTCAAAATTATTTATTTATTTAAAATTTCCAATTCCATTTTTATTTTTTTTGTACTTATTGCTTTTATTTTGTTTTGTTTTTTTTTTTGGAAAATATTCTTAATATATTTTTGCCATCCGTCTGGACATAAAAAATCTATTTTTAGATATTTTTGTGATTTTTTTTTTATTTTTACTCAATCGCCAATTTAATCGCATAACGACCTGAACTTGTCCAAAGAAAAAAAAAACAAACTTTGTTATTGCGAGTATTCATTTTCATACAAGTAACTCGTTTTCATGTACCACAAACTGGCAGGCAAGCCAATGAAAAAAAAAAGTATTTTTGCACATTATCGTCGTCATATAAGAAAAACGATTGAAATGTATACAAAAATGTGTAACGTATAAATGTAATTAAAAATCTTTTGATATCGAAAGGAAATTGAAACAATTTTACTTGTTTTTCTTTGGTGTGCAACGTTTTTGATTTTTTTTTTTAAAAGTTTTTTCATTTGATTCCTGGAGGCTTGCATCTTGCATGGTAAAATACAAATCAGCAGAAAAAAAAGAGATACTTTTGTTGTTGTTACTGACATGGCAATTCCTCCGACAGAATAAAATAAAAATACAAGAACAATGCATTATTTTTAAAGGTATATTAAAGACTCATGGACAAGAAATCCTATATCTAATTTGATAGTGCAGCAGGTGCAATTTTAAAGGATGCGCGCTCTGTCTTTGAAAATGAAAAAAAAAAAAAATATGTTACTGATTTTTAAAACGTTTTCTGTTTCCAGTATTTTTAAAAAAAATTTTTTTTTAATATATCTGATGACTTTTTTAAGCACCCAGCAAAACAATTTTTTTGTAATCAAGCTAATAATGGCGGTATTTGTATTTTTAAAACGTTAAATTAAAATTGGTTATTTTTTTTTGGTTGAAACAATTGAAATATTTAAGTGTTAATAATTGTGCAGATTTTCTTTAGATCCAAGCTGCGAAATGGCTAGATAACATTAAATAACTTGTAAGAATTACTTAAGATTATAACTCCAAAAAGAAAACTATTTTCTTTATATGCCTTTCAAATATTATGCCGCTTTTCAATATGTTGTTAAATGCCGCTTTTATAAATGTGTAATCTAAGTTTTCATTTTAGGCTCCTTTTTCGCTCGAAAAGAATAATTATTGTATTGCTTAGAAGCTATCGAATTTGTTGTAAATATTTTTGACTATTAAGGAAACAAATTCTGAGATATACTTTTCAAAAATTCACAGTACAAAAATGTTGGGCACATGAAAATCCTGAACTCTCCTGAATGTGAAGCAAAATTTTAATCCATTCCATTATTTATTCGGAGTTTTTCCCATAATATGAAATGCAGAAAATTGTGTATACGACTTTTAAGTGCTCTGGTGATGCAATGATTATAATAAATTTATAAATTTTGAATTAAATATTGAAATCAATCTTCCAACAAAGGTCAAAATAGCTTAAGGTAATTTAAAAATATGAAAATCTGGTAATTGAACTAGTATTCAAAATTATGCCTGAAAATAATACTTTCCATGCTTCAGAGTTTGCCAATTAGAAACATAATATAATTTTATTTTATCAAAAAATGTCAATATTATTAAAGAAAAATTAGATGTTGTGAACTACTCCCAGAAATAATAATAATTGTAATTTATTATTTTCAACAAGAAAATTCATTTTTCTATATGGAAATTTACCAAAAATTTGAAAAAATTGTTATAGTGACATAAATTATTGTTTACTATAAATATGTTTATGACTCCGAAAAACAGTTTTCTTCAATGCATGTCATATATATTTCGACTATTATTGTAGAATCTATCGGTTTTGAGTGGTTTGAATCAAAAACGAGCAAACAAAATTGAAAATTCTACTCGATAAGACGTTGTCGGATACTCACAGCCAGCAGATAGCACATTCATAATAGAGTGGTGCGCAATATGTGCGAAAACTTAGGGCGAACTTCACAGTGGAAACTTAAGCCTTTGCCAGAGCTTAAACTTCGGTTTAATTTATTTCCTGGTTTCTTAAGCTAGATAAGCTTTCCTTAAAATGAGGTTTATCTTAAGCGGTAGATGGTACACTTTCATTCTCAATAATATTATTTTCAATTAGAAAATTCACAATATTTTGGTTTAGCTAAGTTAGGTCAAATTTGTATTGAGAAACCCAGTGAGCTTAACTTGCAGGTTTAAGCTACACAATCGATTTCGTTTAACTTAAGCTTCCACTGTAAAATCCATCCTTAATCTGATATGTCAACGATGTTGTCAGTGGATTCAGAACATTATATAAAAGACAGACTTAAGTAAGAAAATTAACTTTTTCTACAAATTTTCTTTGAAAATCAAAATTTGACCTAGTGGCCAAATATTTCCTATTGAACATTAAGAAAACATAATTTATATTGAGACTTTTCAGCATATTCTCATGCTAAGAAATTGCTGTACCTAATTATTCTATTGACCTTATAACAAATATTGGAATTTAATTATTATTTTATTTACCATAAAATTAAAATATAAATAGCTAAAAATTTAAATAAAAATGTCTAAAAATATAAAATATTTTATTAAAATAATTATATTACAAATTTTGGATACATGAACTTGACACAACATTATATTTTTCTAAAAAAAAAAGTAGTTTTTTTTCGGAAATATTATTAATCTTTTCAAATAACATTAAATGATTCATACTCAAAATTTACATAATTATTGATATGTCATATACAGGGTCCTCCATATTATTTTTCATAGTTCTTATAACCAATTATAAATAAAATTAAGTGTCGTTTTCGGTAAAATAAAGATGAATTTCATGGAAATTTATTAATGCAAGGGAAATTTATTAACCAAGGGACGAAAAAATATTTGCACCAATCAGTTTCAGTTCTTCGGATCTCAGCTAGAGAATGTTTTTACTATTCATATATTTTCTGCATTTATATTCTTTCATTAAGATTATCCCCAAAAAAATTTGGTTTGGTGATTGATTGACTTCGTGACGATTAACTTAAACCACAACGAACGAAGATAATTCACCATATCGATTCTGAAGATAATCGATATGGTCGTTAGTTGTCTTGTGTATTTTACAAGCTAAAATTGATTATTCATAAAATGGATTTCCAATGATGAATTCCTTATTCCACTATAAATCTAAAAAGTAATAATAAGAAATAAAAAATAAAAAATTAAGTATTTCGGACCACCCTGCAGAACAAATTTATCAGGGTTTTTACACATTTATCAGGTTCTCAAAATCTATTATTAAAAAATTGATTTAGCTTATATAATTTATTTAAAACTTTAACAAAACTAATTTATTATTTAAAAATGTTTTTATCAATATTTTTTTTATTATGTTAAAATCGTACTTGACCTTGACAATTACCCTTTTAAATAAAACTATTTATAATAATATATTATTTAAAACACGTGCACTTCTATAAATAATATAATACTAAAAACAAATAATTGTAAATGCCACACTGCTTTCAACAAATTCAATAAATCTTCTCAAATGTAATAATATTCACCTCTAAGTTTTCTTTAAAAAAAAAAAACTATTTAAAATTATACAATCTTTGCGGTTTAGCTATTAAAATATTTACTTTATAATATGACATCGCAGCTGTTTAATAATTTAATTAGTAAAGTCATAACAAAATATGATGAGAATGTGTATAAAAAAAAATTAAATTACAATAATACCTACAACACTAATATAACAAGCCAGAAGTGCAATTTTAGTCTAGACGACACGTGCCTTATTTATATAAAATTTTTGAAAAGCTCTAATCACATTATTATAGAAACTTGAATGTCAAATAGCACAAAAAAAAAAAGTTGCTAACTAGGGGTAGCAAATAACTCGTAGTTAAGTTCAACAGTGATTTATATCCAATTAATTGGAACTATGTAAAAAAAAAACAATGCTAATATTAAAAATTTCAAATTGTAGTTTATATAATTCGAAATTTTGATATGGACCCACTAAAACTGTCGACCCTAAATTTGAACTATATTACGATACAAAACTGTGTATCAAATTTAAATGAAATCCGATAATAATTACATGCTCTCTAGAGAACATACTTCGGAAGCTGCTCATATATTGGTTTCCTATCAACCTACTGAAACTACCCACTGAACTATCATATATGCCAAATTTAATTTATACAAATTTTGCAAACAAGTTCGCGGACGATTATTTTTATTACATTTTTGGACTCCCGGGCATCGAAAACCGTCCAGAAATAAAGTGTCATCCAAATCCAATTTTGTTTATTGTTAACCATCAAGTCCAATGCATCACTCTTAGTTATTCTAACTATACTCTTACTTATAAAATAATAAAAAAAAATATACAATTTCATCATCAAAAATAATGACAAAAACTGGAATTTCTCTATAAGTTATAGCTAGGTAGGTATACAAGTTTACTTGTACAAATTTCAGTTCCGTCTGTTTCCGGTTGTTAATTATTATTATAATTTTTTATATTATTTTTTTATATTAATTTTACTATATAGTTACAGAAAAATTGACATTTTATAGCCCTAGTTTTTGTTTTTGTACGACTATATAGTTCAATAAAACACAGTTTTGTTGAACTGGATTTGTAAATTCATGTTTCCATTATTTTGTTTTTTTGGACTTATGTCTAACCATATAAAGGACTAGTTTTTAAATACGGTAATTGGAATTTATTGTTATTTATAATACAGTATTATTTTAGGTTGGAGTCTTGGAGTAAAATGGTTGAAATTTAGTTTCCAAAATATAGAAAATTAACGAAACAAATTATTTGAAAAAGTAGCCAAATTTTAATGATTCCATATTTTGAAGGAATCCCTCTAATCCTAAAATATAAAGTAATTTTAAATGTTAGCCGTTTTAAAACGTACCGATTATTTAGGTATCTGGCAATTGAAGTTGTTTATATTACGAATACTTATCACCGATAACACTCTAAGTAAACTTGACTATCAGAATAACATTTAATTTGACTGGAAATTCATAATCACAAACTAATTAGATAACCTAATTTAAAAAAAGAGGGCAAGAGTACAGCAGGGTGCTCAAGATAACGATGAATAGATGGGACAGACAATGATTCCCGTCAATATGCGATATGAGATAAGAAATTAGAAGAAGTATGCAAATGACAGATCGAATTCGATGCGAACTGTATAAGAAAAGTAAATTCAGGTCGAACTGTTTAACATGGAAACATCTGTAATTATTGTAATCTGTAATTATCAAAAATATGTGTTGATAAAAATGTGTTGAATTCGAGTTTGATATGAGAAAATCTTCGATTTAAGTGACCCTACTGAAACTCATTTAATGTAAAATTGAAAAATCCAAGAGAAATTTAATTATTCATTGATAATGTTTCCTAGTCAACGTAGTTTATAAGTCCAATATTTATCGATTCAAATTCGATAACATAAAGTTGTACTGCCAAGTTCAAGTCTTTCTCTCATCAATTTTTAGAATTTTTCTTAAATCTTTAATATTGACACCATTGAAAATAAAATATTCGAATATTTTTTAATCGTTTCAGAAAACAAGTTGTTAAAACATTTTGTGATTTTTTTTTGTTTTTTGTAAAGTCACGAAATAATAATGACAGATGACACAATTTCATTGTTTTTTTTTTGCAATTTATATCTATACATCTCGCGCGCATTATTTAATCAGCTGATATTAATTTTTTGTTTTGTTGTATTATATTTTCTATATAACGATAATGAAGTCGCGGAGCGAAGCAGCGGGATTTCGTCTGTGTCTGGGACTGCTAAAAGATATTTTGCTTTAATAGCCTGTCTGGGTCAAACGTGATTTAAGCTTTTTTTTATTATTTAAGTGTGTATTGTTTTTTGTTATGCGCGCAGTTTTATTATGGCTTACACTGAGCTTTTTATTTATGTATAGAGAACATTAAAATGAATTTTGCTGGTGGTGTGAATAAAAATGATTTTTAAATCTGATTCACCTGTTTTCATTATTACATTTGCTTTGGTTTGCTGAATGTTTTAGCAAACTACATATTTTTTTGATACTTTATTTTTGTAATGTCTCGCCAAAAAAAATTAAATTAAATATAATAAATTTTAAAAATAGAAAGTCAGGTAATTTATTAAAATAAACGAAATTAAATGATTATTTTTAAATTTGTAATAAAAATTATGAGAAATTGTTGGAATTTTTCTTGATCAATTTGTTAATGATTCCGTATTATTGGCAAGGACGACTCTCTGTTAATGAATTAAAGATTGATTGCATCGCATTGTATGATTAACGTGGATTTATATTGGCAAAAAAAAAAATTTCTTGTTTTATTTTGTAGACTAAGATCAAATTTAGTTTCCATTGGCAGAACAAAACAATTTTTATTTTGATCAATTTTCAGATTTACCCCTCCATTTACTAATACCAACATAATTTAAAGCTATATGTACTGCAATACTAACAAACAAAAATTGATCTATAAGTTATCATGTTTCGAAACTGAAACTTTTGATTAAAATTTGGAAAAACCAATAGAAAATAAAGAAAAATTCAATTTGAATTTGTGTTGATTTGATGATGTTATGTATAAATTTTATAAGAAATAATTGATAACCGAAAATCATTCTGGAGAAATTAAATGTAATTTTCTTCATTTATCTTAGGAAAATTACTTAAGATCATGATATTTATTTAAATTCAATTTAATTGATTTGATTTTCCAAAGATTTGATTCTTCAAATGAAAATTCACAAATTTTAATTAAATTATGAAATTTGAATAACAAATATTTTTCAACATTATATAATTAATAAAAAATATTGAAATAAAAGTAACAATTCTACTGCGGAACAATTGCAATTCGATCAAATCAACTTGTAAATTAAAAATAATTTAACTTTTTATGGCCTTGGGTTTGGTCCATGATATTTAAAAGCCAACGATGAAATATACCCGATAAAATGTGACCAATGAAATGTTCTTGATAATTAGCTAAAAACCTTATATATACCTAAATTTAATTCATATTTCCTATAGTAGAATTATATCTAAATTAAATTATGTAAGCTAAATTAAATTAGCTACAGTCAATTTCTAATTAACAAAATGTCAACGTTACAAAACTTTTGATATATTTTACGTTCCTCTGTCCGTCATAATCGTGTTTTGCTATACCTATAACTAAAGTGGACTAACATTATGAATCACTTGCAGTTATACATTTATAAAATCTTCTCACTATTTTTTATTCATTTTTTTTTTAAACTTTTTACCAATCAATTTTTATAACTTTGACCATTGGGGAAATTAAAATTTAAATATAATATTTTTACATTTGGTTCGGAAATAGACTAATTTTGTATACATACTCTATAAAACCAATATTTTTCTATAGGGAAATTAGAGTGTTCAGGAAAATTGCTTGAAAATAATAAAATTAATATTTTTTATTTTCGAAAAATGTATAATTTTGATACAAGTAAAAATTTGTTTGCAATTTGTTTAGATTAATCTTTAACTCATTTATAATTGCAAATATTTTGCTCAGAAGGTTTTCCAAAAACTATGAAAAACGAACTATACGCAAAAAATATGAAGTTTTTTGTGAACAAAATTTATAGGAATGCTAGATCTACGCCAGGCAAGCGAATAGCTTTAATATAATTAGTAAAAATATTTAATATAGTTTTTTTTTCCTTTTAAACTAACCATATTTTTTTATTTTTCTTATATTTCAGATGGGCTAAATTTTTAATGATAAAATATAATTAGGGCCACAAATGAACAAATTGTAAATTAAATTTCTTCGTTATTTCGGCTTTGTTTTTTTAAATAGGTGAGTTAAATTGAATAATTATGAATTGATTTTTGTTTTATGGAAGATTTCCTTAATCTCAAATTATGTAAATGAACAGAAATTATAATCCATTACGTTAAATATTTTTACAGAGTAGTTTGAAAATTAAGTTAAATAGTTCAGTTGTGAGTTTGACGGTTCCATCAATGGCAATAAGTTTTGTTCAAAAATAGGAAATATGCGATCGTTTTGAAATTTGTAAAAACAATTTGTAAAACAATGGCGAAATTATAATAAATATTATTATTAAGAGGCTATATTAGATGATGTTATAAATTGGTGAAAGTATTTGCGGAATATTGATTAAAATTTGAACGAAATCTATATGCAAAATCATAATAATGTTTAAATTTAATATTTTGCATTTGCTACAGAATGAATTAAACGTCACACTATTATTTTCAGGTTTTTCTTGAGTAGTATTTATATACTTTTAATTATAATTATGATTACTAATTACTTTGACGAAAAATTTCACAGTAGCTGTAGGGCTGAATAGATAAAATAAGTTATATATAAAAAATTTATTATATTTAATAAAACTTAATCAAAGACAAAGTTTAATCAAAAAGGAACTAATTTTATAAAAAAATTCTGATTTTAGGCGGGATATTTGGCATTACTATAATTTTATGAAAAAAAATAGTTTTATGTAGTAACTAAATTTACGATAGGATAAGTTTTTGTGAGGAAAAGTTTTCTACCGAAGAGATTCTTCAATTAATTGTTAAATTTTTCGTTAATTGGAAGATAAATAGTTTCGATGTACTGCTTGTAATAAATCAAGTAAAGTATTTGATAATATTGGATATTCTACACAATATTTCAAGCAGAGTGTGAAGCTATTTCTATATGTAGCTTAACAAAAAAAATTGTCTAACAAAACTTTCAATTTAACGATGTTTATTCAAGAGACTGTACTGAAAGATTGTACTAACAGACGTAAATAATTCAAATTTCATTAAAATTATACCGTCCTAGTTTCAAATTCATAATCAGCAGAGTTTAAACATAAAATTCCAAATCATTTCAAATACGTTACATAGCAGATAAAGAATTTATTGATAGAATTTCAATATCAACTGTTGAAATGTAAAATTAACCTATTAATAAAATTTAAAAGTTTAATAAAAATACTAAAAATATTTAAAAATAAATTACAATAAATTAACAACAATTTAAAATACAAAATTCTGGAAAAGTTTTAGGAAATCTTAGGAAAATCAACTTAAGAAAGAATTTTTTTTTTATAGTTTACCTTATATTACAACAAAAACTGATACAAAATGGCTGAATAAATAAAAAAAAGTCTTGACTTTAATGTTCACAAACTCACTAAAAACACTCTTTTAATATTCACTGAGGCACTAATAAAATTATATTTTTATAATTTTCACTATTTTAGTATAAAATTGGAAATATTTATTTATTTTAATTAACACTACATTTTCATAATTTTTAAATTTTTATTTTTATTAAATAAATTTTAAACTAAACAAAAAATCATCCGTAAATTTTTATGTTTCAAGGAACATTTTCAAAACGAGTTTAAAGGCATGAAAAACTAGGAAAATTTTAGAGATTTTATTATTTTCTTTATTGAAAATGATTTAAAAACATTTATTATTATTTTATTAAGTTTTATGAAAGTTAAAAGTTAATTTTTATTTATTTATTTATTTTTTTTTTCTTGTAATTATAAAAACGTCTTTTCATGCCGGCAATTAAATATCAACTAAGAAAAAAGGCGTGACTAATTAAATTGGCGGAAAAATTTACCTTTAAATTGAAAATTGAAAATATCGTTAGAGAAATTTGAATTTAAAAATATCGTTAGATTTAATTATTGGAAAATTAAAAAATTACTTTAAATTTAAATATTATATAATTCAAAATTATAATGTTTATGAAAAAGGACGAATGAAAGTTTTGCGTAATGTTTGTCTATAGAAATATAAATTGTAGAAAAACAAAAACAGATAAAAGTCGGAAGTTTGAATATTTTTCAGATGTTATACTATGCTAACATTATAATGGCAAATATGAATTTTCTATAAAATACGTTTAATAATCGAATTTAGCAACTAAACTCCCATTTGTTTTACACACTAAGCATCGCCGACACGTCTGAACAGGTTATGGTCAAATACTTATTCATCAACCTATCAGCCCAGTTGCCAGATTGGCTGTTAGGTACTGATTCATCAACCCCACATAAATATTAATCATTGATGTATTCAACACGAACTGTAATAGTTATAATTTTAGAACAGCTACGAAAAGGATTCTTTTATTTATTAAATAATTTTTAAAATATTTTTAATTTAAATAAAATTATGAATTAAAATTTAAATTAGAGTTTTAGTTTTATTTAAATTAGAGCTGTTATAGAAAATTTATAACAGCTCCAAGATTTTTTTAATTAGTTTAAAAGCTAAAGGACTCTAAAAATAAACTTAATTAATATTAGTAAATGGGCCACTAAATTATAATCATTAAATTAAAAGAAAAAAGCTAATTATTAAGATTATAATAAATTTTAATTATAGAATTTAAATTAATCTAACGATATTTTTAAAATCAAATTTCTCCAATGATATTTTCAAATTTAAATTTCTCTAACGATATTTTTTTCCCGCCAATTTACTTTTAGAAATTTAATAAGTCACGCCTTTTTTCTTAGTTGATATTTAATTGCCGGCATGAAAAGACGTTTTTATAATTAGAAGAGAAAAATAATAATTAAATTAATTAAAATTAACTTTTAACTTTCATAAAACTTAATAAAATAATAAAATAAATGTTTTTAAATCATTTTCAATAAAGAAAATAATAAAACTTTAAAATTTTCCGAGTTTTTCATGCATTTAAACTCCTTTTGAAAATGTTCTTTGAAACATAAAAATTTGCGGATGATTTTTTGTTTAGTTTAAAATTTATTTAATAAAAATTTAAATTTAAAAAAAAAATGAAAATGTAGTGTTAATTAAAATAAATAAATATTTCCAATTTTATACTAAAATAGTGAAAATTATAGAAATATAATTTTATTAGTGCCTCAGTGAATATTAAAAGTGTTTCTAGTGAGTTTGTGAACATTAAAAACAAGACTTTTTTTTATTTATTCAGCCATTTTGTATCAGTTTTTGTTGTAATATAAGGTAAACTATAAAAAAAATATTTTACATTTTCTTTCTTAAGTTGATTTTCCTAAGATTTCCTAATACTCTTTAAAAATTTGGTTTTTTTAAGTTATTTTAATTTATTTTTAAAATATTTTTAGTATTTTTAATAAACTTCTAAATTTTATTAATAGGTTAATTTTACATTTCAACAGTTGATATTGAAATTCTATCAGCAAATTCTTTATCTGCTATGTAAAGTATTTGAAATGATTTGGAATTTTATGTTTAAACTCTGCTGATTATGAATTTGAAACTAGAAAGGTAGAGTTTTAAGGAAATTTAGTATAATCTCTCAGTACAGTCTCTTGAATAAACATCGTTTAATTAAAAGTTTTGTTAGACGATTTTATTTGTTAAGCTACATATAGAAATAGTTTCACTCTGCTTGATATATTGTGTAAAATTACCAACATTATCAAATACTTAACCTGATTTATTACAAGCAGTACATCGAAACTATTTAACTTCCAATTAACGAAAAATTATTCTGAACCTAAAGGATCAGTTTAACAATTAATTGAAAAAACTCTTCGTTTGTAAACTTTTCCTGACAAAAACTTATCCTATCGTAAATTTAGTTACTACATAAAACTATTTTTTTTTTTCATAAAATTATAGTAATGCCAAATCTCCCGCCTAAAATCAGCATTTTTTTTTAAAAAAAAAAGTTTTCTTCGACTTTGATTAAACTTTGTCTTTCTTTGATTAAATTTTATTCAAATTTTTTAAAGGTTTGTGTTACAAAGAAAATTAAAAACTTGTTAAATTATTTTATTCAATAAAAAATATAAAATTTTGTCTGAAGTTTTATCCAAGAGACCATGACAATTTTTTGAAAAGTAGCCTTTATATTATTTTTGTTCTGCTGGGTTTTTTTTTTATGATAATAATATAAATTTTTTTTGTGTTTTTTATTTTTTGTCAACTTTACAATTTTTGTTCAATCACTAAAGTGCATTCTTTTCTAGAGAGACTTTGAGCTTATGTTTAATAAGTTCAATTTATATTATTTTTTATATGTAAGAGGACAGGAAGCAGGAAGTTGACTAGACCGACGATAAAGGTAGTCAGCTGTCAATTTTCAAAAGAACTACAAATTAATAAAATACTAAAACGATTGCATTTTTTATTTAGAACTAAAATAGTTTAACAAAAAATAAAAAAAAATTATTAACTTTATTAGGAATGGTAACTATTTTATTTATGTATAAAAGAGGATAATTTAATGTAAAAGGTTTTATATTTAAATATCCTGTCAACAGAAGAGATTGATTGAGAGGGTGCTTAAATAATTTCTTATAGAATTGGGTAATTTTCTTTTAAATTTTGTTTATAGGGTGTGTTATGTTCAATGAAGGGTTTTATTTAATATATATTAAGTATAATATTTATAGTTGGTTTTATATACGAAGAAGGGAAAACATAATTTTAAAATGTCTGACATATGTCGAATAAAAAATTTATGTTTAAATGAAAATTAAATTTTGTTTGTATAAAATTCTATATGCCAATTCTCGAAATTTATAAAATTCCAATTTCGTAAAACAAAAATGGTAAATATATTTGTAAATTTTGGTTTTAAATTATTGGAAAATTATATTATTATCGATTTAAATACAGGAAGGAATTAATCTGAGACAAAAACAAATTTTAATAGAGGGCAATTGATCGGAACATCAAAGATTCAATTTTCGAAAAAATATATTAGAAAAATCTATTGCTCAATTAGAACTCGCAAAAATGATTTGAATAGGCGACCACAAACGATGAAATAAAACTTAAACCATAAAAGATATTGTTAGGTTGACAAAATCGGAAAGATTTTCTTGGCCAGTGGACATATCGTACATAGAAACTGAAATACAATACTAAAGATACGAGTATTTTATTAATTGTGAAAGCAGACGGGGTAAGGAAAACCAGACACTCGAGAATGAGATGGTTGGTTTGATAAGGAGGGAATGGAAGCGACCAATCGTCGTACCTAGACTATACGGTCCGTTGTACCTTTTTAAAAAACGTTGCCCATTGTCACCACGAATCATGCTTTCCCACTTCTTTTATAAAGTTTATCAGATTAGCAGGTTTTTCCTTGCTTATTTATATTAAATCTCTTGCAAAATAAAAACCGAAATTTTTTATTACATTGCATAGAGAAGGACAGTGACATACAAGATGCTCAATTATTTCGTCATCTTCAGCACAGCCTCTACAAGCAGTCTATGTTGTCAGTCTTAGTCACACGCACACGGCATGTTTACGTAGTAGTAAATGCTCCGTGACTATTCCTGTGTACAGTCTGAGCATGGGTTTGATCATATTCAGAATACTTCTTGATTGTTTAGCGTTAATTGTTTAGCGAGAAAAAAATTAATATAAGGCCTATGAAATGATCTACGAGTATGCAGAATTAGAAACGATCTGTGGATTTCAAAAAAATAGAACGGAATGTATAGGTGGGCGTGGGAATACGAAGATTAATTTGATTTAAATATGACGAAGTTTAAGTTTAAGTAAGTTATAATTTAAAAGTTAACTAAATTATTTAACATTGAATCACAATTTAAAATTTCTATATTTATAAGAAAATACTCAATTATGTTATAATTGATTCACACTACAATCATCCGCGAATAATCTCTAGTTATTGACCAATTTCATAAATGAGTTTACTTAATCACTAATCACCTTTCCTAGTTGTTAGTTAAAAAATAGACTTTGAATATTTTATATACGCTAATTAATGAAATATAATGTGTCATATATACGATAAAACGTCATCAACTTATAAATATCACCTCACCACAAATTAATATATTGTATCATTCAATATTAAATGCCATTTTACACCTTTGACTTTCCATACAACATTTAATTAAAATTTCCATATAATAAAATACAAAGTAATTTCAATAATAATTAATAAATAAATAATTATATGAAATTTTAATGCTTACTCAATGATAATGGTGGTAAATTTCTGCCAACTACGTTGATATTGCCAATGCTTTTTATGGTTTTTATATATACAATAATTGAAGAGTTGTAATTATATAAAATACCATTATCCCAGTTAAATATCATCACTTTATTAACATTGAATTAAAAATTATGTTTGGTGTATATAGGCAGAAAAATCATGCTATAAGAATTTTCTGTATAGTTTTATATAAATTACATTTTAAGAATATTTTATGGAATGAATTTTAAATCTTCTTGATTAATACTGAAGATATTATAGTTTACCAGCTAACATCTAGAAATTTTTTTACCTTTTGGGAATTCATCTATTCGAAAGAATGAATGCATAATATAAATTTATAATTAATGCTTATGGGCATATTAAATTACCATATATTACAAGCAGTCCGAAATACAACATTTATGTTTTATTATGGTTAGAATTATTTAAATTAATGTATAATATTGAATAGCAATAGCAACAATGTTAAATTCAAAAATATAAAATTACAGTAGCTGACATAAAAGTAAAAACCATTAATTTTGATCACTTAAATAAATAAAGTGAATATGTCATGGTACTAATAATTTAATATTGTCAATTAAGTTAACACTTTGACGGTCACAATTTTGTTCACATGATTCAGCTATTGCTGAAAGAATTGATCACATGCAATTGCAGTTGGTGTGCGCCGATACTACTATAAAAATGTTATGAACTATAACGACCAGTAATTAATATATTTACCGATCTGGTCATCATTCAAATCGAAGGATTTCGTACTTTTCTCAAAGCGAATACTTCTGAAGAGTTTATTTAATATGTCAACCATTTAATTATTAACAACTGAATTACTTTATCAGGTTAAATAACTGAAATTAGCATAAAACTTACCTAATCGCTTACAGATTGAAATTAATATGTAAGAATAATATTTTTCGTTATTTATGGAATCATGTTCTATGTAAGTTACATCAAAATTATGTAATGTAGCATCAATATTTTTTATTAATTCGACTATTAATTCGATTTTAAATTAATTCAATTTTCAGTTATGCTGACTCTACGCAAATTGTGTTATTGCATATGAAAATTATCTTTTCAGTTGTTGTTACGTTTACTTAAGGACGATACTGTATTTTTATTCATTGTTATGCCCTTTAGTTGCATTAAATGCAACCAAATATTATAATCATATAATAATATACAGAAAAAAATGCACTTTTTTTATAATCTAAAATTTTCTATATATTTTATGTTGATATTATATTTATGAACATAAGGCGAGTTTAGCATTTTATGTACAAAATTTGTTATGCGAAAGTGAAAGAAAAAAAAACCAGACGCATAAAAAATTGAATTTGATTTTGTTTTTATTGTTGGTTTTTATATGCTTTAATATAATTTTATTTTTTTGCCCCAGACAACAATCTCTGCGTTGATTGAAAACAAAGACTGCACTTCAACAATATAAAATGTTGTTGTTTTTCTGTTGCGTTCAAGATTAATTTTTTATAACGATAAAAAATTTTTCGCTGCACTTTTCTGATAACATTTTTATATATTTTTGAAAATAATTTTTTGATATAAAACAATAATTGCAGAGCACACCATCAGAGCACCATCATCAACATCATAACATAATAAAAAGAGATTGTGCATTTTTCCTGCAATTATAGTCAGTCAATCTTTTATGTTGTTTTTTTTTGTATCTTATAGTTTGTATTGCCCAGACATAAATCCCTCCCTAATTTAAATTTTATTGTTTTAGAGTGTTTTTTTCTTCTTCTAGTGAGTTAAAAAAAACTGATGGACTATGGACTAAACTAAAGGCTAAACAAAATGTACTCATGTATTGTATAGATAGAGAATTTAAAATTTGGTTTTTAAGATAAAGTTAATCACACTTTTATATACACTGAGAAAATTTTTAATTCGATTTGGTTTTGCTTGATAATAAATAATAACAATATTTTTTCAATTACTAATTTTAAAAGTCATTTTTATACTGATTTTGAATTCAATCTTAAATTGAGCTTGAAAAATTAAATAAAATTTATTACTAGATTAAAAAAGAAACTTTTATAACCAATTTCACAGTGGAAGCTTAAGCATTTGCCAGTAAAGTTAGCTTAAGCTTTGGTTTATTTTATTTTCGTGTTTATCAGTGCAAGCTTAAAGATAAGCCTTCCTTAAAGTGCGGTTTAACATAAGCCGCAAATTTCAAATCGTCAATTAGTG
Organism: Rhamphomyia laevipes; assembly: GCA_963920725.1. Lineage (NCBI taxonomy): Eukaryota > Metazoa > Arthropoda > Insecta > Diptera > Empididae > Rhamphomyia > Rhamphomyia laevipes. The sequence goes on along the minus strand of OY987255.1, from coordinate 14,699,393 downwards.
AAGTATCGTTATTACCAAAAATAAAAATATTTTTTAAATGTTTATAAACATTAAATGTTTATTATCAAATGTCCTGGCCTGTGTATTCATGTAATTATAGTTCTATTTTGGATCTTGCCACTAAGTAATATAATAGCCAATAAAATGGAAAAATTATTTCCAACATAAAATATTCAATTATGAAAATATTAACTGAAATTTCTAATTTATAATACTTTCGTTAAATTTCTTTTAAGGCGAATTACCTCTTAAGCAAAGCGTAATAAAACCTCAATATTTGACTTTACACAGCCAAAAAATCTGGAAAATTTAGTTTTATTATTTGTTTTATCAATAACTAACATAAAAATTTACTTCAGTGCATTTGAAAAACTGCACATCCAATCAGCATAAATTGCATAAAAATATAATCAAACTTTATAAAACTTATATAACTATGTTTTCATTTTCACATAACTTTACCCAAAAAACTTTGTACTTTCTGACTAGAAAGGCAGACGGATGGCCTGACAAGGACGACTACAAAATGTGAAACATAAACGAAATCCACAACAACAGAAAAAAATGATAATATAAAAACGCATGTCTGACATTTTTTTGTATTCATCATCGTATTTCTCTATATACTTTTTTTACTGCCCAGCCAGTAAAGATGCAATTCACAGAGCAAGGTCATTTAAAGGGTATCACATTTATTGACGTCGACAGACAGACAGACATGCGACCATTTTTGGTCGTTGTCGTCTGTTTTATATAAGATTTATCCGGCGTGCATAAAACTTTTTGTAATCTGTTGCTGGCTTTTTATTAGAGATAATGGTAAACTGCATTTTATTAGTAATTTATCCTACGTCCCGATCTACAATAACAAAAACTAATATACTTTTTTTTTGTTTTCTTACTTATCAAATGTCCTGGCCTGTGCATTCAATTTATAGACATTATTGCACGAAAGGTCTTTGAAATATTTAATATAAAAAAGTTATTTTGGATTTAGTGAACGGACAAATATATCAGAAAATTGCATGCAATTTGAATCGACGATATATAAAATATAAATTTTATTTGTAAGTGATGCTGCCTGAGCTGAATTAATTTCATGATAAAATTGGAAAACTGTTAAAATAAAAAAAATAAAAAATTATATACAAGAATGAAATTTATGAGATTCAATCTTTTAAAAATGTTGTTGTGTTCCAGCTGCATTCAAAAAAAAAAAAAGAAGAAAAAAGTGCATTCAAGATGTAATTTTTTTTTTTTCTGATGTATTTTATATTTTATGTCTGGGGCATTTATGTTGCATTTTAAATCTTTTGTGATGCGTTTTATCCGTTTCGCCTTTGGTTAATGTAGATTTCAGTTTATATAGCCATAGTCCCTCCTGGGAAAACGCACTTAAATAATTTATCACAAAAATTAAATCAGATTAAAAAAAATGTGCAGAATATAGAGAAAAATTAAATATGTACAAAAGAGAGAATAATTTAGAATTAAAATGCTAATTTAATGAAAATTAATATAAATATTATTAAAATAAATATTTATTTTTTAATATTTATTTTATTAATTTAATAAATTCAATACAAGGAAATATTTAAATCGATAATAAAACTTAAAATTAAAAGTATTTGATTGAACCTGGGCCACTAACTTAAATTATATACAGAATCTAAAAGAATTTGAACAGAAGATTCTTTGCAGAAACCAGAATAATATGAATATCATATTTGGATGAAGCCGTTTTGTAACAGCATTTATTTTAACTATTTATATGGTTGGCGAATTGTAAGGTTCTAACCTTTTTCATGGGAACCATTTCAAAAAATAGACGTATGTAAAAATATTAAAATTAATTAATTTTGATAATCCTTTAATAAATTTCTTACTTATTCATCGTGGTTTATTTTGTAGTATATATTCTGAACAAAATTTCAAATAACGCATTTTAATTTTAACTATTCACATTATCTGAATTTGATTTTATCATAATCGGCGAATTAACAGTACGGACACATTAAGAAATGAATAGGCTTTATTGATCTCTAAAATTCAGATAGATTAATTAATTTTAAAATGTAAATCACACAATGCTGTCAAGTGACTTAAAAATTAGATTAGTCTATATATACTAATTGGCCAATCAAACTACTCTACTTCTATTACCAAATCAATGTCGTTCCATCAACAAATCCTAAGTAATTCGTATTCGTACTATCATTTGCAAACCATCAAAATTATGATTACTACTATATAGAATCCTTATTGACCTCCAAAAAGAAATCTTCTTGGGGATCAACCTCAAAGAAACTAACGCTGGTTCCCAAATAGGTAATCATATGCAATAATATGTTTTCTGTAATTGGTTGAGTCTATAGAACGTTCCTTTTTTTATGACCGATTGCCCACAGTTTTCCCAATAGACGGGGGAGAACTGAACATTTTTTGTGTTATTGTTTCTGTCTCATGCTGCTCATGCACATACGACTGAAATGGAAATCCTTACAATACAACATGAACGAACTATGCGAAGCGGGTGTTCTGGGTTGAAAACTAATTCTGAAATTCGGTTGAATGAGTGTCTGGTTCCCACAGTTATCGTTGGCATGTGAGCCGTGAAGGATACGAGAAGTACAAATTCTTGCCTATGTGCTTGGACCTCTAGCGGGTTCACTCTTCAATCCAATCCAATAGAATCTACAGTCTTATTTTGACATCGTCGCAGGAATGCACTATAATTTGTTATAACATTCTGGCAGTTAATAAATTACATTAAATATTTTAAAATTATTTTCGTTTTAATATTGAGAAACGTGGAAAATTTTTATATTATGAATATTTTTATTTTATTAACTGTACACGTTCAACTAATTAAAAATTTGTCACATAAATATACAAAAAATTACTTCTTTTTATGACAATACAAACTCACGACATAAAAACATTTTCTTTGTTACGCTAAATTTAATTGCAAAAAGTATCTGACAGAATCAAACAAAAAAAATAAAAAAGTGACAGTACGTACACAGAGATTCAAAGATTTTTAAATTGTTTTGGATTTCCAGTCACAAAATTGCATTAAATTTTGATTATACATATTTAGATACATTGTATCTATTTGAAATTTTTTATGTTTTTGAAATTCTAGAGGTGGAGGAGATAAACACAATTAAATTTTGTTTGTTTGTCACAACAATAAAATAATTTTTATTTTTGGATAAAAATTTTTCACGTTTTTACCTTAACGTTAAAAAAAATCGTAATTTTTTTGGTTATAGGGGATGATAATGAAAAGCTTTTGAAAAATGATTTTATAATCAACAAAAATTCCATTGTCGATACAAAAATATCGGAGTTTTCGGACTTTTGGAGAGCGATATGAAATAAATCCAACAAAATGCGCAGAACAAAAGATATCATTTTTTTGGGTGATTTCATTTTATGACCAACAATGCCATAAAAGAGTCAATGATATTGAAGGCTTTTGTTTTGTTGTATTTTTTTATTTTTCAACTCCAATTTTGAAATTCTACTAAATGACAAAAATAATATAATTTTTGATTACAAAAAAAAAAAAATTGTTCTTATGATGAATATTTTTAATGATTATTTGGTAGACTGTAATAATTGATTGTCGAATTTTATACAGAAATTAAATATTGTCTGTGAATTTAACAAAAAAAAATAATGAGATAAGATTGACGGGTCAATCTCTAATCCGGGCATTTTAGTATACATTTTTTTTTAAAAACCATTTTGAACTTTGACGGGCCGGTCCCAAATGTTTCTCGATTCGTTTAAATACAATTTAATTATTTAATTTTTTTGAATTCTGTCAGATATTTTTGATGGTTTATAAAATACCAAGAATTCTGGCTCTAAAATCTGGAGAGGGGTTGAATTATAGACTATTACCTTTTATTTAGAGTTAATATAACATTTCTACCAGAGTTGTTAAATAATGAATTATTTTTGTAATGCATTATTTTTAATAATTAATAATTCAAAATAATGCATTCATTTTTATGTAATTCAAATTCATAATTATTTTTGAATTAATTAATTAAAATAATGCATTAAAAATTGAATTATTAAAATAATGCTAATGAAGTTCAAAATGCATTACAAAAATAATGCATTATTTAACAACTCTGATTTCTACACCTTCTATAGACGTGGACAATTAGCGATAACAGACAGACGAACAAAATAAAACCTTAAGACATTTTGTCCTAGTACAAAATTGCCTAAAAATTATGTAAAAAATTAATTACATTGCAATATATATAATTATTTAAATAAATTCCTTTTGAAATTCCAATGATTGGTGATATTTTTTTTTGATTTACGTCATTTAGTCTAGCCAAAACAAAGGTTATCAAAATATTTCTTTATTATGTCTTTTTTCGGTTGCATTTTTGTTTTCCTCATTTGATTTTTTTTTATAATCAAAAGTTTATTTTTATTGTATTTATTGATTATTATATTGAAATTTAAAAATTTATTTATATATTATCACAGAAAGTTCAAAAAGTCGCTGATTAAATAAATCAAAAAAACAAAACGTTTAAAGATATTTTTATTTTACATTTTACAATAAGTAATTTAGTTGATTTGAGTGTCGAATATATGAGAATATTATCGTTTACGTATTACATTACGTATTACAATTCCAAGATAAAAAAATGAATTAGAATATGTAATTAAACTAGTCCCTAAGATAACACATTCAATTTAAATCTGTTCATCAGAGCCAGACACGAGAAAGATAAAGTAATTTTAATTAACAACGAATTTCACTACTTAATAATAAAAATATTAACTACAAGTTTAATACTCTTATAATTTAAACTAGTTTCAGTGTTTCATGGCTTCAGATATTTATACTTTAAACTAGTTTCAGTGTTTCACGGCTTCAGATATTTGGCATTATCGACAGCGTCCTGTAGAAAATTAAATAATTATATTTTTCCATAATTCTAAAATCAGTATTGCTCCGAAAAACAGTGGAAATGATGAGGTTGCACTATGGCAACACAAAACCAAACTGCGAGAACAACCAAAAAACTATGGGAACAACCGAAAAACGAGATTTATACTGTGGAAACAACCAAAAAACGGTGAGTACAACCGACATACGGTGGGCACAATCTTAAAACCAAAAAACGGTAGGAACAACTGAAATACGTTGGGCACAATCTGAAAACGAGATTTATACTGTGGAAACAACCAAAAAACGGTGGGAAGAACCGAAATACGGTGGCCACAATCTGAAAATATGAATTCTACTGTGGAAACAACCGAAGAACGTGCTTAAATTAAAGATTGTTTTATAAATTTAATGAAAACAAAAACAAATAATATTATAAAGTGAGTTAAGACACAGCTTCATAGGAAATTAGTTAAATATAATACAACAAAAATACCTGAATACAATTTCCAATCTTTTTTGAATAGCTAAAAATTACAATAGCATCGTAAATAATACCGAAACGTAATGGGTGGGTAATATACCAATACATCAATATATGAACTGTTGCACCATTAAATTATACTATTATATTTTAAGTAATTTTCTAAAATTCAATGTCTAGTCTTATGTGTTTAAAAACATTTACATTTACCTAAGGCTAAATATTATATTTAAAAGGGTAAAAATATCTATAAATTTAATTCAAATTCATTTATCCTTCACCATTAAATACATAGTCATTATATATAAAATGTATATATATGTAAATACTTTGTAATTTTCTGTATATACCATATCAAAATAATTAATATTGATTTTATGCATGCCGACGGGATACTCGTACGTTTGAAATTGTTTTATTCACAATTTCAAAAATTAAAATCACCTTATGGCTATATATAAAAATGATGGCTATACACTAATTCTGTACAATATAATTGGTAATTATGCGTAAATAATATTAGTTGACACAAGTTGTCGGCATATCCCAGGACGTCAAAAACGATGATTATCAAATTAAAATTTTTTTTATAATATTATGTTGCAAATATTCAAGTAATTTAGGCGACAGATATTTCACAAATTATTTTATATGTCACTTTATGTAATGCTATAATTTATTTACAAGTTTTTTTTTTTTAAAGTCAACATTGTATTATGTAAAAACATAAATTTTAATTAATTTATATAATAGACAATGTTAAAATCATCTTTAAATGTAAGAATATTAAATTAAGTAGAAAATTCTATATATAAGAATGTAAATTATATTTTAAAATTGAAATTATAAATATAAACTCTAAAAAAAATTATATTTCATTATTGGATTTGGTGCCAGAAAATGATCATTTAATTGAAACTGAAAGTAAAATCCTTTTTTTTTTTGTTGTAGAAGCTATATCGTATATTGAACATAATAATGACCATTATATGCCTTCGGCTGGTACTAATCCAATTAAACGAAATGACAAAACATACTTTAATCATATATACTTTGTTTTGAATCTTTCAAATTTCAGTCATTCCGAAACTGAATTAAATAATATATAATTTAGGGAACCGTACTAAAGGGTTTTGAAAAATAATAAAAGTCAATCGAGTGAAAATAATATTCGCGCATTTAAATAGAATAATTTTCACCCTTTCATTTATTTAAATTTGATGATTTGATGTCAAGCAGACTGTATGTCAATTATGAGCTTCATGATTAATTTCAGTCGTCGTTTTTAACTTTTGCCCTTTATAAAATAACCAAGTTCGTACAGAATTCGAAATGTCATTAGTTGAAAAAGTGGTACTCTAAAAGAATATATTGACTGACGACGAATCTGTGTTCTTTAGATTTTATAAATGATGAAGTATTAACAATTTTGTTATTGATAATGGTGAGATTACGTGAACAATTCATCGCGTTCTTCTTATAGTGAGCAAATCATTGTAGTCAACTTTTAATCATACTTTACTTCATTTTGGATAATCTCTTCTTTTCTGTGTGCTTTTTTAAATTTTGATAAAAAATGAAACTATAAAAATTTGCCATACATAAAATGTTGTCCATGAAAAATGTCCGTGCTAAAAAGTGTACAATGAAATGTGCACGATATTTTGGCCGGCAAGCAATACCAAAATATTATATTCTTTTAACAAAGTTAATAATTTGTTAGAATAATTGTTAAATTAATAAATACTGTAAAACCAAATCTAATCGGAAACTATATAGAATATGAAAATTCGTCGAAATGAAACTAAACTTGCCATATTCAATTTCTATTACATTTGTCGGTTATGATAAAATTATATCAGAAAAACAAAAAGACTTTTATATAATTTCTATAGCTGTCAACATATAATTCGAAATGATTGCCATCGTTGTTGACATATACACACTTTTTACTTAACTGCAAGCATGTGCTTGAAAAACTAAAGCCAGCAGAATATATAAATTTTATAATCGTTTTTGTCTGCCGATAGGGTTAAAAAAAAAATACATTCTATATTTATTATGTATGTATGTATATTTTGGAACTTTCCACTTACATATGTATAAAGAAGATACCCAGAAAAAAAAAAACAACAACCCAACTGAAAAATTGAACTCAGACAGTTAAAGTATGAGGTGTTTTCAACCATCAAACCATAAAAGTTCTAAAAATTCATTTTAGTTTAGTTTTTTTTATTATTTTGGTTTGGTTTGTTTTGTTTTTGTTGTTGTTTGTTTTAATATAAGAAGCCCATCAGATCACTAAAAAATTTGAAATTATACTAAATATATATAAATACATATGTATATATATAAAATGTATTATAGAAGAAACAGAATCTTTTAACCACTGCCGGCAGGAATAATAGGGTAAAAAAAAGAATTGTTTTGTCACCCTTTCATTTAAAGTGAATTTCAATTGATAAATGTAATAAATTCAATGGGATTGCACGAAGAGTTTCTTGCTTAGGTATTGACAATATATGTATGTACATAAAAAATTACATTTATAAATGCAATTTTTTCCCCTCTTTTATTATTCCACTTCGGAACAAAGAGCTTCCTTGCAAATCTTCCATCGTACTCTGTTTGCATCCATTTCGAGGCTTACTTGCATATTGGTAGTGATTTATTTAATTGGTTTTCACTATGCGAATAATCGGTCCGAAAAGTAAAGTTGTATCGCTGAAGTCAATGTTAACACCTTGCAACGCGACGTCGTCTGGCTGCTGACAGTTGTCATTGCCAATGACAATCTTGACAGATTTTTTTTTTCTTTAGTTACCATGTGGAACTTTCAAACCGCGTGGATTTATTATTGTCGTTCTTTCTATAAATTGGCCTGTCCAAGATTTGAACCTGGGTCTTCTCGGTAAAAATAAATATTGTATAATCCACGTTGCTAACTGATCTGCATGCAATAATAAAGTAAGATTGGGAAAGATCGAGAGTTTACTGTATGTATAAAGAAAACTGTAACTGATTATTTATTTCATTAACCATGAAAATGGTGTAATGAAATTTTTCTTGTATAATTAAAATAAAAACACCTAAAAATTTAAAATCCTCAGATTCAAGCATCAAAGTATTCGTAATTTTTTTTAAAGTCATCACTCAAGACTCCATAGAAAAAATCCCAAGTAGAAGAGGCTTAAACAATCTACAAGTTAAGTTTTGTGAATTTACCCATTAAATTTAGTAGACTGTGTAAGGTAAGCTGTAAACCTTCCAAAATAATCAATTGATGAATTTGAATATTGTTTTAGTTTCTTCTATTGGTGATTTTTGATTTTGAAGGAATCTAGAGTGATGGCTTTAAGAAAGGACTATTCATATAAATGTTGTACTAAAAGTTACCATCAAAAACATTGTTTCATCTGTTAACCATTTTTGTTACCAAGTGTTTTATCAATTCCTATACATATACAAATAATATAATCAAAATCTGGTTATAGTATGAATTTGTCGCTATAATTTAGACTTATTTGCATCCATCATATTTCTAATACCTCAGATTAGAAAATGCATATAACTCGATATTACTAAATATTACAATTTTTTTTTGGCTTTATAAAACAACTTTTTTCCATTATACAACAACTTAATCACAGCAACAATTTCCTTAGATAATCTTTTAATATTTTTATAGCATCCTTCAAACTTTCAAACTAATCAAATAAATGTGGTTATCTAAATTAAAAAACAAATTCAATTTTTATGAAACCTGTCACAGAGCAGATTATATCAGTTAAAATGTTGAAATACTTATCCAATTCAACAATATTATCGGTAACTAAAAAATATATTTTTACATATGTATGTAGATTTTTAGTTGAATTTGACGGAGTGTTTAATTCGTCTAGCCTGTTACTGGCATCATATCAACATCATTGTATAGTTAAATATTAATTTTCCTGGAATCTTTTCATTTTTTTTTTTCAAGTTATATTTTCTGATGTGATGATTATTTACATTGCAGGTTTTTCTGTTTAAATGGTGCCATTATTGTTTTGAGATAAATAATTTATATAACGATATATCGTTAAATACTTTATATAATATTCAAATTATTTTCGTCCAATCTCATGATAATGTCGGTTTGAATGCTGACAGCTTTTACTTAAAACTTTTATCTTAATATAGTTAATATTTATGCAAAATTTTAATGTTTTTTTTTTATTTTCTGTTGCATTCAATCTTTTATATACTAAGTCAGACGGTATGTAAAGCGATCAATTACGCACGCCCTTCAAAATCCTTGCAGCATTCATGCATGAATGATAAAATTTCGCCTTAAAGTTATTTTTTTTCTTGTTTTTTTGCAACACAGCCAAAATATATTTACATACGAAAAATTTCGAAATAATATTTTTGAGCCGATTTTATATTTAAATAAATCTTCTATAGACGGATATGTAAATGTGTATATGTAGTCTAAAGTCAGCCAGCTAAAAAACAACATTATCCAAAAAGAAGAAGAAGAAGACGGAAAAAAAAGAAAGCCAGACAATCTGATTCCTTTTACACAGTAGCAAAGTCTTTTCGATTGCAACATTGTTCGTTGTTGTTGTTATTGTAAATATTGCATAGATACAACATAAATCTAACTAATATGGATACATACAAGTGTGCCTAGCATAAACTAATACATACACCCACACAGTTTTTTTTGTGATCATTCCATTTTATGCGTTATACAGTGCAGAATATTATAGGAGAATGTACAAATATTGTTGGCGAGCGACCGTCGGCATTGATGAATTTTTCATCTGGTAAAGAATATTATATAGCAACATTGGCTGTGTTTTTTTTGTTGTTGTTGTATTGTATGCTTGCAGTATTATAGATACATATATTTGACCTTGAAATATTTTACAAAAGTTGCATAGGGTGTTCCCATACCATCATAATAATAATAAAAATTTTCGTTGTATATTTTATAAATGTTAAACAGGAAGGCAATACGAGCCACTTGATCAGCACGGTATCAAAGAGTTTGAGTTGATGATGGTTGGTGTTTTTGTGGGCTGTTTATGAATTGAAAAAATAGATATTGTTTATATTTTTATTCTTTTTGTATTACAGAGTGATTTATATTAATGCAAATTTGAGTTAAGTTAAAAAGTTCTTCAATATTAAGTTTGGTTTGGTTTTGATAATGTATAGTTTATGCTAAATTAAATTGCATTAGAATAAGAAAAAAAAAATATTATTTAGTTTGAAATTTTATGTTTTTCATATTTTCCTCTTTTAGGTTTGATGTGCGCAAACTGTACAAATTAAAAAATGTTGTACAAAATTCATAAATTATTCGTAAATTGAAATTAAATTTTTTGAATTGTTTCTTTTTTACAACATCTGTAGAAATTACTGTATGTAGTAGTAGTACTACAATAATTCTAAGTACTGCAATGCAATAGTACTAAAATATAATGATGTCCAGAATTACATACTTAATTAAGTATACAATTGTATATAAATTTTTATCTATACACGTAATAAAAAATCAACATACTTGGTTGGTTGATTTAAAAGGAGTGGGAAATACGAGACTCCCACGCACATAGGCACAGAAAAGTGAACCCGTTGTACACTCCATCGAACGCTGCATCTACCCATTTCACTTCTTTACCTATTTCACTTCTTTAACGAACGATATCATCTTGGCCGGTTTTATCTCACCTGCTTCCTCAAGGTTTTTTTAGAAAGAAACCACCAAATTTCCTAAATCTTTTTTGTTGCACTGATGGGCAATGACATAAAAAATGTTCCATTGTCTCCTCCTCCTCTATACACCCACGACACATGGTGGATGTAGTAGTATGACCTAATCTAATTACATGCTTTCTAAGAATTGTCTCGTGACAATAGCCGAATCAGCCGAATTATCTTGGCCTTCTTGTAGTTTGGAAGACCCCAGAACATTTTTGTATATGTACATACCATACAAACGTTCCGATGTTCATTCCATTTCGAATTGCTATAACTTATGGCACATTTATTTATTGAGCTTTACATATTTTATAAACCTCTAAAGAGACATCCGTAACACCTTTACGTGCTAGTTCATCTGCTCTTAGATTAAGATTAGTCTTATTTAAATCACTCAACTTTCCTGTAAGTACCCTGTAACAATTGTTTTAAATAGATTTGTGCACATGCACATCACAAACCTAAAAGTGGAAAATATGAAAAACACAAAATTTCAAACTAAATAAGATTTTTTTTTTGTTAGCCTTAACTGCATATATTCAAACAAAATAACAACAACAATTACAACATCCTCAACATAACCAAAAGGCAATGAAGAGCAACAGACATCTCAGTTATTGTGAATAGACTCCTCCAGATTCTACTGTTTTTATTTTTCATGTTGTGTGCAAAAGCAAAGTGGATTATTATATGCCCAGACACAGAGAAAAACTAAGCTCTAAGCACGGGTATAAACATAAAGCATTAAATATTCGATATATTCGTACATATAGCTACTATGAGGGTTACACAAAAAAAGGATAGAAAATTCAGATAGACACACACAAACTAACAAATTTCAATAAAAAAATCGACCAGACGACTATGGAAAAATGCATTTTTCGACATCCCAAACCATTGACGACGACAACAACGACGACCATTATTTTTTTTTATTTTTCAAAAAAAAAAAAAAAAACATTTTTAAATTTTACATAATATAAAATGAAAAAAAAACAATTTAATGTTTTTATACATATATAACTGTATATTTTATTATGTTATTTAATGTAGGTAGAGCATAAGTTCGAATTATTAAATATATGAGGGTTTATGCGCACTACAAATATTTTTGTATATAGCTAAAAAGTAATACAGAAAATAGCATTTACCACCGGGTGGTGTGATGTCTGGTGGCAGTCTGGTCTGGTGCTCTTTTGGGTCTAGCCAAAAAGGCTTGGGGGCTTATATATGTATACAATAAAAGTATCTTGTGATACTATATCGAATGCATTTTTATATTTGTTACATTTCTGCAAATATTTTTCTTTTTTTCATTTTTTTTTTTTTTTTTAAATTTAACCTTGTCGCGTTCACCGCGAATGACATTCGTTTATGATGCAAAAGAAAAATATTAAATGTGCAAGGCTCAGCAAAAATATTTTATTTATTTTTATTATGTAAAGGAAATTTTATTTTTTTTATGATATAATAAAGAAAATATTGAATTTTAATTAAAAATATTTGAAAATGATAAATTTTAGATATTAAATTAATAGAGAAATTCCAGTGGTAAAAAAAAACTGAAAATAATTGAATCAATATATTAATAATGGTGAACAAAATATTTTGAATGGAGAAACTGTCAAAAATCTTTTTATTAACAAATATGTAATACATCACTTAACTCTCCCAAAGTCAAAAGCTCTCTAAGTCAAAATATTCCATTAAGTCAAAATGCCGTTGAATTAAAAATATATGATAAAGTCGAAATGGGAAAAAGGCGAGTGAATACTACACTTTCTCAAATATATGTAGATTCTAACAAAGATATTCTACCACGGTGAGAAAAATTTGCTAGATGGCACAATTTAGCTAATCGAGCTAGTAGTAATCTAAATCTATAGTATCGTATTTACTTTGGTTATCAATTCCATGTTTAGTGAGTTCATCATAGTTTTTGCATAATTGTTTTCGTTACTACGATAATAATGAAAGTAATTTCTTTGCTGGATTCATCGATTTTTATGATGGATTCATCGTTTCGTTTTCGTCGAACTAATTTTCGAAAAATAGAATTTTTTTAAATCAATTCATCGTTTCGTCCAAAATCTGGTGAAGATTTTTTTTTTTTTTGGAATAATGTTTGACATTTTTGATAGAATATTTTCATATTTACAATAATATTCTGAATTGTAATTTATGCCCACTCATAAGTTAGCGTACGTAGGACGTAATTATAAATCTATAATTAATATTTTTATTAATTTGCAAATTTTCTTTTGGTTTCTTTAAGCATATACGTCAGTGCCATGTGTTTTTATATTTGATTGATTTGGCCAGCTCGTCTCGTGATCTTGTAATTTGTCTATTTCTGGTAGTCTTCAATAGTCTCTGGACTGAGTGTGTTGCCTTTTGTCAGCTATATCCACATAATGTCGCTAATCTGAACTTTTTATTGCTAACTGATTTATTTCTAATTTAGTTTTTAGTAAGGCTCAATATTTGAGCTTCATTATGTTACTACAGGTACTATTCCACGATCGAAGTTGAATGTTTCCAACTGTTGAAGATTCGTCTGTCTTGTAAATGATATTAAATGAACTGATAATTCGTACAAAGTTCTCAAAATTCGTACAAATTTTTTGGATTATTTTAAATAGAAAATTTTTAATGACTAATACTTTTAAACTGTAGCAATCCAGGCAAGCTAAAACTCTGGAGCACTTCTAATCTCAATGCCCGGAACTCGCTAGATTTAGAGATCTCATTCTACGTAAACCTTAATAATCATACTCTGGTTAAGGTCTGGAATTGCAGTATACCAGAAACCTCCTCAAGTTTCTTGTACTTACGAAATTCTTCGACTTATACTAGATAGCCCCTCCAATGCCTACTAAGAGTTAGTTATCTATTAAAATCGTACCGTAATGGAGCCAGTGTAGTCTATGTTAATGTAAGATAATTAATTGCAGTCATTTTAAGTGACTTTTAAAATTAACTTCGCATATTAAAATAATTAATTTTCTTTTTGGTTATTTATTTATTATATTCACCAGATTTAAATCAGAACAATTTTTACCAAAAATTCAATATAATAAATCCATAAACTTAAATTACGATCATTTAAAATAATTTCCAATATTATTTACTCAAAAGGATTCAATTTCCATTAAAAATCAATAAAATCTTCAATTTCATTTAATTACTGATTGATATTTTCGACCTTTTGGGCATAAACCCTAAAAATCAATATTTTAATTATAATTTCAGAAAATAATTAGAATTATTATTATTACAATTTTATTATCCTTTTTTTATGTTGAATCAAATTTGCCACATAAAAATTAATCATAAAAAAATATTTATATAAATGAAAATTCATCGATAAAGTAATTAAACAAAATTTAAATTACGTTTTTTTTTTCTGTCTAAGGTCCAACAAAAAGTCCTATTAGGAAAAATTAAACTCTTTTACCTTTTTTTCATTAAACATTTTTATTTATATTAACGTACTCCTTATTATTTTCCACAGGTATAGATAGGAAAAACAGACCAACATAAAAGACCAGAAAAACATAAAAAGTTTTTCTTCTTAACAAAAAAAAATTACATAAATTTTTCTTCTATCTTTTTGAAATAATATAAAAAATAATTTATAAAGTTTCCAATTATTTGTGGATCAGGAAAATTATAAAAGTAAACTTTGATATTTTTGATCCTGTGGTGTGCAGTATAGTCTTAAGGCGGAAAATTTCTTGTTTTTTTTTTTGATAACACAAATAATATTCAGATTTATCCTGTAGCTTCTTCCTAAAACACCAGACTTTTAACATTAAGTCAGTAATTAAATCGGTATTGTCAAAAATAGTTTCAGTCCAACAATTTACTTAACTTACAATCGAATGATTCCTTGTACCATTTTCAAATATTGCCATTTTCAGTATTCGGAAACGTTAACTTTGATCCCATCTATTTAAATAATTTGAACTTTTTTGGTTAATTTTCATACCTCCGGTAAAACTTCTCAAACAAAAATAAATTTCTTAATTTTCATTTTTTTAGATACCCTTGTGCGTAAATCCTCATCCCCTAACACAGATACTTTTTGTTATGCGTCCTTGCCAATATTATATTATATTTTATTGTTAAGTCTTGTCTGCACAGACAGTAGAGTGACGATGGGTCATTTATGTGCTATCTCCAGCAGAAGTAAGAATAAAAAAAAAGGCCAACAGCAAAAGAAAATAATTTGGTATTGTTCAACAAGAATAAACTTTAAAGACAAATTGCATGTCTACTTGGTCTGTTTGTGTTAATGTATGTGTGTCAAAAGTTTTATAAATGTGGTTTTATACAAAACAGACACATATACAACAACAAGAAAAAGTTTCGAAAAATGAAAATACGATGAAAATTCGTAAAGAAAAACAAAAAAAAAAGAATGTATAAAAAAAATTGTTTTTATTTTTGTTTAGTGAAACAAGTGTTTTTATGGTTCTGAGTATGGCTGCGTTTATGTCCTTATTTTTATGTTTATTTTTTTATTTGGTTTTTCTCTTGATTATGTTTTTTTTTATATTGTTGTTGATTTTTTTTACCCTTTACTTTTTAACAGAGTAAATTATTTTGTAAGGTAACTGTGACTAATAGAGGATAAAGTAAATTTTTACTTAATTTTTTTTTTATATACTAAGGGTCTAATTTTTCTAATAAGAATCGATAACCCCAGGAATCCGAACTATTGGAACAGTTTTATTCTAATGAGTTTGTTGATAACTAAAACATTTTTAATTAAAAATTCTGGAAAGGACATTTAGTTTTTGATCTCCGTTGATTCTTAATTCTTTTCTTGCAGGTTAGAGCAGAGGCCTTAGGTAACGCATAGAGCACTGAGGTTCCTTAGCGTTTAAATTAGAGCTAACTGGAGAAATATGATCTAGTTTAGAGAAGAACACTTGATCCAAAAATCGAATTCTTCTTCTTTCGAGTGTTCGGCAGTGACACAGAAGATCTTCAAAAGGTTACTTCTTTTCCAAGTTCCTTGCAGTTCCTGCAAAGATCACTAATTGTAAATCTTAGACCCAGTCTCACCGCATGCTTGCCGGTTAAGCAATGTTCGATTATGATCTGATTTTCTGCATTTTGTACAATATAGTGTAAGAATGTAATTCGTTTTGATATGTAACAATTCGAAAAAGTTTGCAACGCTGAACAAAATTACGCGAATACTAAAATTTGTACTTTTACTACATTAAAGTAACTTCATTACTTTAAGTAAGAGAATCCTCAGAATACGGAATACCGGAGTTTTTATTGTTAAAAATAGAAATATATTTGAAAACAACCTGGAGACTACTTCGCTGCACAGTCCAGACTAATCAGTTTATTTCCTTAGCATACTTTCAATAATTATTTTGAACTCCTATCCATAAAATTATGAATCCCTGTAAAATGGTTTACATTATTTACCGAAAAGTTGTTTCCTATTCTGTCATCTTCAAATATTCCCTAAAATTAACTCTGGAATGGACTATAATTTTTCCTTCCACCTTAATATTTTCATTAGCAAGCCAAAAACAAAAACAAAAAACTCCGCCTGTACAAAATTATGAAACATAAAAAGAAAATCATCGAATATTTTTTGTGCGTTTTTAGAATTGTGCAATTTTTCAACACAACCTTAAAAAAAACTAACAATTTTCAATGTCAAATGAATCACATGAGACTGAAAATATTTCAAATTTTTTTTTTTTTTTTTTTAAATATTATTGTAACCAAGTCTGCAGACATAAAATTTTATGTATTTATGTATATCTATCTAAAAAATATATAAACTTCAGATACAATTATTTTTTTAAAAAGAGTAAAAAAAAAAACTGTACAGTTTCTATGCACATCTAAAAAAAATTTATATTTTCTATAAATAAAATTGACTCTGTGTGGTAGACTACAATAACTCATCCCAATCACAGAAATTTTTCGGTTGGATCCTTTAGGTCCTTTGAAGTGAACAAAAAAATAAAAAAAATAATTTGAAACAACAAGTAATAAAATAATATTTTATATATAAATGTAAAATTTTGATGTGTGTGTGTGTTTCTACTTATGGTTCGACTAAAATTTTCAAGGTTAACTAATTTAAGGATTTACAATTTCTATACATTTACACATTATTTTATTAGTGTGTGTGTTGTTTCACATCGAAGTGGTAAATAATTTAAAACAAAAAATAAAAATAAAATAACAGACGAAAATGCCGTCGAAGGGTTGGCACAAGGTAAAATAGATTATTTTTATGTTGTATTTATATGCAACATGCGATTTTCTAAGTATTAGTTTATTAAGGCTATATGAAAACTAAAAAGGATATTTTTTTTTCTCGTCGTCCTTCATTTTCCCAAAAAAAAAAATTTGAAGAGACCATAATTATTTATCCATAAACATAAAAGTTTATGTATTGAATATCTTAGCTAGACAGTTTATGCATTACAAAAGGGGTTGCAATTTAATACTAATACATAAACAAACCAAAAAAAAAAAAATTATAAAATTTATTTTTATTCAGATGAAAATTGTTGTTTATGTGCGTTGACATTTCATATTTTGTGTAAAGGATATTTTATTCGTTGTAATGAATTTTTATTAAATATACATACACATATAAATTAAATTAAACCTAAAATACGAGAAAAAAAAAATTTACACAGACATATTATTAAGGGTTGATAAATGGTAGTAATTTATATATAAAAACAAAAATAATAATAATAAAAAAAAATAGAATGAAAAATTTTAATATTTTACACATCAGTAACGACACTTCATAAATAACAAAAATAAATTTATGATTAGTGTGTAAGATATTTTTATTATTACATATTATGATGATTCAGGTAAAATTTTGTAGTAAACTTTTGATTTTTCATTTTGGAAAATATTTTTCTTTGTTAGATTGAAAAAAAAAATATTGAAAATTACTTTAATAAGAACAGATATTCCAAGGGAAACAAAACGCACGCTTTGGACTGACGATGATTTCGACATGCAGAGGTTGTGAATAGGACAAAGAATCTTTGGAACATCTTCTCCTATGTCATTGTCCTGCAGTGCAACAACGAAGATTAATACAAAGGAGATAAATATATTGATGTGCTTTACACTTTATGGTAACTATTTTAACAATCGGCTGTGGTGTACAACGGTCCTATATGTGGTGAGAGTTTCGGATTGTTTTCTATTCGTATATTTATTTCAAAACAAATTAGATTTTCTGAGCATAAGGAAAATTTGGACATTTCGGTATTTCAAAAATAGAAATCGATACCGAACTGAAATCATATACAATCTCAATATTTATTTATATCTTCGGAAAAACTGTTGAAACTTTTGATACCTATTAAGTATTGTGAAGTATTGACCGGTAGTCTATACTAGCATACCGTATCATCCATCTATCATTTTGGAACTACAAATAAGTATTTTCCTTAGCATTTTTTAATTTTATTAAATTTTTAAGCCTTGAAATAGCAGGTGACATCCGAGGGATGTAGTAGCGTTTATTTTCAGAATTGTGAACCCTTTTGTAGGTATTGGTTCAAGCTTTAGTGTTTTTTTTTCTAATTTTTATATATTTTTATTTAGCTTAATCCATTGCGAATAGTTAACTCATTTTTCAGCTTGTGAGAAAGTGTAAGAAATCAAGCTTAACGATAACATATATTCTCCTTAATTATATGTTCCTTCTAACATAGCCTTATACTAACAATATCTCTCCTTATACTTGATTTCGCTGTTCCAAATAAATTATCTATTTCTATCCCAGGTACTAATTTTCTTGGTAATCTTGGTAACGGGAAGATGGGGCTTGTTTTCTACATTGATGAGGATTAGATACTCGATTACTAACATAAAATTTTAGGGCGGTAAGTTCAGTTTCGTGTATATCAAAAATTCTGAATGATGTAGTTCTTAAATTTTTAATGAAGTAATATCTTACTGGTCGCCTAATGGCGAAAATGATGTTTAAAACCAAATTATACAATAAATTTAACTAATGGCAGATTTCGCTTTTGTCAATTTTCTTAACAAAAATATGAAATAAATGAAACCATTCAAAAAATAAAAAGCTTAAAATATAATTAAATATAAACAAAATATTGACCTTAATGTGTCCTAATAAAAATTAGATTTTAATGAACAATTTTAAATGATTATCAACAAAATCTTTAATAATTTATTATAATTTATATGAATTATTGATTGTTAATTAATTCTTATAAAAACTAACGAATAATTAGAAAAATATGAAACAATTTTAATTTTCTAATATATAATTTTGCTTAACCAATTTGATATAGTATGACCTTTAATTTATTCGAAATTGGATTAGCCAATATGCACTTGATCATTGTATTCAGTAAAGTCGTCAAAGTTTACATGAATATGAAAATTAACAATTTCTAAAAAAAAACTTCTAATATTCATTTCTTTGGTTTGGTCTTTGAATAATTCACATCATATAAATCCACATAAGTTTAAGGATATTTTAATCCTTTTATGTATTCTTATTCATTTTCCAATTTTTATTTAAATCTCTTTGACTCTTTTAGTCTTTGTTCGGGAAAATTACCAAAGGAAAATTTCCTTACAAACATTTTCCTTGCAAGATTTTTTCTATTTTTACTATTGAATAATTTCCCTGTCAGAATTTCTTTTCTCTAATTCTGAAGCTAATAATATTCATGGTTAATCTAAAAAAAAAAACTCTTATTGCCAGTCGTTTAGAAAAATTTAACCCTTTTAGTTTTATAAATCAGCACTAAAAAATAGAAATTGAGTTAAAAATTCAGAATTCAATTAAATTTTTTAATATAATGATGTACTTTTTACCATACATCCAGTTAATGTTAAACTGACTTTAATAACGATTCTTTGACATTTAATTGCCAATTTCAAAACAGTAATTGAAGTATATATAAAAAAAAAATGATTTTTTTTTTGCAATCTTGCACAATTTATTCATCCAATTATTACATTTTTACATGTAAAATATTTAAAATGATGCACAAAAGTCTCGTCGTCGGTACGACCATTAAACACTTTTTATTTTATCTATATGAAAAATTTATATTTGTTTTTATTATAAAACCGTAGAAACTGCCCAATGTTTACGGTCATCATTCATCCTTTATGTTGTTTATTGTGACGACCTAGTCGGTTTCTTTTGGTTCTATATTATACCCTGTGTTGTACACTCCCGGAAAGCTTTATTTATTTATATACATTTTTTTTTGCTTTATGGTCAAACATTTAAACTAATGAGCAAATATAACCGATTCACATTGCCCACCCGCCAGTAACATAATTCACAATAACTGTCATTGTGATCAATGGTAATGATTATTTTTCCTTTAACTATAAAACACGAGACTTTGATCTATCGTGTATAATGTACTGAAAAGACCGTCGAAAGAATTCTTAAATACAGAAATGTATGTTGTTTTTTTTTGGTTTAAGGTAGACAAATGTAGACATACTTTTGGACTTTATGGGTGTACGTAAATGTATTTATTGTGGAAAATTCCTTTTCGTGTTTATTCTGTTTATTTAAGTTGATTTTACTTGTAGATTTTTCATTTTAATTTATTTGAAAACATTATTGTGAACAGAAAAAAAATATTTGGTTTAATCGAAATAGGGTAAAATGTTGTAAAGTTGACAGTTGGTCATGTTTGAAGTCTTGAAGATAATTTAGCAAATGTTGGTTTCCTACGTCTATTATTGGATAACATTATTTAAGTTTAATTTTATGAAGTATTCTAGAGCCAATATTATATCTTCTATACACTTGCGATATCTTGGTCACCGAGAAAGTTCTTGTAGCTACTTTTGCAGATGTCATTTAATGGTGGCATCATACAAAAACCTAGACGATACTGTTGAAAAAATCCAGACTACAACCTACGTTATGCAAGGCGGGACAAACAAGTGGAGAATCAAGATTAATCAAGCTAAATCTGCAAATGTAATCTTAACAAAGCGAAAAATTCCGCAAGCTGCAAAATTTAGTGTAAATGACACCTAGACATAATAATGACCTGTAAAATAAAAGTGTTTTAATGACAAAGTTGAACAGAGTTTATTATGGAACTATCGTGGAACTTGAGCTATATAAATCGAAAATAAAAAGTATTCGCATTGTTATTTACACAATCTGTCCTGTTTATTGATATACTTACCTTATAAGAAATAATAATAAAAAATTGCTTACAATATCAAAAGTAGAAAAGCAATTTCGAAATTGCAAAAGTATCATATTTTTTTTTTGTGTTACTATATATCGTCATTTCGGTAATAAGGACACGAAGAATTGAAATTGAATTGCTTCGTGAAAGGTATAATTTCAATGTCTGATGATTTTACTTCATTTTTGGTAATAAAGAAAAATCATTGAAATTAGAATTTATTTTCTATTTGTGAATAAACAATTTAACTAATTTTTTTTAGGTTAAAAACCAAGCAATTAAGGAATTGCACAATAATTTTAGACCAATAATTTGATAAATCAATTTTTGTTTCAAGTTGTAAATTCCACAACTCATAATAGAAAAATTTGAATATTTTACATAGCTTTAATTAACCCTTTGTCTCCTTGCCAAAAAATTTGTATACAATTTCTATTCAATATTTTTTCTTATTTTATTTGCATAATTCAATTTTATTTATATTTACTGTCAATAAAAATGAAATATTTAATCAAACTGAGATTAGATTAGATTAAAGGTTTAGGTAGGTTTATATTGCCCCAAATACTATTGTGATGTACTCTAAAGGTATAGAACCTTCTCCCAAGTACAGTAAGCTTTAGAGTTCGACGACAGTCACGTATGATATATAAAGCCATGTCCAAAATGACAAAGTCTGGATCGTGCTAGTGCTTCAATTTGTTCAGACATTATTGGAAGCTAGATCCATCATTTGTTAATGCTTCTTAAGGTTATAATGTCCAGTAAGTAATCATGTTAAAATTCATACTTTAAATCTGCTTATATCCACGAAATTTCGCGGCGTCGAGATGAGCGAGTAGGTATGTTACCTTGTACGCAGTTCTATTACTCTTGAATTCGTGATTTCATCCATAATTTGATTTTTCATACTGCAGTGGCTCGTGCGATGCCACAGAATTTCATTGGATTTGGATTGGTGAATATTTCTTCTCATCCTTTTCCACGGCCTCGTTTCGTTCAATATTTGTGTAACTCTTTACGATGCAACCGGGGTGATTGGAATTTGAAGGCAGTTGCAGATAAGTTTTCATCGGATTAAGTATTTAAAGCTAGAAGTACCGCTTTCATGTCCAATAGAATATAAATGATTTGGCCGCAGTATTTTTTATGATGTTCTGTCGGATACAAAGTTCAATGACGTGGATTTCTGCTTGAAAGACGTGATGAAACTGTTACAAAAATAATTACATATTTTAATTTATTTCAAAATTTTCCACTTACATAATTTTTCATATACTATACATAAATTTCCTGATAAATTCTAATTTTATTTTTTGCTTGGGTGGCAATAGTTTTTCTGATAACAAAATAATAATTACAAAATATAAATTAAAATTTTTATGCATTTTAATTGCTGCTGTAAAACAGTTTCTGTATTTGTAAAAAATAGCTACAAAAATCAAATAAAATTTAAAAAAAATTTTTAAAAAAAAAAAAAAGTTTATTTTATTTATGGCATTATGTCTAGTGAGACTTGACATGATGAATCATCAAATCAACCCTTTATTTTTGTGTCTGTCTGGTCGTCTGTAAAAAAAAAAAAGATGTTTGTTGGTATCATATCACTGAAAATTGAACAGCAACAAAAAAAATCTGCAGCACGATAACAAAACAGTGATTAATTTAAAGTGTTTAACTAAAAATGTGTCATTATTTTATGATCCGAGAGCAGACAAACCAAACCGACAATGAAATATAATTTTTTATTTCATTTTATGGACATATTTTAATAGTTTTTTGAACATTCTAAAGATAAGAAATTATTATCAATTCGCATGTGATATCATTTCCAGACGGTTTCGTTTCTTTATATATGAAGGTGAAATTTTTATTAGATTTTGTAACAATAATTATTAATATTTTTGATATTATGTGACGTTGTAATTAATTTGAACAAAAAATGGGTGGATAATTTATGATTGCTCACACTCTTACAGTAAATATTGTGATTATTACTGGAATATACAAAAATTTTGTTATCGTAGACGTAGTAGACTTGTCGTAAATAAATTATTAAAATTATCTAACTTTGCTAATTTGTAGGGCCATTTAGTTTTTTGTAAACAAGAAAATAATTGTAATGAAAAATTTCAAGGTTAAATAATCAAATTAGAGCTTATCAAAAAAATTTTAAATATTAATGGCCTAACAGAGTGATATAACGTAACTCGAAAAACTTGATTTTTCAGGGGGAGCAATAAACGTTATAAGTTTTGATTTTTATCTATTGCTTAGTAGTCTCTTTTTATCATTTTCTTATAAAATATTGAATATATGTAAAAAACATATGATAATTACAAGCAAATATTTAAAAAAAAAAAATTCAAAATATTAAAAGAACTATTTTGCTTCATACGACCATATTATTTATGTTCAAAGTTTTTCCAGACTTACGCTTACATTATTAATTTTCGGACAAGTACATAATCTGATGGAACAATTTTCGTACAATTTTAGTTAATTATTTTAGTAGTTCTTTATTATTAACTTTATAATTCAAATAAATTTTTAATATTTCAACTTACAGTAATAGTTTTAACTTCAAAGTTTAACAATATATCAAGTAACGTATATGAAAAAAAAAATGGTTTATGAAGAATATTACATAAAAAACCTATATGACAAACAATTTATGCGGATGCGATATGAGGTAATAAGTAAAATGACTAACACTGGTATTGAAATCTCGAAACAGAAAAAATGGACATACGTTGTAAAAATATTACCTACTTATATGTTTCAGTTTTGTTTTATATTATACTTAATTGGATGGACGACAATTTGAGGTTATTTTGCCTTTACTTAGCTAGCCTGAATCCATCTTACATTTTTATTTTAAAACTGACTCACTAAATGCCATTTTCTAAATTGAATCTTCCTTAAATATATTTATAAATGAACTCGGAGTAAGCATAACATTAAAAATTCTAGATCTAGACTAACTCCTATATACATAGCTCAAGTATGCTTCGATTGTCTATAATTAAAAAAAAATTGTTCACATATCAGTAAAAAATATGAGCATTAAATAGGTCAAACACATAAAATAAATAATTGGAATTCTACAATGACTGGATGCGGTCATCATTAGAAATTACAAATATTTTTTCTATATACATATTTATTGAGTGATATGTCTAAAATATGAAATCCATTTTTAATGCCCAGATAAGAGAACAGTCGTGCCCTTTCAGATCGGCCTAAATAATTTATTGTTTTTAAGATTTCTGTGCGGTTGTCAATTTTATTTGTTATTTATTAGCTAATTCTTTGTGTACACAAAATGATGTAAACCAACAAAAAATAAATATATATTTAAAGTTGAAGTAAAATTGGGAAAGGGGCTTGGCCTTGAAATACTTCGAAAACAAAATTTTAAAGATTATATTGTTAATTTTAGCTAATAAACAATAGATTGTAATAAAATTATGGCTTATTTATACCAACTACACGACCATAAAAAATTATTTATATTAATTTATTATTTCGGAGTTTCACGATTACTGAAATATTTTGGAAGATACCATGATATGTTCCAAAAAGATACTATGATACCAATTCAAGGCTATTTTATGACCCATTCGAATGAGTTTTATGGCCATATTCGCTATATATACCAATATGGCTTTAGGACTCATTGGGGTAACTTTTAAAGAGGTATGGCTTTAAGGGGTAGTGTAAAAACTTTTTATTTTTAGAATTTCGTTCAAACTTTACGAAAATGTCAATCAATGTCGGTTGCATTACAATTTAAGAATCATTTCAAATTGGTCATTTCAGTTATATGGAGTCGCAACGCTTGCATATAATGAAACCAGCAAGCTTTAAGAATTGCCAACTAATATACATTTGTAAACGTATTTCTTAATGAGCGACGTGCTGTATTATAAGAACTCTTCAAACCATATCGATAAAAAATTAAGCTTATATGGATTTAATACTCACTTGAGCAAGTGATAAAGCTATATGGATTTAAGACTTATTCTAGTGTTGGATTTACGATTTATTGCTTAAGTAAGTCTTAAAGCCATAATGGCGTATGTGTCATTATATTCACTCGAATGGTCATAAAGCCATTTCAATGATGGTTTGAAGTTAACCAGGGTTTGTGTGCATGGCAACACGGGTTAAATGGATTTTTTTAAAATCTTATTTAACTCCACATAAAGCGCAGTGTAATTGAGTAACATTTTAGTATTTTTGGACAGTTTTATCAATATCCAATATTGTATATACAAAATTATTACTCACCTGTTTAGTTTTGGCTTCTAAATCAAAATATAGTTCATATTTAGTTCAAAGTATTATATTAATTTATTGATATACGATAAGAAGACAATTTAGAAGGAATAATTCAATTTAACTCAACTCCATTTATACTATTCATGGCAACTATGTGGATTGAAATTGTAAAGTGCTCTACAAATAAACAAACAGTACTGTGTGCAAATATTCGTCAAATTGTAAAAGTAAGTTTTAGTTATACGTAAACCACTTGCAGATTCGTAAACCACTTGCAACCTGACGTTATTTAATTCTAATACCAATCATTATTTTTTGATTTCAGAACCATTTCCAATTTCATATATTAAATTTCGAATAGTTTTAAATATATTAAAATATTACATGTTTAAATACCAAATCACTTCATTATGTATTTATTAGTTCATTTAGTAAATTAATTGGATAAGCTTAGTTGCATCGTTTAAAAAAAAAAAAATCAAAATGGCTCATAAAATTTGCATATTTAGTTATTATGTTGTCTGGCATTCGATATTTCGATCACCTTTATACTATATTATTTATTTGTTAAACAACGTTATAACTAAATTGTTCAGTCTATAGACGATGTCGTGTTTAAAAGGTCGACGTCACAATAGTGTTTCTATATACATATAATTTTCATTGCATTTTTTCTATATGGTAAAAGAAAAATAGAGAAAAACAAGTAATAGTTTGTGTGACGGAACTAATAAAGGTTTTACCTAGGTTTTTTATTTTATAGTTTTTTTTTTTTTTTTTCTCATTCGACCTATTAATTTATAGACAGAACCACAGAACATAATAAACAATACATAAAAATAAGAATACGAGCAATAGTGTTTTAAGTCGATTAAATTAAAACTTGTAATTCTATTTTTGGTTATTCTGTTAATGCTGATTTAGTTAAGTTGGTTGTAAAAAATATAAATCAAATATTGAAAAGTAATCGTCGTTAGAAATTGTCAGTTTAAGAGAGGAAATAACACCATAATATATCAACTAAATACTTAGTTTGGTTTAGTTAGAAAATAGTGTGACCTGTTGATGTCAGATGACATGATATAACGCTAGGCCACTATTTCCCCCATACGTATATCCCTTTATATTAAACACAAATGTATTCGCTTCTAATAAATTCAGGTGTTACCTTCTCAAATGTGAGGATATCTATATATTATAGGAATTTTTGCAACTTCAAGATGCTTCGTCTACTTAGCCTTTAGGCTTTATGGCCTCACTCACACAGAATGTGCTCCATATTTTCAACTACCGCAATGTCGTGACATATAGGAATTTTTGCAACTTCCTCCAAACTATCGATTTCCTTTTAAAATGCTTCGTTTACTTAAACATTAAGCTTTATGGCATCCACTCACAGAGAATGTGCTCTATATCTTCAACCAGCACAATGTCTTGACATCTTCTGCAAGTTTTATCTGACAACACACCATTATTTTTAGTGTTAAATTCTTCCTCTTTAAAGATATGAACCCTGGCACAAGCCTGCAGTTACCGAATATACAATAATATATTAAACTTTTTTTTAACTCATCTTTGGTTCACTCTTGCTGCAATCATTTGATAATGCATTTTTTTTTATGTATGTTATGTTGTTCAGATTTGCTGTTCAAAATACACTGCATGTCACATTGAATTACACGACTGAATTAGCCGGAAAAAGAATACGTTTTTTTTTCCCTATATATGAACGCAAAACTTTTGTATTACACATTATTTTCTTTCCAGTTGGTTCAGTTTTTGAGATAAAATTTGCATAATTTTATATATTTAGCTAGCGACTCTGTAAAGGTGCGAATTAAATATTTACAGATATTAAAAAAAAATAGTCAGACATAATAATAATAAATTTTTAGCGTGCTAGCTGTCCGACATTATACAAAATGCATAAATAATAACTTTAAGATTTTTTAAATAATAATATTATAAATTTAATATGCATCATGAATTTTATATTAATATAATTTAAATGTAATGTTTTTTTTAATAATATTGTTGAATTTTACATGACATTCTGTTAGGAAGAAAACATATAATAATAAAAAACTGGAAAATATCTTATAGTTTTATTATAAAGTAAATGAGTTAACATAAAAATAATTCCAAGTTTTTGCACACAAGGTCATCGTCTTTTATTTGGTTATTAAAAAAATATAATTTCTTAAGTAAGATTTAAGACTATTGAATTACCCGCTTGCCCACAGAACTAAGGTATAGGCACTTAGACTCTATTCGGTCCATTGTACTTCGTTATCAATCAGAGAATCGGAATGAATCAGTTTTTCGGTTAATCTTTGCAGAAATATTGTTCTAAGCATATTTAGTCCTGCAGCATGGGTGTTGATTAGCTGTTCCAGTATTCCATAGTTCTTTGGCCCCGCTGGTACCTCAAATGGTTGTGCACATTTGGTTCGCCATTGCTAGGATCAGTGATGTTCTGTTCTTTCAGCTTCGGTAAGCCGTGTTTAATATTTTGATAAGATTTAGGCTAATGCAATAGTAATAAATTTAAATGACTTTTAAAAAGAAGATGCTAATTAGAAGAAAGTGAAAAGTTATAATTAGATTATTATACTTAATTGTCGAACTCAGTCATAAATAAACTAGAACTCTGGAAAAGAGTTAAATTATCACGTTGTCCGGACACTGGAAAGTTTCATTAATAATGTAAAGTATAGGCGAATATAAATAGCCAGGTACAACTCTTGCGGCAGTCTATACCTAAGCGAACTCAACGACCTAGTCACGAAGAAACCCAGAGAAACGGTACGCTTCTTGAATAGCACGAGGTGGATCTAAACTGCTTCTTTCTATCCACCGTGTAACCTAGCGTGGTTTCATTAATGTGATTGGTACATACGCGCTAATTGGAATCGTCGGGCATGTGGTTAGGGACTCGCCACTTAAACTAACCAACTAATAGATAAATATTATATCTAATGTACTGAAACTGCATCGCTGAGAAAATTATAATATAAGATGTGAAAACACAGTTTACCGATTCAAATTTAGCAACATAAAAGTATAATTATAGAGTCGCAATATTGGCTGTTTGTTAGTAGTTTAATTCTACATCAAAATCTGTAGAATGTTTCTTGAAAAGCCGACTTCTAAAAAAGGATGTCATTATTTTCAAATGTCGTTTTAGTTTACATTTCTAGTTTATTTTATTTATTCAGTGATTATGATCATAACTTTATGATTTACAATTTAATTAATTATATTGTCGTTTCAATTATTTGCTGTTATAGAGCCAAGCAATTCTGATTATTTTACATAGCATATAGCAACTATATACAAAATATGTTAATTGAGTAAAATTTATAGATCTTATCAGATATCTTTGACTTGTATACAAGCTCTGACTATGATTATGATTAATATTTTAATTATATACTTATTTCCCTTTACAAGTTTTGTTTTTCATATCAAGATCACAATAATAATAATAATAATTTTTTTATATACAGTGTTGTTAATGGCATTAATAATTTACCTTTTATCCATCTTATCTTAAATAAATTGTAAATTTTTATATTGTACATAATATTTACAACAAAATAAAAAAAAGAAGAAATTTATTAATTTCATAAATTACTTTATAATCATGTTCATAACCGTTAATTTATTTTATAACTGTTACAAAAAAAATTTTATAACAAATTATTTGCTTAATTTAAAATGTTATGCTTAATAAGCGTACTACACACACACAACATATAAAACATACATTTATTCGGAAAACATAATTCGCATAAAATGCAATGAAAAGCAAAAATGAACGACGATTGCAAGAAATAAATAAATTATTTATGATAAAATACAATTTAAGGAAAACCGCAAGAAATATTTTATTATTTACATTAAGTCTGGCTTTTTTATTTCATGTTTTTTTATTATTATTTGTTTATGTTTTTTATTCATTTTTTTTTTGTAATGCCCCAACAACAACATTTGTGTTTTATCAATTCGTGTCTAATCTTTTCACCTTTAGCGTTTTTTACAACAAAAAAAAAATATATAATTCTGTTAGGTTTTGGTTACGTGAACTTTGAAAAAAGTTAGAAAGCGTGCGCAAATGAATAAAATACATTTTACGCAAAATTTATTTATGTTTAGCTGAATTAGAATTTACTATTATAAATAAAAGATATATTTATGTTGATGATCCAGGACTTATCCAGCCCTTGGGTTTTCGGAAAATCAAAATATAAGAGAAAATCCATGTTTGGTGTAGCGGCATGGCTTTTACTTTAATGAAACAAAAATCTTCCGCATTTTCTACACAATCGGGCTATTAACTTTTTATGGTAATGCAATGCAAAAATTTCTATTACTAGCAAGTTCAAATATTATAATTAAAGAAATAATCATCATCAATGCATTAAATTGGAAAATAGCTAATTTTTTATGTATATTTTTAAATGTTAGTTAATAGGTGGATAATCCGAGTTTTAATAATAGATAGTTGGCTGATCTATGTTTTGTGGGAAAATAGCCTCAATATAAAGAAAAGTTTAATGAAAATTTACCTTTTTTTTCAATTTTTTTAATTTTCTAACGTTAAGGGTTTGATGTGAGAAATAATTACTTGAAAAAATATACTCGTATTGTCGTAATTGCATAAAATTTCTTAATCAAGTAATTTCCATAGTTGCAAAACGTTATTCTAAACGGAACGTTAAATTGAAATAACGAAATGAATTAGCAATATAGATCAAAATTACGTTACATAATGTTTTATAAATTAAATTGTGTTACAATAACAGGAAAAAGTAACGATATCGGAAACAATTTGACTCGTTTTTCGTTACCCAATTTTAAACATTATTCATTACAAATCTAGCACTTTGTACAAAAAATATTCAACCTGCAGTTTACAATGTTCTGACTTTACTAGTAAAATATCAAATTTATAATTAATGTCAATATTACATTTAAAATAATTGAGTTTTCTTTAAAAATATTTTCGGGAAAATTGTTGTTGAAGGTGCCACCTTAAGAATTGAATAAAAATTTTTAGACGTAGACGTAGGTTATAACATAAACATAACGATTAAGTAATTTCTTTCATTAGATATTTGAATAACGAAATGGAATTTATATATTATTACGTTATAATAACGAAATGTGCAACGTTATACTTTGTTTTCTTTTTCCAACATTGGTAATATCTAAAAAAACAGGCACTAATATTCAAATACATATCAGTTAAAATTTAAAAATACAATTTATCACAATTATTGACAAGATTTATCAAAGGACCAATTACTAGTAAAAGAACGGTGCTACTTACTTCCGTTTTACCTTTCATGTAATCCCAACTGGATGATCCCATCATTGATCGATCTAATTTAAGTCATCGAAAATTCTGATTTAATCATATTTTTATTCAGGAATTTTCTATGACCAATTATTAATTTGTTAATTTGAAAAATTAATTGAAAATTAAAATAATTATTTATGATTTTACTAACTTTTACATAAATATTAACGAAATTGATTTTACAATTATTATTAACATTAATTATAATTTATTTTTTATTACATTTTATATACAATTATATTAAATATTATGCGTTACAACACGTTACAAGTTACAATGTACCGTAAAAAATCAATGAATTAAAATTCATATTAAATTTATAGTTTTTAACCCGCAGACAAATAAGGAAACTGAACAAATAAATTAATTTTATTTTTATTCAATGTTGATTAATGTTGTAATAAAATTAATTTAAACCACAAAAGAAAATAAAATTTTTTATTGAAATTAAATTTTTTTTTTATTTAAGAATAAATTTAAAATTTATTTATTTTTAAAAGTTGATTAAAACTTATAAATATTTACAAATATTTAAATTAACTAGAATGATTTCTATAGACATTGTGTGGTTTTATTATAGATTTCTAAAATTATGCATTTTGACGTGCGATGCAGAAAGATTTAATTACAATTGTATACTTTATTTCCTGTACAAAAGTAATTCATTCAATTTTTGGTTTGAATTGAAGAAGGGAAACCGCTGCGGGTTCATGCACGTAAACCATAATTAGGTACATTGTACCCATCGAATATTTCAAGCTTCACATGCTTGCGGTGACTGGTGGAGGCAGCAACTCATTCGACTGAATTTCAGAATTGGTTTCCAACCAAGAAAACCAGCTTTAATATAGTTTGTTTATGTAATAAGAACGAAATCATTTCCGTCGTAGGCACATTTGACAGGAACAACAACACAAAAAGTATTCAGTTGTCTTTCGTTCGTCTCCTCATGCTCTACACAGGTTTACCTTGGAACGCCGCATTTTAAAAGCAAGATCTCTCACCATTGTGTGTCCTGTTTAGAGCGTGGTCTTAGTTTTTTTTGCTAGTTTGTTAATTCATTTAAATTTAGTTTAATTTGAAAATAGATTTCTAGTAACAGAGTATTCGAAATGGGGCTCTGTATTGTTGGGATTTGCAAATTTTTAATAAAATATGGTATTTGGGACCCTATGTTATATGAAATGGATTTAATTAAAAAGAATATTCGTAATGGTTTAAGAATTTGCAAGTCTTTCTACTTACGACACGATACTATTTTTCACCTGAATGTAAACCAAACAAGTTTTCTGTCAAAATTGAATGTAAATCAATGATAATTTTTTGGTTAATACAAATTTGGATTCGGTGGATAAACAGTATTACGTTGTAAATACAAAGGTTCACTTAACTCTATAGTAGTACTAAAGACAATATTAAAAAGCCGAATGCTTGCCATAAGCGTTCACAATAATGTACTGAAATTTTAATACATATTCTTTATCAAAATCACTATAAATATTAGGCCGGAAAAATTCATCTTGTGAAATAATGACAATCTCCGGGGTGTTCCTCAGATATTATAATTATAGAATGAATGAAATATCTCGAAAAATTTATTAAGTGTACTATAATAAAACTAAATCTATCATAACTATGAAAGTATACTTTGTTTTTTGCATAATTTTTATTGCCAGACTTAATAAAAATTTATGCTAAAACAGCCTTGACATTAAATTTGCAATTTTTTTACTATTTTACTATATAAAATAAATAATAAATATTCACATAAGTTTCATTTATTCAGCAATAATTTTTTTTGAACCATTGGTTAAATAATCTTTATATGTTTTGCGGCTTTCAAGCAAGTAAATTTAATCATTGTTCATTTCTGGGAGAATATAATTTTTTATTATTAAAACAATTAAATAATATGCGATACTATCTGGGCTGGCATCAAAAATGTGCAACAAACGTCTATTTAAATTTATTAAAACAATTATTATAAGAGTCGTTGTCGACGTCGCCTATAATTTTTTCATACTAAATTTTTATATTTTATGTTGCAATTTTTTGCAAATACATTTTTTATTTAGTGTATTGCACAAATTGCAAAAATAAAAAAACAAATACAAAAATAAACATGCATTCAATTTTTATATTTTGCGCAACGTTCAAAGACCGCAAGTTGCACAAACCAACAACATAAAAAAAAACATACTTTCAGACTTTATACATAACGATTTGTTAATTTTCCAATTTGCAATTGTTTTTTTTTTGCTTTTTTAGAAGGAGTGTTAGTTTTTATGGCAGTCTTGAAGTATGTAATAAATAATTTTTTTATGCTGTTCATACAATAAATTCAAGGATACGTCCTTGATGTGTAAATATTACTGGTACAAAATAAGACAAATTTGTAGTAAAGCATTAATTCATTTGAAAAATATAACTCTGATTAGTAAACTAATAAATGATTTAATGCTTCATTATTTTTGATTATAAAAGAGGTGATGGCGGTCGAGTACTGATAGTGAGCTATGCTGTGATGCATTATGTGTCGAGTTTAACTCCACATCGGGAAATGTATGACTCAGTTGACTCAGCTTTAAAAATGAGTATTAGTAATAAAATTTGGAATAATACTAACGATTGAGCCAATTTGTTGACAAGAAATGTATCAGTACTGAAAATAATTAGCTTGTTGCAATTAAATGTTTCTTTACTATAAAGAAACTAATGATTCGGAATCTATATACAATTAGTATTAGTTCCAAATTACAAATAAAAATGTGACGATAGCGTATTTGAGGATGCCAAAGCTAAGGTTCGATTTGGGTGGTAGCGCCATTTGTAAAGAAGATGAATTATATTTTCTACATAGTTTAAATCAAGTTGAATTTATGGATCACTGAATAAATGAATTAGAGTATACTTTTGAACTTTTTTACAAATTCTTGGCTTTTATAAAGGTCACTAAGCAGTAAGGGTCACTAATCATAATAATTTAAACTTGCACATACTTGAATAAAATCACTTTATTCTATACTTTATTGCAGCTTACCTTATGATAATTTCGTGAAAATGGTCCAAATATTATTTATTCTGAAAATGATTTAGAATCCGTAGCTTATATTTAAAATAACAAGAATTCGAAGACCAAAACCTGACAGGGTATAAACTAAACATATGTTTAAATTTGGAATTGTTTTTAAGTTGCTGTAAAACTAATTAATTATTCTAATGACTTGTGTGTTACGACTATGAAGGTTGCCATTTATCTACTCTGTAACAAAATTTCCTCTTCCTTAAATTCTGTAAAAACGTTCTAAGTTTTGATTGTAAACTGATTTTTGGTCATCTTTGGTCATTTCATCGCAAATAAATTAAATTTTTGTATTATAAAAATATATTTTTTTTTAAATTTAAATTATAATTATAACTAATTAAAATAAATTTAATTTAAATTTTTAGGTAAGTACAAGATGAGATCCTCTTAAATATAAATTTTGATTGATAATATTCTGCACAAAAAAATTTGAGGTAAGATTATTTAAATGTAATTTCAAAAAGTAAAAGTTTTAAAATTTAGATTTCACAACTTGTTTAGTAAACCCAAACTTACTAAATTGTATAGGAAATCCAAAAAAAAATGATACTAAAAATTCTGTTTTTTCTTGGTCATATCGTTACTTTTAAAATCTTTTGATATTTAACATAAAAACTATGTCATAATAAATTAAATTTATTTATCATAATAATCATAAAATATCATAAAAACTTTACAAAGGTGTGAATTTTAAAATTGATAATTTTTGCTAAGCATTTTTATTTTAGCATAAACTTTTTTTTAAAAAAAACTTTGTTTAAATTATATTTATAAAAAAATTATTATGATTACGTAAAAAAAAATAAAAATATAATAAAAACATTCTTGAACTTTGTATCTGCAGAGTGATGCATAAATTATTACTTTTGGATTTTAACAAGTTTTGCATCACTAGAGCTGACAGTAATCTTATTTTAAAAAATAAATATTTTGCTTGCTTGATTGCATAATAATTTAGCGCGTTTATTTAACAACCTTGACTTACTGGTGTATTATGTTCACTAGTTATTTATTGTGATGAATTCAAAACTAGCAAAATACTATATATAAAAATTAATATTCAAGTAATCAGAATATTACATAATCTTTTAAGTTTAGTCGCCAGATTGCATAAAAAAAAATATTTTACTCGTTAAAAATTATTAGATAATTAATTACAAAATTCTTGTAAAAGGTGTGTAGAAATAAAAATTACTTAATGTAATAAAAATTTTGTAATATAATTTGATTAAAAATTTGTTTTTGATATTACTGACTGCGGCTACAGCTTTAAATAATGAATATGAATCGAAATTTGTTTGGCAATTATTAATTAACTATATTAAATTTTTATTTCTATTACACCCCTCTTTGAGAGCGTATAGCTTCCACTTGAAATTTTAATCTTATTCGGTATGCTACTGCTGTTGTTGTGTCTTCCCAAGTAAGATTTTAATTTCCTATTTCTTGGAGTATTGTGCGTTTCAATGTGTTCTTTGGCTATCTACGACTTATTGATCTTAGAGCGCCATTCTTTTTTTTAATGATATTGGACTTATTTCTCATTGTATGTCAATTTAATTTTCAAATAACTCCTCTTGGGAGCATATAATTTCCAATTGATATTTTAATTTTATTCGGTTAGCTACTGCTTTTTTTGTATCTTCCCAATCCCATGTCAGATTTTACTTTGCTAAGTCTTGGAAAAGTACTCCAAGTGTTCTTTGCGAAACTATTACTTATTAATCCTTGAGAATTTTACATTATTTATATTGGACGTATTTCTCATTGTGTTAACTATCAAATTAATCTTCTTGGGAGCATAGATTCCAATTGATATTTTCATCTTAGTCGTTCTGCTGCTGTAGTTTTTCCGCCTTCACACGTAAGGTTTTACTTTCGTAGTTCTTGGAGTATTGTGCATTTTCAGGTTTTTTTTGGCTACGACTTAATGATCCTAGAGTGACATTCTAATAACTTCGCTAGTAGGGCTCTTTATTAACTATCAAATAACTTCGCTTGGGAGCATAATAGATTCCACTTAATATTTTAATCTATCATTCGGTTTGCTACTGCCTTATCATGCGATGCAAGATCTTACTTTCCTATTTCTTGCAGTATTGTACGTTTCCGAGTGTTCTTTGGTTGACTACTTCTTATTGATCCTATTAATCCTTGAGTATTTACTGAAGCAAATGTAATCGAGCTTATTTCTGATAGTATGGCCAATTACTTCAATTTTTTTCATTTTATTTCCTAGCATTATAGGTTAATCGTTAGTTAATTCCCAGATTTCTGTATTGCTGAAAAAATAATTATATATTTCTAATTATTATCGTTTACTTTGGAATGTTAAGAAATTTTAAATTTCAAAATATTTTCTTAATTATAATTATGTTGATTAATTTATGAGGAATTGCTTTTTAAATTCATAAGAAATCCAGTAAAGTTTATACTTGAAAATGTTGCAAAACTTTAATTTATGTACATTTATCCGGTAATAAAAATATTTAAAAGCATTTTTTTTTTTAATTTTGTACAAAATCACTAAAATAATTATCTACAAAATAAAAAATTTACAACTTGTTGCGCTCGAATGCATTTTTAGGGTAAAAATACAATAAAATTTCTTGAGGTCATTAGCATTACTGGCATTTAGTGAAAAACTTTGTATAACATTGAATGCAGGTGTTTTTAATAAATAATTAAATTAAATAAAAATCTTTAAATATTTACGATTTCAAAATAAGTAAACTTGTGAAAAAGTTTATAGAATTTTAACTTAAAAGCTGAAAAAATTTTTGGTCTCCCTTTTTGTATAATCTTTTCGAATAATGTGTCAAATGAAAATTTTAATTTTGTTTTAATAACAATTTACTTTCGTCTGTAATGATATTAATTTTAAAATTGGTTTTTCTTGAAAATATTTTTGATTAGTTCCATAATCTCTCTTTGAATTCATAATCACGATTGTCTCTATAGCCCTTGGTGAACTTTAACCTCTTTCAACTATGTTTTTTACAACTCTTTAACAATTTCCTTGATCATCGAATTTTGGATCCTTGAGATATTTAAATCCTCTTCGACTTGGCCTATCCATCTTATCTTCGGCCGTGTTCTGTTTCTCGCGATCATCAGTTTTTTATCGGTGACGATTTGATTGTTATATTGCTACGCAAGTTAGCTCCTAATTTTCTTAATTACCACATAACTTAACAAGACTGGTAACAGGCCATTGATATTTCATCATTACAGTTAGATCTATCAGCGTGTATAAAATTTTGGAAAAGACGCTTTTCTTAAAAACATGGCAATTTCCAAATTTTCCAGTTTGATAAAATTTATACTTGCGTAGAAAAGTGCCCGCGATTAAAAGTTCCCTCGATCTTTTGATAAATGAATTTTTAGAAATAATTTATTTATATTTTGTTTCATTAAAGCTACTTAAGATTATGCTGTGTTGCTGTAATAATTACAGCAAATAATATGTCCAAACAAGATTAAAAAAAATTCTTTTAAGAAAATATTTTTCACTGATTTTTCTTTTCCTTATATTTCAACAAACCCCTATATTTTATATCATATTTTTGACTATTTTATTCAACAGCTTACAATAACAGGAATATTATAATAATGAAGTTATATAACCTTTGAAAAAAATAAAGAACCCTCGAGACAAATTATTATTAAAACAAACACAATACCTAAAAAATAACCTTATGTCTGTGTCTATCGTTCCTATATGTCCAACGATGTCTATTTACTTTTTTGTAGCTAGTTAGTAAAAACATTCCCTATGTTAAAATTAAAATTTCAATAAAAACAGAGTTGTAATATTTAATGGAATCCAAAATTTTTTTTTTAGCAAGAACTCAAAAAAAATATGGAATTTTTGATAGAAGGGAACGAGATCTGAATTTGAATAAAAAATATTTGCCAATTTTAGAGTAAAAACGTTACAAAAATGTAAGAATTTTCGACTATCTAAAATTTAAATGAAAATAATTTGCTTGTAATAGAAAAACTTA
Source organism: Rhamphomyia laevipes (assembly GCA_963920725.1). Classification (NCBI taxonomy): domain Eukaryota; kingdom Metazoa; phylum Arthropoda; class Insecta; order Diptera; family Empididae; genus Rhamphomyia; species Rhamphomyia laevipes. Next base: position 14,661,264 of record OY987255.1, on the reverse strand, counting down.
TTATGATTTTATTGGAAAATTTTATGTTTTTTGAAGCAAGGAGGTCGCCTTTATTAAAATTGAAATAATCAAATTAAATACATTTTTTATTAACTAAAATATCTGAAATATTTAAATATTTTTGTTAGAATTAAATGAAAATTAATTGGTTTTATAAATATAAACAAATTTTAATGGACAGCTACTAAAATTTTATATTTTCAAATTTAAATATTGTTTTTTATTGTATAGTATTATAAAATTGGAAATCCTTAGGAAATTATAGTTTTTATATATGTCAAATTTTCTTTAACTCACAATCATTACCGAACTTTAATTTGTCTTTTAGATTTAGATGACAAAATTTTGAGAGAGCAACATTACTAAAATAATAATGAATTGAAATCTCTAATAAGTCTAAAGATTGCTTTTATTCAAATTGTGGAATACTTTTTCACTTGATATTTATGTTACTCATCAGACTGCATCACATCTTGTGTAGTTAGAACTTTGACCTTATAAAGATTATTTGAATTTTAAAAAATTATGTCAAAGATTATAAATATTGTATTCAAAGAAAATAATTACATTACTAATTATCAAATTAGTGACTCATAATTTTGTTTGTTAATGTAAAAATTCTATTTTAATCGTAAATGTTTTTCATTTAGCCTATTTCAAGAATTTAAAACATGTGTCATTTATTAATATTTGTAACTTTCAAATTCTTATAAAAATTAAGATTATTCCGAATTAGTCGTTCGAAGGGCTGATAATTTTTAACCCCATTTAAGTAGAATATTAAATTAATTGAAAATGACTTTTCAATTGAAATCACTTTATCTAGTTTTAGTTTACACGTGTATTCAAGTTTTTCTAGAAAAAAGCTACCAAATTGAAGCGCAACGCCATAACAAATATTTTATGGCCTCCTCTTTCTCGACAAGTTGAAGATGCAGTAAGTTCATGATTCCTATGAATCGTATATTCGTTGACAATTCCCGTATATAATCTGGTCGCTTCTTTGTTTATTTTCAAAATTATCTTATACTTTTCATCGTTGGTAATGCCGAAAACATATACATACCACCATTTTTTCATGTTACTTCGAAGTGCTATATGTATTGGCCCAATTACTCATTAAACTTTAAAATTATATGGGGAGGTAATATTATATAAGTAAACGTCTGAAGAGATATCAAGTAGCACATTTTTCAGCTAGTTTATAATTACCTTTGATAATACAATGACCACAGAAGCCTTACGTCATTACGGATTTTCTAATAATGTTAAGATTAGTTTTACTTATATTTACTAATCTTGAGTATGTTGAGATATTCGCCAAGAACTTGAAGGCCACTTGGCTATCTGAACGTTTCACTATGAAATACCTTAAGATCAGAGTTTCTGCCGAATCATTGATGGATATATTTTATATAAAATCCGATATTTTAATAGGAACCCACAGAACTAATTAACCTCAAATTTTGCGAAACAAAACTGGAAATGAAATTATTTTTTGTGTTTTTTGTAATGAAACGTAAAAACAAAAATTCATTTAAGTAATATCAATTTTTTACAACTTTGTATTCGTTCACAACACCTCATAATTACATAAATTCACGTTTAGTTAACAAAATTCCTTAACATCATAAATTAAATGATATTATTTGTTCAATGCAGAAATATATAAATAATTTTATTTTTTTAAAATAATTTAATAAATTATGTAAATAAAATTTGTAATTTATTTTAAAAATAAGGGCAAACAATTTAGCCCATATATAAATTTAAAATACCATCAGATTGACAATATTTAATAAATGGTAACAAAGTTAAAATGTCTGAATCTTTAATATTATTAAACAATTTTTTTCTTTTTTGCAATCTGTTTATTTGCAATAGTTTATTTAATATTTTCTGTCTGCCAGAAACATTTGTGCATAATAATCTTTAAGTCTTTCTTATCTTTGAAATGTATATAAATATTTTGTTGCGTCCTAAATTGACATCAGACGAGTTGAATTTGTAATATAAGAGATTTACAATATTTCGTTGTGCAGTCTTCCCAAATAAGTTGAAGAGTTCAATGTATCTTTTAATATATATAAAACTAAATATTTATACAGATTTTCAATGCGTTTTTTTGTTGTTAAACGTTTTTCACGCAGTTTTTTGCACAATTTCTGTGTCCCATTAATACAGTGTAATATCAGTCAGTATTGTAAATCAGGAAAGGAGAACAACGAAAAAATAAACAAAAACTGTGTCGGTAAAATGAATTTAAAATAATAAATACATAAAGAAAAAATGAAAAAAAAAACCGGTAGCATAAAATCCCAATAATCATAAAAGTTAAGTATGCAAAAATATATAAAAACGAAATTTAAATTACAGGGTATAGAAAAAGCCACAAGGAACAAATTTTGGTAGCATAAATAATAATCCAAACAAATTAGCAAAAATATACAAAAACAATGAAAATATTTATTTATATATGAAAATTGAAATTTATTGAAAAAATAAATAAAATATTAAAAATGAAATATTTAAAATTTTGCTTCTGTTTTTCAATAACAAAGTTTATAATAAATAAATATTTATTTAATTTTTATTGAAGATACATTTATAAGGTTGGTCACTATAATTTATACAAACTGCACAGAGCATTTTTGTATAGCTGCAAAGCACAGACATTTTATTTTTCATATAATTTTTAAAGATTGAATTTTGATAGATAAAGAAAATAATTATTTTATTTATTTGTACAATTATTCCGAATATACAAATTAGGTTAGTATAGAATAGTTTTAAAATACGAGGTTTGTATGCAACATGTAGCCATTAGAAGTGTCACTATATATTTAAAAAAAAAAATCTTTAGATTAATTTGAAAACTTATTAATTATTCAAATATTTATTTCAATATGAAAATTGTAACAATTTCATAAATTTAATAATGAAATTATTTACTTACTAATTCGTGTTGTATTTATCATTAATAACAAAATTGCCTGACTAGGTAATATTATTTTTATATTTTCCATGCCAGAAAATGATTAATTCCATATTTGCAAGGATCTCGGTGAAGGAATTATAAACACTACAAAGTTTCTACATTAATCTAATGTGGTCGGGTAATTTGTATATTTATAGATCCAATACTGATTAATAACCAATAATGATGTGGCTTTGTAACACTGTTTTATTAAAAATCTTCACTAATTTTTTGAACAACATAAATAAAGTGCACATGTAAAGTATATTGCTGCAACATGTTTAAGGTGCTAGTAAAATACTCAGAATAAAACAAGCTATAGCGTAGCGTACATCCATTCTAATCCATGAAATATAAATCTGAAATTTAAACTTTGACTCACTGAGACTTACGACTCCAAATTAGATAACAAAACCAATCCGTAGACTCAATTTTACTGAGCTCGGATAAAAATTGCATGCTTAACTAGAACTCACGACTATTCCACACTCCGTCGTAATCGAAATTTTCCGATGGAATTTAAATTTCTATTCTGAACTACGATTAAATTTCGAAAATAGTTCCGTCGGAATTTTGTTATTCCAAACTACGAGGGAATAGATAATTTGACGTTAATTTTTCCGATGGAAATTGTTTGTAGGAATTTTTGAATTGTGAATTTTTTTTGTAAATTTTTTTTTTAGTATGGAATCTCCAACCTTGAAAACGTGAAGAAAAACGTATAATCAAAGGAATAATGAAATTTAAAAAAAAAATACTTCACCTTTCATTTATATTTTAGTCTACATTTACGAGTAACTATCCTGTTTCTGCTGAACATTTAAGTAATTGGAAGTCAGTTAATGCAGTAATTATAATTATATAACTATAATCGTAATAGTAAAATTTTTGACATGTAACGACCTAAAATCACACTAATTCTCAGGGGTATATAAACAATTTAGTATGCATAATTTTTGTTTGTTATTTCAGATTTAAAATAGGCTGTTATTTTACTAAATTAGTATGATAATAAAAATTATTTTTGATAGCGACGAAACATACTGAGATGTCCACTAAAAATGTAGTACAAGTTTAAAACTATAATTATTCCTATAATTTAAAGTTGTATACATGTGGCTTATTGTATCACGGCTTTGATTGCTTAGAAAATCTGATCTGATAAGGTATCATATCATACCAATCTACAGAAAAGGAAGCTTCATTCCTTTGTACAGTGTATTTTGAAAATATTGTAGTGGTTTTATTAAGAGAATTAAGAATAATGTGATTACCAACTCACTTTGTAAAATACTTTTATAAAAATTACATTAATAATTAATTTTACGAGTAATTAGTATAAATAAGAGTGTTGCACAGGACTTGGTCAACATTTTTATTTATTATCCGATTTTAATGAAATTTGGTACGCAGGTGGAGTTCGTCAATACAAACATTTTTAATTTTATAAAATACAATCTTGGTGTCTTCAAAGATCTGAAATTTATAAGGAAAGTAGTGTTTTTTACGGATTACTGTTGAAAACCCTTATACGTTTTCCCGAAACATTAAATACCGTACACAATCCCGAACATGACTTCCCAAAACATAATATTCCGAAACATAAAATTCCGAATTACTTTTAAGAATTTAATGTTTCGGGATTTAATGGAATTTTGTAACTCGGTATTTCTTTCTCATGTTTTTTTCTATTTTCATATTCGGAATTTCATGTTTTTCAGGTTTTCGTTACTTTTTGTGTCTGTCGAATATAATAATTCCGTTTTTTCTGTACCCACTATTAATTACAAATCACTATTGAAAATAACTACGAGGTATCTACTCCCCCTATTTTTTTTTAGTTTATTAATTTGTAGATACAAATACGAGTATAATTCAATTAATTGGTGTTCAATAAAATTGAATAAATATCAAAAGTTAGTATAATAATTACTGTCATATCAGTAAAATGGCAAATATAAAAAATAAAATTATTTTATTAATTTTTAAAATCGGTTTTAATTTGGCAAATTTTATTGGTATCAGAATTAATTATAATAAAAAAACGAAAAAATTTACAAAATCAAAAATATCAAATATTTATATAATATTATTAACAATTTTAGTTTTATTTTATGGTTCAATATCAACTAAAACTATAAAATCTTATAGTGAAATATTAAATGCAAATACAGTATTAGGTTTTGTTGTTATAAATCGATTAATAATTACAAATTTAATTGTACTATTTATATTAATAATTGAAATAATTAAATCTAAGAAAATTATAAAATTTGCTGACAAAATATTGAAATTATTTCAATATCTACAAAAGAATATTTCAAAAAATTTATTTAATATCAAAATTTTCAAATTAATAATTATAAAAATTATGAATTTAATTATACAAAATTTAAGTACTTTCATTTTTGATTTAGCCCATACTGAATTCGATTTAATTTTAGCTATTAGTTATCGTTTTTTTTTAATATTAATTTTAAATATGACTTTAAATATTTTTTATTGTAGTTTATTATTAATTTATGTTGCAATTGATAATTTAAATAACGAATTAATAATAATTTTGAAAAATTTATATTTAATTGAAAATAATCAAATTTTATTTGGTAAATTTGTAAATTATCAAAAGATTTTTATATATTGTGATAAAATTGAGAATTTATCAAAATTACATAAAAATATTCAAAATATTTTTAAAGATTTAAATAATTTATTTGAATTTCCATTAATTATATTCTTTGTATATTGTTTATCTGAAACAGTGGTAACATTATATGTTATGTATTGGATACTTATTGTTTTAAAAATTAAATTTTTTGAAATTTTTACAATTTACAATCAAGCAATATTTCCATTTTTTATGGCAGCTTTAAATAATTTATCAATATTATTAGATTTATATTTAATAATAACAATAATTGATAGGATAAAATGTAATACGAAAAGGATCAGAGAAATTTTAGCAGATTATAGAAATATTATTAAATTGAACGAGGAAATTGATAAAAATGTAAGGATAATTCAAAATTTGTAAGGATTGGAGGTAGTTTGATCACCATCCGTTAAGCTGTACGTACTGTACACAATAAAAGTTGAATTAATTTCTAATTTAAGCCTAGTTTATAACACACGCAAGCCACATAAAAAAGTTATGAATGTTAAGTCACGTGTAAAAGTTAAAACGCATAATATGTAGCTGAAATGAAATGAATTATTAATGCCATAATTCAGTCGTCATATTTTTAAGCCTGTGCTACATTGTTTCGATCAGTTCAGTTTCGATTCGTTCCGCAAAGTCCAAATTTGACGTCTTCATATATTTTATATGGGAAATCAATTGAATCGAATCGAATCGAATCGAAAGAGTTTGGAACGATTGGAATTTTGCAAATCCAAACTGAAGGAAATGTCAAGAGAAATGAAATTATACTGTTTCAAAAATAACAAAATGTTCTTTAATCGATTGCAATCGGTAACTATGTGTTCAGTCTACCTAACCGTAGAATCAAATCGAATCGAATCTGAACTGATAGAAACTATGTAGCCCAGACTTAAGCCTAGTTTATAACACACGCAAGCCACAGCGAAAAAGTTAGAAAGCTTATTATATGAAGCTGAAATGAAATGAATTTTTAATGCTATAATTCAGTCGTCATATTTTAACTCTTTCATACTCGAAATAAAGAATATGAAAATATATTGAACGTCAGAATTTAACCATTAACAATCTACAATGTAAATACAGTCTTAGGTTAAATTTACTTTAACTTTGTATAAACTTAACTTTAACTTTTTTGAAATTTAATTTTTCTTTTTTCATATTCTTGTTATAGTTAAAAGTTAAAATTAATAATAATTTAGTTTTATAACAAATAATGAATTCTGATTTACAATTAATTGAAGGCACCCAATTAATAAAAACAAAACTAAAGCAACAAAATTTTTTGAACATTTCTTAATTTTCTTTAACTTTCGAGGTGTCATGGATGCTTACGTGTATTATAAATTAGGCAGGCTTACACGGTTCAGCTACAGCGTAACGGTGATGAAACTACCTCCTTGGTTTAATTTATAACTTTTTTAAGCCGACAAATATTTTAATTTCAGATTGAAACATTTGGTATTTATCTTACTATTGAGAATATGTCAATGTCGGGTTGTGGATTTTTTATAATCGATAATAAATTATTATTTTCATTATTTTGTTCAATTTTAACATATTTAATTATTTTAATACAATTTGATAAAATCATAGTGTAAAGAAATTATTTTAACAGTTGACGAATTAAATATTTTAAATAATTTTGAAATTTTTGTATGCATTTTCTTTGCTCTGTTTCGCCAATTTACACAATTTTTAAAAAATACTTATAGAAAATTAAATTAAAAATAGTTTTTTTAAAAGTTATGGAAATTGTTCCCAAGAAATATTTTGCTGCCTAAGAACTGACCCTAAGAGCAATTTTATGGCTTTTATGATCGTAATTTTAATTGAGATTTTTTGTTCACTCGAATTGAGTTTTCGACGAATCGGAATATTATAAAATGTGGATGAATATTTTGTTTGTACGTCAAATTAAATTTTGCTAAGAATGAATAAATCATATTTTTTATGGCAATTAGAATAATGTAAAACAATTCTGAAATTTCCTATTTACTGGTGAAAACTGTGAAGAAAATTTGTTATATGCGAATCAGCAACCAATATTTTAAAATAGTATATTAAAAAAATTGGAAGAAGATCAATTAAATTTCCCATTCACAATAATTTTATTCCCAGTCATTTCGTTATCTGTACAATTTCAATGTAACAACTTTTTGAAGAACCAGAAATATTTTATATTTAATATTGATGTCAGGCCTTCTTTCGTCGTGGCTTTTTTTGTGAAAACACCTAAAATAGTTTACAGGTTGGTCAAAAAAAAAACAAAAAACCTTTCACCATTTTCACCTTGACTTGTTCTGTTATATGTACATATACAAATTAACTGTTCATAATGCAGTTTTTTTTTTTAATACTGTGTTTTAATTTTAATCGCTTTTTTTTGTAACTTTTGTATTTAATCTGCATGTCATTAAGTCTGTTTTTATTTTTACCTTCCCACTGTAAAAAAAACACAAAACAAAAATATTACAGACACTTTGAACTCACTCTTTTATTTTTGTCGGCCAGACATTTTAATATTACCCATAAAGTAATGATATTTACTGTATATATAAAGTAACAACAACGACAATTTTCATTGCAGACATTTTCATCGTTTTAATGTAACTTTTTTTTTTGTATGTTTTTCCTTTCTCTATTTGGAAGTTTCACAATCTTTAAATTGCAATAATCCAAGAGTTTTAATAAAGCTTTAGTCAATGACAGCAAATACAAATATTTTTGTTTTTTAAAGACTTATTTAGGCGGACACTTTTTTGAATTAGTATTTATCTATTTAGTCGTTTTCATAGAAAACACGTTGGCGATAGACAACATTAAGAGATGATTGGACATTTTGAACTGTGCAGGTTGAAATTTTGTAACAACAAACATTTTGTAGATAAGATTTAATTACATTACAACAGCAGGATATAACTTTTATATATACTTTAGCAATTGTCGGAAAATAGAGATTAAAAAACAATTATTTGAAAATTTAAAATCTTAAAATAGTAAATAATAATTGCAATAAAGTTCATTTTAATTAGTTGGATTATTCAATTTGGTCTTGGGATTGACAATGGATGTAATATTCTATTAAGGAAATTTAATAGCGTTTACAAAATACAGCAATATACCATTTTTATTAAGGATAATTATCACCAACATAAATGGCGAAATGTGTTGGGATGTTTAATATTGCTAGGGATATTTTTATTTAAAAACCTATGCAATGTGTTCTTTTTTATGTTCATTATTTGATAATTAATTCTGGTAGCTAGACACATTCAGACTATTTTCATTTCAAAAGTATTGCCCTCGAAAAAGTTAAGAAAACCCTAATTTTCTTAGATCTAATCAATAAAATAATTATTATTGTTGTAGACACAATGATTTCCAAATGTTTCCAGTCTTTTTATGATAATGAAATTATTAAAAATTATAATTACTTTAATATAAATATGATTTTTTTTATCAATATTGAAACATTTCAATCAATCTGTAAAGTGTTTTGTAAAATCTGATTAATGATATGATTTTGGTTACCACTGATTTTAAATACGATACCAAAATCATAAAATAAAATTATTTTTACAAAAACTATGAAATATTGATTATTAAGGTCCTTTTAACTGTATATCAACACTACAAGCTACTGCCTCGTAATAATAAAAAAAACTTCATTAAATATTAGCTCTGATATCATAGTGTCTTTAATTAAAGTTAATATAGAGAAATTTTTAGTAGAACAGTCATTATTATACACACCCAGGACAATAAAACTTTCACCAGAGGAAATATAAAATTTGTTCTGAAGATTCTATGAAAATCAAAAATGAAAAATGTTAAAAAAATTTCTTTTACTTTTATATTATCATCAAGACATTTTTGTTCCCAACCATAAAAATTACATATAAAAATTTTATTTATTTGTCACTAAACATAAAATTATTCTCTCTTTCGACACTATTTTTTTTTGTACAACTAAATCGTCACAAACTTTATCGGTCACATTGTTTCCTTTTTAACAACACTATAGAATTTATATATACTATATTTAAATAATATAAAGTCAATTTGTCGTTTTTATTTTTTCATATCTTATAGTAACTTATCATTCATTTATTTTTCAACAATAATAAAATGCAACTAAAATAACATCAAAACCATCCCCCAAATATCATTTATTTATATATAGTTAAGACCCTCAAGGGTTACAAAAGTTCTTTAAACTTAAAATATATTTCAGTTTCTATTCTATATCGCCTTACTATCGTCATTATTACCAGTGTACCAGCAACTGTCACTGTAATTTTTATTATGTGCATTTCGCACTAAAAGCAACACAATATACCAACAACAATCATGCAGTAGCAGTAGTAGTAGTAGCACGACATGGGGAATGACCGTATTATGAGTTCTCTCTAGAGTGGAATGCAATTGTATCCATCATGATTCGTTAACGTAGTTTTTTTTTATTTTTTTTTTTGAAATTACAAATTTTATAACGTATCCATTCAAACGCGATGTCTGGATAGAAATTTAATGCAAGCGATAAGGTAAAATTTAATAGATGGAAGAGTGAAGGGTAAGTATTGAATAGGGTTGATTAGTTACTTCAGTTGTTGTTAGAAAATTATACATAAAGTTTGAATGTCAATTGAACATAAACAACTCAAAAACTAATAAAGACGACGGCGGCACAAACCGACATACAATAATACTAAATATTTCGTATAAATTAGATGTCGTTGATCGGTTGGTGGTGGCATCAAATTGCAGCGCAACAATCAACTCACAATTATTTTGATGATATTTTTACTTATTAAATCATTTTAAAGAAAGTCCATTTTATTACAAATACTGCTGAGAAAATTATGATTGTCTTGAATTTGAAAATTATTATATAAAATAAATATAAAGTTTTTAATTGAAAATTTTCAATTATTTTATTATAAAAACTTTATAAGTTGAATGAAAATTTAAAGAAAATTTATTAAGATTTTTGTTTTCAAGGTAATAATCGGATTGTATTTTTTGTTATAGAGTTAGAGTATTTACTTTAAGTGATTGGAGATTGTTATTAATTTTAGGTGCGGAGGTTGAAAATAATAAAATTTACAGAAATCTGTACAGTTTTTGTTAAGAATTTATGCTTCTATTTCAACTTATGATTGAAGTAGAGAGGAATTTTTAATCACTATTAAATGCTACTATACACAATTCAAAGAACTTTATTGAAATTGACTGTAATTGTTAATTAGGAGGGGTCTTAGATTCGTAGATGGCTTTGTATATGACCAAATCAATTAAGTTTCAGATGTTAAATGATTATTTCTGAAATCGTTCTTAAATTATTTTTTTACAGATTACTAGGCTAAATTAATCTTAACAATTTTCGGTAATAATATTTAAATAATTTTACTTTTATACTATTTAATATGAGTGTCACTAAATTTCAGAATTAATAGCCTATTAACGTTTTTCAACGTTTTCCAATATTGACTATTTAATCAAAATATCATTGATTAAACATTTTAATGAATGTGTCATTATTAAACTTTTCTATTCCATTTGAAAATTGTGGTGATATTTTGTCATTTTTCCACATAATTGGAGAAAATTTACCTTACAGTGGTGGCACTCAACTTGTTAAATTTAATAATTTCCAATTAAAATTTCATTTACACGCAATTTTTCAGTTTTACTTAATATAATTAAATTTATGTTTTTATTATATTTTCATTAAATTCAATTTTATAATGTAATTTAAACTTTGTATACAATTTAAATTTTAAGTATAAAAATAATGTCTGATAGATGACCAACATTTTCCTCCATGGTTCTTTAAGCAACGTTTTCATAACAGCATGAAACAATGCGGGTCTATCGCCCTAATTTTAGCTTCTATAAAGATCGAGGCTTGTTTACATACATCCCAACTTTGAAGAAGCCTCATAGAAAATTATTAATTATTACTTAATTATTAATTGTTAATTTCAAATTAACAGACGCGGTTAAAATGGGTGTACGTGCTGGCCCATTAAATTATATTTATTCACGAAGCCATTAATATAGTAATGCCCTTTCATTACTCATAATTTGTGTACGATCTTTGATTTATCAATATTAATTAAGTATAAATTCTACAATTTGTGTCAGCTACACGTTAATTAAATTTTGCATTTTGGTGTAAGATCTTCTATTAATAAAATAAAATTAATAAACAAAATAAAATATTAAATTTTAAATACTTTTCGACCACCCTGTATTAAAACTTAATAAGTTTCTTATAAAAAATTCATTTCACAAATACAGTGTGCACACCTTTTCACGTAAAACATTAAAATTATGTAGTACAATGAAGGTAGTGCATGTTAAGAGTGGAATGATGCTCAAACTCGATTTCCACATCTCAAACAGGATCGATTTACACAGATTAAATCCTGTAATTTTTTAGAAAAAGCGTAACAGGTTCAATGTGTGTAGTTAAAAAACGTATTTTTCTCAGTGTTGGTGTTTTGTAAAGTATAACTTTTATGTAAAAAGAAATTGATATTATTTTATAATTGAATATTATCAGAAATTAGATTTTAATACGAATATTTTTTTCATCTTTATTACTTATTTCAGTTTCCATATTATAATTAAAATTATTATACTGAATACTCTACTAATTGGTAGGATTTTTTCTTAGCTACTGTAAATGTGTAAATATTTAAGGTATAAAAATTTAATGGATTAATAAAAGAATTTGCATTAATTAAATAAAATTGAAATAAAACTATAAATAATTATGTTGTTTTTCATGGAAATTAAAATAAATTAAGATGAAAATACCAGAAGCTAAAATAATATAATTAAATTTAAAAAAATTATATATAATAATATTTAATTTGCAAAACTATTAATTTTTTATGTAAGTTTTAATGGAATATAAAATTGTTTTGAAAAAGATCTCATTAAATTTAATCAGATTTTTTAATGGCAGAAATATTCTAATTTCAAATATTAAAATTAATCAATAAAAAAGAGCAATTTTTATATCCAATTAAGAAATAATAGTTTAAGTTGTCCTTTTTGTCTACCAGATCAAATCATTACCAGATTAAATGCAGTGGCACTGTCTGAATAGATACCGAAGATTCTAATTGAATTTAATTTCGAAAATAGGATCTTTTAATATTATAGATCATGCACGGACTTTGGCATTGATATTGCTATACTTTATGCTTGTATCATTAATTAAGCAGATTCTGGTTCAACAATGACTATTAAAAAACATTAGTAATTGAAAATTATGTTTTCAGGCCATTTTTTGTTTTGTAAATGTTTTGTAAATTATGCTACAATTGAAAATTCTTATATAATTCTATCAAATATTATACAAAATGTCAACAAGTGTTATACAAAATATACAAAATGGTTGAACTAGTAACAACTTAAGTCAATAAAACAATTTAATTTTAATCAAAAATTATTAATTATTTCTGAATTCATTCAGATTATTTAAATAAATAAATATTGAATAAAATTTATTTAATTTTACTGAAAAGTTCATAAACTTTATGGATTTTTTCGGTATGATAAGAAAATTCTTTAAATACAACATTTTATAATAAATAATTTTGTTTTCGTTTCGTTTTTTTTATAATTATTCAAGTGCTTTTAAACAATAATCAAGTAAATCAAAATTCATGTTAAATTCATTCTAATATTCATCATAATATACTCAACATATATACAAAATTTCCACTGTGAATTATAATTTTTTTATTACATTTCACTGGTTTGGTTCATACTTCATTTATATCTATAACATAAAAATTATGAAGCTTTGTGATGGAGTGTTTATTGAAATATCAGGAAAATTTTCGAAAATATCTTTTTTCGAAATTTTTGTATTTTTAAACAGTTTCACACAGCCGAGCATCAAAATGTAACAAAAAAGTTAATTTTTCGTCTGGTCTCATCTGTACTAACACTAAACTAGTTACTAAACAATTAGGAAAGTTTTTAATGGATGAAATATGCTTATTTGAAATAGTATAGTCTGATATGTCTGAGTTATATTTTTAGAGGCATGCAAAATCGAAACTGAATTTATTTTATGTAATTTTTTAAATTATTCAACCATCAACAACACGTAGTATAAAAAATCCAAATTTAGAGCCACAAAACAAAACACCCAAAATGAATTAATTTTAAGGCCATTTCATACATAAACAAAACCAATGAACCATACAAAAATTTGGACTTTGTTATGATATTTGAAATGGTAATAAAACCCACAATATTTGAGGTAGCTTCTTTTAAGTTATATATTAAATATTATATAGGTTTGGAGTCATTTCGGTATCATGAGTTAGTTGCATAAGTAGCCTTTCAATAAATTCATATTATCACTTTTGGGATCACCATTAATACATTTTTATATACATATAACATTTGAATGTGTCTGTACATATCACGCTGATTCAACAACAATGAACTGGACTCTTTATATTTAATGTTTTCACTGGAACACAGAGTATTGTTATTGATGTTCTGTTCATCTTTCAAATATACAAAAAAAAATTAATTCAATTTTATGACTTTTTACTTTAAAAAAATTATTTTTGTTTTGTGTTGTGTTTTTTTTTTTTTATCATTTTGCACTCTAGAATCATACAGTCCAGTCAGAAACCATTTTATGCATCATATCAAAGTCATAATTTAAATACTTTAATGTTTTTTTTTTGTTGGAATGACCATTGCCTTGCCACTGTCACCATTTTTGTGCTTGTTATTTAATTTCTTGTGATTCCGATTTAAAAGAAGTAGAGAATTAAATTTAAAAAAAAATTGAAATTGTATATTTTTTCAAAATTGGAAAATATCACTAAAAATAATAAAATTGCCTTAAGTTATGATTATGATTTTGTTCGTCTTTAGAAATTGGTTGTTTTTAAAATCATTAATTTTATTATTGTCTCTTTTTTTATGATTTTATCATTATATACGATAATTTCTTTGGACAGTTTAATGTTTCAAATATAATAATGTATATAACAACTATAAAAAGGATTAATAAAATTCGAAAAAACATACATAGATAATATGAGCTCTTGAACATAAATTACAGATGGAATCATTTATCGTATATTTTATATTAAAATTATTTATTTTCTTTCAAATGTTTATAATTTTTGTTGTATCGTAAATTAATATGAAATGATAAAAGTTAAATTTTAACATTAATTATTTTTCATAATGTTATAATTTATTTATTTATTAATTTCTTCTTCAGTTTACCGACTATTTATCATCAACAGACTAGTAACAATTTATATAAATATAATTAAATATTAACTTGTAATTAAAAAAAAAAAATAATGTAAAAATTAAAGACCCTTTACCAGTGAAAGCAACATCCTTAAACATTGAAAAGCATAATTCTCTGAACAATATCATATCTACAGAGCACTATAAATTAAATTGAATTTTCTTATAGATTTAGGTATAGGTTTATGTTGTCCATAATTTGTCCTGTGATGCGGAGAAGAAAACATTAAATTTATTCTTAATAATATAATTGACTGAAGATGAAATTCAGATCGGTTTTAAGTTACACAAAATAGAAGGAATACAAATTAGTAAACATCTCGACCGATAAGGTGGTAAATTTTCATTAAAAGGCTGGAAAAAAGTACATCTGGTAATAGCTATCCGAATTCTCTCTAGTCTAACAAAATGTAATTTGTTACACTGGACATTATGGAATAGACGATATTCTAGAGAAGATCTCAATAACGAACAATACAACGTTTTTACTGAATAAGGATCACTAAAATCTTTTGTATTTCTCTTAATAAAACTCTAATTATTTATAGGATTTAGCAATAACATAATCAAAGTGAACATTAAATGACATAACAGAATTATAATAGACACCTAAGTCACAAATTATACTGACTAAGAAAATATGAAGGTTTAATTGTGTATTATTAAAATGAAATATTTATTGGCTATAATCAAAAAGTATTTATAAAAGGAGACTAAAATTCATATATAAATTTATCCCACAACATACAATTACATTTTAAAGCTTTTCCTAATACACACACTTGAATAAAAGTATCAGCATTCTAAAAAAAGCTAACATTCTTGTGGGATTTAATCTTCATGCCCGTGCCATCCCTCTGTCATTGATTTATAGTATGTGTTCCACTAATGAATTGATTAATCGACTGTTCGTTTGAATAAAGTGATATTAATAGAAAATTGATAAATCAACATTTTTTTTTTATATAAAAATGTAGAGAATCCAAAATTACAAAATACAACTATATTTAATTTGAATTTAAATAATATTTCACGTACTCCAAACAAAAGTTATTTAATTTGTCTAAGAGTCTAGACATTTAACATAACAAATGTCAAATATTCAAAAAGAAAAAATCCGAATTATAGGCTTATAAAGTAGGATCTCATTGAAACTAACCAGAGTGATTAAATATTTGAAACTGTACAGTGACTATAACAGCTAACATTAGAGTTTCATCAGATGTAATTAATTATAGTTACACATTCGGCTCAACCTAAAATAAATAAATCAATTTATAAGTTTTCGTATATGACTTTATTTTTATTGATTTATTTATAGCTGAAATAATGGTTCACTTGATAATCGGGACATATATCTCTTCCCGTATCTCGATTTTGATATTCAGTAGAAATTAATTTAAGTTTATTAACTTTTTATTTACAGAAACATTTGAATTATCCTAAATTCCAGCCCAACTTTCAGAGAGTTGTACAGGCAATGAAAACATTAAAAATTTAATTTAAAATCTTATTACACATCTAAGATCAACAATTAACTATTTATAATTTAATTCCTTTTTTTAAAAAAATATTATAAAATTAAAAGATATTGTGCGGTTTCCTATTTAATCAACCACATTTGCACTTTCAAGATTCCATTTAATTTCAAATAAATTAAAGTTTCTATAAAAATGTTCCCATCAAATTCACTTCTAAACCTACTCCAATGAAGTTATCAATCAATAAAAACTATTTTTTATATTTTCAATAATTATTATATATTTCTCAATCATTTAAAAGCACCACTTCAATTCTATACGTAATGTAAGTAATTTAATCTTTTGAACATTACATTATATAATTGCAAAAAAAAAAAACTGCATCGTCAGTCGGCATCTTTTGATATGCCGCCACCAATGCCGTCAACGACAACCCTAAGAATTTCTATTCTAAATAATAAAAAAAAAAATAACGAGCAACAACTTTAATTCTCAATTATTTGCAATAACGATGCCATAAAACCGCGAATTACATGCGAAATATTTATATATAAAAAAAAAAATTGATGAGACATGTGGTAAAATATACAAAATTAACGAGTTCTAAACAACAAAAAAAACCTAGAATAATGGAAATTTTCCTTATTACAGGGTTACTTAAATAATGTATAAGAAAATTGTAATTAATATTGACATATTATACCCAGAAACCTTAATAAATCAAAGATTTTAAAAATTAATAATGAATATTAAATAAGTCTTCGTATGAAATTATTCATTCTCTTGGGTATTAAAACAAAACGTTTTAAAAATCAAAATTATACAGTGTTGTAAAGCATATAATTAGAAAATCAGTAGAAAAAAATTAGAGTCTAATTATCATTAGTATAATACATAAATAATTTCATAGAATATTGTGCAATACTTTGTAATAATTTTATTTTTTCATCAAATAAATAGTACAGTGTAGATGTAGAACATAGTACAGTTCAGTAATAGCTGAAAATTAAGAATTAATTATGTGAATAGATTTAATTGAAAGATGTTAGCAGTTTACTAATTAGACTAAGCAAAAAGCAAACATTCATTGAGCAATTACAATGAAATATTTAACAAATTGAATTACAATTATAGATTTCTTTTAAATTCACGGAAAATTCTGAATTAGCGTATATAGTAAAAACAAAAATTGTGTCAGGATTTGACATGAAAATAATTAATAAATAATTAAGAAAAATATGAATTACTGACGGAATTATCATTAAATTTATAGATTTCATAATTTCTCATCCAAACTTTCTTAATACAAAAATGAAATATCGAAAATTAAATAATTTAATTCATATATTTTAGGTAATACACTAATTCAATATACCTACTCGATCTACTCTAATTGAAGAAGCCAAATTCATGTTTCGGGTCCGGAAAAATAATTCTTGAAGTTTTTTTCATATTATTTATTATTAATCGCTTCGAAACGAATTATATAGGAAATTTTTAAAATATTCTTTAAGTTGTTTTGTTACCCAACTTTTGGAGTAAATTATGGTAATATGATGAGGATGAGAATAAGGTTATTACATCAAAAGATTAGGCAATAATGTAAAATGATATAAAGTAGCTTTGTAAAGTATAATTTTTTCGAAATTATTGTCATTTATGTAAAAACTAATAAATAAATTAATATTTTAGTTTTTTTTTCGATTATGTTTTAAATAATTGTAAAGGTGGATTCACTGTTTCGTCGCTTTTAAGTCGAACTGATTTCTCTCAAGGCAGTTCATCGTTTCGTCTTAAACGTGACGCGTATTTTATGATAATCTATCAAAAAAAATAAAAAAAATAATAATTTTTTAATATTTTTTCTATTACATATGATATAAAAAGCAAATATATTCAAATTATATTTATTTATATTTTTTCGCGTTTGTTTTTTATTCGATTGAAGTTTATTTTTGAATTTTCAAAAATGCGTCGCACTAAAGTAGAAATTGAACCAACTTTTTCAGAGAGACAAAAAAATTCTAAAATAAAAACTAAAAAATGAGAAAAATTCAAATTTTCATATAAAAAATATGCGAGGATATGAGTTCGTCGTAAGTCGGACGAAACAATGAATTCACCTTAACCTATATCATAGCAATTAATGATTGTAACTACTAGACTGTAGTAGAATTAGGAAAACAACAAATTCTGTAAATAAAATTCGGTATCCAGCTAGTTTATCGCAATAACAAATTCATAGCAAAGTTCATCGCCCGCAATGCAAGCTATATATCGTAAATATTCATCGCGAAGTTTATCGCGATGAATATCCGATACCTAATGAATTCATATACCTAATGTAATATTCAATTCTAGGCTACTTTATATTCTTGAAAAGCATGGCTCATAATTTTGATATTGTAAGGGTCACAAAAAAGTATGATGATGTCAATAATTAAGAACTTTATTATTATAATATTGTTTTTTTTTTTTTAATAAATTTCATTATGTTTCATTTATCATTATTTGAATATTTAACTCAATTTATTATTATTAATTATTTAACTCTGGTATAAATTCCTTCGAGATGAATTGCTTGCGTTTAACGAGCCTAGAATCTAAAATTCTTTCAAAATTTTCTACTATCAACTTTATAAATTATTTAAATAATTTTATATACCAAAATAAAAATATCTCAATAATCTTTAATAATTTTTTAACATACCAAATTTTCAGCATAATAATAATAAATGTTGTATTAAGGTTCACCAGAAACATTTATCTTTAAATATGCTTCCATTTAGAATTCCACAAAATTAATTAAAGGAAATTAAATAATCAAATTTTAGTTTCCTTGATCTCTCGTGTCATTGAAAATTATATTTGAGATAAATATTTCTTCCTAGAAAATCTTTCGAAATCGATTATTTTTTCATTATTATTTTTCAAATATTATTTATTTTTATTTGACAAGGTAATTACCTAATATATTTGTTCTTCTAATATCCTTAACATTAATAATTCTTAACGACATTTTAATCGCCTTATACTTAATAAAGCAAAAAAAAAAAAAAAATGAAAATAACCAAAAAAAAATAATAATTACCAAAAATAATATCAAAAGTTAACCTGATAGGCGTTCTTAGTCACGCCATTATTCAATCCTTTTGCACAATTTGGGTTTCATTTATTTATTTTGTATTTTGTTCCTCAACTTTTTTTTTTTTTTGAATAACTAAACCAAACACACTGGCTACAAAAACAAAATAACTTTTTTTTCAATATATCAAAAAGCCCAACATAACAACAACAACAAAAACTGTTCCTGACACACCTGACTTTATTGTAATTATTTAGCTATTATCCTTGAAACTTAATATCCATAGACGACCTTGAAATTGAATGTCTGGAATCTCCTTTTCAATATTTTTTTTATTTTTTTTATGTTTTGTGTTGTTCTGCTTGTTCGGAAGACTACACAATAAAAATATGTATAAAAAAAAATGAAAACTTGTTTAATAAAATTTCTATATAATAAAGTGTAATTTTGTGAATATACCATTTATAATAATGGCTTTTTAATAACGTATACAGTCTCAAAAGATTGTGCTATTTAAAGCCACTGAAGTGTAGCACAAAAAAAAAACATTAAGAATTTCTTCAGCATAAATTCAAATTTATGTTGGAAAAAATGTCAATTTTTTGTGCTTAACTAATCATTTTCAATGTAATTAATTTCGAATTAAATATTATAATATATTGTAGAAATGTCCTGATTCTAGAAGTGCCCAGAATACTGAAATTAGTTTAGATCTAACTATGTCAAATGCAAGCAATAATTTGATAAGAAGTTCTAGACTTAATAAGGATACGAATATTTTAGTGAATTTTTCTTCATTTCATCGGTATAATAATATTATTCCTAACAGTTTCAATCTTCTTACTTTTTTTACATGGCACTTAAATTTCGAATTCAAATTGGAAATAGATTTAGGATATTTAAGAATTCTAATGACCATTTCCATATACATTTATAGAAAATTGAATGAAATTTCATTAAAAATATCTTTATAATTTTTATGTAATAATAATAATAAGTTTTTTAAAAAGTTTTGTTGATTAGGTGCTACCAAGTAATTTATTGAAAACCCTAATACATAATTATATATATTTGTATCTAAATAATTAGGTCCCATCCAAAATAATTTACATCTTACTTTTAAGTTACAAACTATTTTTATGTAGAACTTTTTTGATAAAATTGTAAAATCTGTAAATGAATTTAAGGTCAGATGAACAAGCACGAAAAGGTGCTATTGATGGCTCTTTGGAGATTTTTAAAATATTTAACCATCCGGTACAGACTAAAAGCTCAACAAGTTATTGGGCCATAAGAAATAAAATGGTTGTACGTTTATAAAAATGTTCTAAGAGGTATTCCCTATCACAAGAAGAGCAACATTATTTTGAAAATGAAGATGGCAACTCACTGATTATATACGGCAATTGTCACGGGACAATTCTTAGAAAACATGCAATGAAATTAGGAGCAGACAATGAAAAATTTGTTGTGCCATTGCTCCTCTGATAACTTAAAGATTTAGAAAATTTTGGTAGTTTTTTACTAGATTTCAATTAAACTATGACTTAATTAAAATAAATGATATCGTTTATTAAAGAAATGGGGTGGTTTAACACGCTTTAATAATAAGGGTACAACGGGCAAACTTTTCTATGGTATATGTGCATGTGGTTTAGTCGTGGATCTCTCTAGTTTAAAACAAAGCTACCAACTAAAAACAAATTACTATTAGATATTGCTGGTCATTTTGTAGAATCTTAACCAAGGGAAAAATATAATTTTTATAACTTTTCCATTCCATAGGAACATAAAATCCCAATTATTGAGTTTTTTACAGAAAAAATAATATTTCCCACAATTAATCTTCTTTTTTTATGTAAAAACCCTGTAAAAAGTCTAACTTCTGCTTCATCTAAATTTAATTTCTATTTTACATAACAAAAAAATATTAATTTTTCACTATTATATATAAAGAAAATGCATTTCCAAGATAATAAAATTTCAGATTATAAATAAAATAGTTTTAATTTCTATATTTTACATTTATTCAACTTATAAGATTACTTTTTATTATAAAATTGAATTATAATTGATTTATGAATGAATAAAATTAATTGACATTAAATAACAACGACAAAAAAAAACCAGATGGTATTGACCTTTGCACTACTCACTACAATTTATAATATGATGCACTTTGCAATTAAACAAAAATAAAAAATCTGTCTACGACCTCTTACTACTTAGTATCTTATAATATCAAATTTATTTGAAGTTTTACGAATATAAAAGAAACACTAATAAATTAAATAAATGTACACTGACAGACAAATATTTCTTAACCAATTTACAGCCAAAATATTAAAAAAAAAAAAACAATAACGTACACAAAAATTTTTTTTAGATTAATAATCAGCAAAAGCAGCGCGCAACATTGTTGCAATTTATTTTAAATAATTTTTACTTACGTTACAAAATATGTATAACAAAACGTCAAAGGTAGACAAAACAAAAATATCCGCCGAGCCTCTGTATATTAAAAAAAAATTATAATTATATATACATACCAATACGTGAACGTAACGTAGTGTAGATGAGATACATAAGTTTCGATGTGTTAATAAAATTAACATTTAATAAGATCATTACGTACGAATGCATTTCGTAGTAAGAAGAAGGAAAAAGTCTGAAGCTTTTTGGGTATGGAAAAGCTTTTTCTAACTTTTTTTACAACTACTTACAAGGCTCACACTCAAAATGTCAAACACAAGCATAAAAAATATATTAAAAACGTTGTCTCTGAGAATAAATCTGTTAATTCTTTATGAGTGTTAGTAAGTTTTATATGTATTGTCACCAATTTTACAAAGAGTGAGAGAAATTTTTGATAGTGTACGTTGTACGATAAATAATGGCGGGCATGATTGAGCCTTGATGGTTGATGATAATAATTGAGGAAGTATGAATTGAGGAAGAAAATGTAAATCTTAATTTTAATTACGTACGTAATCAGAAAAATACGTAAACACTTTTAAATTATAATTGAAAATAATATTTACAATTAAATTTATTTTATTAATTAATTACATTAAAATTTTAACGACAAAAAAGGACATCAAAGGACATCAAGATTTTATCCTTTTTAAAGAAAACACTCCCCAACGAGAGACAAAATTATAAAATAAATGAAATGACTGTTGCAGTGTTGCAGATAATATTACAAAGTTTTGAACTTTTGAAGTTTTATTTTTTGAAATTTTGAGAGTTTTGTAAACCTAGTACCGAGAGAGATTTTAAAATATTTTGTATCAATGTATAAGTTTCAGTAACTTTTTTTTATATTTCTACACATTTGTCATATAAAGTGTGCCCCAATAAATTTCAATTCTCTACTTCTTTATTCCATCTTCAATCTACAACAAATAAATAATAAAAATCTTCTTCAACTCCAATTCACACAAATAAATGTATTTATATACTTCCTGTGAAACACGACAATCATTTTCGTTTTTTATCCAAGTTAACAAAAATGATAATAAAATGTACAGGGTCCATTCAAGATTGATTTTTTTGATTATGTATAAAAGTATTATTATTAATTGTTAACATTATTTTTAACGTTTAAACCTTACATTCAGATAAATTTGATTTGGATAATCCATAGAACTAAAATGTATAGAGTTTTGATGTTATAAACGATTTCCTTGGATCACAATCAATGCTTTTAACGTAATTTCAAGTGACAAAGATGTCCTAATGAGTTGTAATTAGTAATTTTTCAAATCCTTTTTCAAATAGCATATATTAATTATTATATTAATGAACTTTTTACATGAAAAATACAATAATTTAAAATATTATATTCCAGTATCATTAAAAAAAAGCTTTTTTCCAATAATTCAAAGGATACACCAAACCCTAATATGTATTCATCATCATTATTTTATCAATCTCATATTATAATCTCTATAATCATTCTATACAACACACATATTTCTACACCGAGGCACAGACAAATTTTCAACAATGCTTACACTCAAAATACAACAATCACCATCACCATCCACCACATAAAATATGTATATCCCTATTTACAAAGTAAAAATCTTATTTACTTTATTCCATCAAAGAAAATTTATATAAAAACCTACTAACTTTATAGGAAGTTAATCGATTCCTTATCGTAGCAGACATACAAAAAAAAAAAAAAAATTAAAAAAAAAAAAATCCTTTTTCTAAAACATACTCTACATCCTTATTTTGCAAACCAAACAATACCAACAACATCAATAATAAAAAGGATTTTTTCATTGCGTCACCAGATTTTTATATTATATATTTTCTCTCATTTTTTCTATACACAATTTCTTCTCAATTCTCTCATTATTTCTCATTCTCTTTAGATTTTGTTTTTATGTCTGATTCATTTTCATTTATTTTGTATGAATTAGTGTAGTCCATCTCTCCACTTTTCCTGATTACTTTACTCTTTAACTCTCCTGAAAATTGGATTTATAATTTAATGTAGTATACACTAATACATATGCAAAATACACAACAACTTATACAATTTGTATTTTGCAATTGTATTTGTAAAAAAATAATAATATAAAAAAAAACACTGCTCCGATTAAAATAATCTGCTTTTGATATTACACCCCATCGAGTATTCGTCATTTATTCTTGTGTCTCATGGCATTATTGCCTCTGTTTTTGTGTCTAATATGTATACAATTTTTTTCGTATCTTTGTATTTTTAAACTTATATATAGTTTTATGTCATATCTATCTTAAACATAAACTGAAAGCATATTTCGACTCGATTATAATTTTAAAATTCAGTTGCTCGGTAGACTTCAGATTGAGCGCTTTAAATTTAAAAATACAAGTTAGCTATACAAAAAAAAAATAATAATAAAATAATTATTGTCGTCTTTAGAGAATCGATTTTTTTTTATATATATATATATATAAAAAAAAGATATATAACAAAAACAACATAAAAAAAGTATCTTTTAAATAAAAATTTGTTAATTTTTTTTTATTTCAATTTTTTTTTTTTGCTGCTTGTTCAGTTTTTTATGTGAAAACTAAACGGAAAATCATAAATTTTTCTAACAAATCAAAATCGAATAATTTTTTTTTTTGTTCGTTCGTTATTCTCGCTATTTATAAACTTTCATGTGACTAGTGTGTATCTGACAGATATTTTTTTATCATATAAAAAAAACAACAATAAAAAAAATTATAATATTTATAGTTAAAAAAACGTTAAATTTCTGCTACTAAATTTCATTAAAATTATTTAAAATAATAAAAATATAATAAAATAAATAAATAAAAAAAAAATATTTTTGACGTAACGTTAAAAATTCTTTATAGTACATTCCATCCTTGTTACACACACATCCGCAAATACAATTTATACACATACAAATGAAAATATATAAAAAAAAATTATTAAACTATTTTTAATTTTTTAAATTAATATTTTTTTTTTTTTAATTCTTTTAAAACAAAAAAATTGTTTTAATTTTGTTTTTTTTTTTTTGTGCCTGTCGGCCGGAATATTATGAAAAAAACAACAAAAACAACAGCCCAAAATTTCAAAGAAATAAATGCGAAATATAAAACGAGCGTCGTTTATGATTTTGTTATGTTGTGCGTGTGTTTGTACGCCGAGATATCACAGTAAAAGCATCTTTCAGATACATTAATAAAATAGTGAAAAAAATTATTATTTATTATAAAATGTGCTATTCTTAACACAATTTTTTCAAAATTTATTAAAAAAAATTTATTAATTAATTTATAACTACAAAAAAATTAAACAAAAAAAAAACAATTAATTAATTTATTAATCATTTAAAAAGAATTTTTTGTATCTTACAGATAAATTTTATGCTTATAGACCTAAAAAAAAAATTTTAAAAAAAAGTGTCATCATTTTTATTAAAATATTTGTGTTTTAAAAATAGAATTTAATAAAAAATTAATATAAAAAAATTTAATAACAAAGAAAACTTGAAAGATTTCCCTTTACAGAAGAAATTTTTAAAATTTTCATTAATAATTTTTTTTTTCATTTTTTTGTTATTTACGAAAAATTTAATTAAAATTTTTTTGATAAGAAATATAATTTTTATTTCAAATGCCTTTAATTTATTAAATATGTAATTAATATAAATTCTACAATTTATATAAAAATTTAAAAAAATATATAAAAAAATGTGAAATAATTTTTTTTTTTAAATGAAAATTAGTTGAAATTTTCAAATGAAGAAAATTAATTCGAAAAAAAAAAAATGAAATAGTGTTGAAAATTACAAGAAATAATTATAATTGTAATGGCCAATTTTGATATGTTTACATATATAAAAAAATAATTATTAAAATAAAATTTATTATTAACCAAGTTTAATAAAAATTAGTTCAAATTTTTTAGTTATTTTATTTTTAAATTAGAAAAAAGTGTTAATTATTTTGATATAATTTATTTTGAAAAATAAAAAAAATAATTGTTTAATTAAAAAGCTGATAATTTTTGATTAACAAGAGAAAAAAAAAATTAATCACAAAACAAATTTTTTTTGAAATTGTAAGTTTTAATATTTTTATTTATTAATTATTTAATTTAAAATATTATAAATTAATTTTACTTAGGTTAGCTTTAGAGTAAGGATGGAACACAATCACTAGCTTTTTGTTACATTCCTTCTAAATATATACTTCACTAATCACGCCCGTTCTGTTGCTGAAACACTCCTTCTTCTTATACATTTGACAGTTGTTATTTGTATATAATACAAGAAAATTTTGATAATTGATTTGGTTTAGAACATTTCCAATCATTTCCAAACATTCACTTAAATATTGATTAAATAATCTGAATTAGTCTTACGTAATTTAACAGAATTTCGAACTATTATAAATTTGGAAACTATATAATTTTTCGGTTAATTCTAGTAATAAACTTAAAATTTAGTTTTAAGCGGTTTCTTATTAGTAAAATTTGATATTTTATTATGAATTTCGTATTAACATTAATAAAATTTATTAAATTTAATTTAATGAAGGAAATTGAATATCCAAATTAATTTAAATCAATATTTAGAAAAAGTCGTTAATTACATAAATCGTTCCAATTAGTTAGATCTATTATTCTAATTAGATTATAAAATATTTCAAATTCTAATATAGTTTTACCAAAAATTCCAACTTATTAACCATAAATTTGTTGTAAACGATTGAATCCTCAAAAGTTTTGAGGTTTACTTTTTATATATAGCATATTTTCAGCTCAAGTTAACGAGTTTACAATTCAAATTAACGATTTTATAATTTTAAAAAACGTTTTTACAAATTAACACGCAATTATTAATAATAATTACATATATAATTTATTAATAATGATTACTGTATTAACTTTAATTGTAAAATCGGTTTTTACAATTGTGAAATCGTTAATTTGACCTGAAAATGCTATAATTAGTAATTTTTTATTAAATTTAGAATCGGTAGTCTTTATACTATTATTAATAAAGTTAAGAACTAATTAAAACTTTGGCCTTATTTTAAATATTTGCTAATTATTGAAACATCAAAAATTCTATTGAAAAATGTAATTCTCTAAAACTGATCAATTTTGTACTTCTTTCAAATACTTTAAAATGAAGAGCTTATAAAGTAATAGGTATCCCCGTGATCCGTGGCATCTATAGTACCAAGGATTCGTATACGAAAATTTGTGCATATTAAGTAGACACTTTAATGTTTTAACTTACGAAATGTCTTGTTTCTAGCTCTTCTAGAACTATTGAATAAGCTTAAACAGATGAACGGATTTACGGACAAATTCAAACCTTAAACCATTTTGTACTAGTAGAAATTATTTAAAAACTAATTTTTATTTAAATGCCAATTATTTCCAGCTGTAACTGATAATGTTACCAACATTTTTATTGAATTCAAATTCTAAACTAATTTCTATAATTATTCATATTTATAATTTTAAAAAAACAATCGAAATTATTTAAAAAATTAATTATTTATTAAAATAATAATTAAAATTTAGTTGAGAAAATATCAAAATTTGGTTGCGTAAAATTAATGGTTTGAAATTTCAGAAGATGATAATTTTAAATTTATTTATACATGATTTTTTTTTTTTTGTTATGTTTCTTGATAAAAAGTTTTAATTTTCGATTAAAAAATATTTTGTTATTTTTTTTTTTTTTTATTAATTTTTCGTTTTGTTAATTAATATTTCAATGTTCAAAGTTCGACATAATTTTTTTTTTTCATTCATATCTAAACACTTAAATTTGTAACCGACAAATTTTTTTTTGTACTACTAAATAAAATTATTTTTAATATAAAATTTAAATTTGTTACTTTCCGAAATAATATAGGAAGTTTATCAAGCATAATTTGATTCTTAACCTATCCCGAGAGTTCAGTTTCACAAAAAAAAAAATGTTGGTTCAATTCAAAATTATTAACAAAATCGTTTAGGTTTCTGTTATCTACAGAAGTTAAATTATTAAAAGATTTAGATTACTTCAAATGACAATCGTATTAAAATTATACAGAAAAATGTTGATTAGAAAATTACCTACAATTAACTCCAGTTTCAGTTGAACATTTCAGAAAGTTTAGTATTAGTCAGAACATTATTTTCATTCTGTATTTGTTTTCAACTGATTACAATTATTTCTATATAGTTTTTTCAACGAAATCTTTCTTACAATTTAAAAATTTATTATAATAATTTTCGAATTAAAAATAGAATTTATTTATATTTTATGTAATTAATATTTTTTTAAAAAAATAAACACAAAATGTCATAATTTTTATGTATGATAATTTCTTTTGGTTTTTAATTAACAACGACAAAAAAAATTGTACAAATATTTCAAATTTTCAATGTCATTTCTGGGGGACGTGACATAGAATAACAAAATTTGGAATGAAAAATTAAAATAAAATGTTTTTTAAATAAATGTAAAACATAAATAAATATTCGCAATTTAAAAAAAAAATTAAATATAATTTTTTTAAAAAAAAATTATTTAGAAGATTTTGAAGAATTTTTAAATTTTTTTAATCTTATAGTTTTTTTAATTTCTTAACATCACTGAAAATGAAATTTTTTATATAAAATTGAAATATTATATTCACTGATTTGAAATGTAATAATCGACAAGTTCACATTCTTATTTCTGTACTTAGTACTAAGAGGTTTAACTTTGTCAGTATTCTTCGAAACCAATGTCAATTCGCAAATTAAAATTTTCTAGTTGATCTTTACATTAGTCCACAGCGAATTTTTGGTACTATATATAATGCTAAAGATATTAAGGATTCGTCGTACATTCTTTGTAATATTCGGACATAACACCCAAATAGTTAAAAGTTCTGATGTTAGTACAAAAAAATATATTATCTTTCATTTTCAGAATAAATGTTGTTACTAAAACTATTTGAAATAAGTTCAAAAATTTATGAATTAAATTTTTTTGTTTTTTCACCCCTCTTCACCATTTTCAGATTAAATTAGTCGTTTTTTCGAAATATTTTAATCATTTTTCAAATTTTTTGAATCGTTTTTTGTAATCTCACTCCTCTTGGAAGCACAAAGTTTCTACTTGGCATCTCCATCTTACATTGTTAGTCGCTACTGTTTATGCTTATTCCCGTGTAAGATTACATTTTCCTAGTTCACGAAGTATTGTGCGTCTGTTCTGTGGGTACTCTTTGGTCGACCACTACTTTTTGATCCTTGAAAACTCCACTCTAGTGACAGTCTTATTATGCTATGTCAAGCTTCTTTCTGATGGTATGGCCATTCTTTCTTCATTTTATTAGTTATTAACTTATCATATATTCACAGACTTTTAAATCTTCGAATTACTGCAAATTCCTGAAAGTTCTTTCATGCATTTCTACACAACATTGAATTAACTTTACTGGAACTATTAATTATTTATCATCAATTATAAAATTAATAAATATTTAATACTAAATAGATTAAAGTTGGGAACATATGCACCTAAATGAAACTCTGAAACTCTGAATATCAGAAAAAGTTAATTTTGTGACCCTGAATTGTTGCAATGTCTAATAATAATTTACATTAAAATTTATTTAATTTACACTTATCATAATAAAAATGTCTACTAACTAAATTAAATTTCAATAATTTTTGTGATAAATATATAAAAAATTGCCAGACAACTTTGTAAACAAATTTATTTCCTTAAAAAAAAAATTTAATTTTCTTGTTGTCTGATGTGATATTTTACTAAAATAAATTTGTATATTACAAATATAAATAAATAAAATATAAAATTTTTTTTTATAAATTTAATTTAATTATTTTGTTTTTTTAAATTTAATTTCTGTTTGTTGTGTTGGTCGTTGTGTCATTTTTGTCATATCTTCTACACATATACAAAAAAAAAATCAAAAAAACTGATAAATTTGTACAACAAATTAAATATTTTCAAGATTTCATTATTTTAAAAAAAAAAAAAAATTAGTAATTATTATTATTAAAAAAAAAATATAAAAATCCGTGATAACATTTTTACACAACAGAACGTTTTTCAAACCAGTATCTTTGTTTAAACAGCAAAGTTTCGTCTAGACATAACAAGATAATAATTTCAATTTCAATTTGTTAATATTTTAAATAAATGTTTAAATTTTTTTTAAAAAATTTATTTATAATATTAATTATCAAAGACAGATAAAAAAAATGAAACTATTAAAATTGTTACAAACATTTTTTTTTTAAATGTACATAGACACAAGCCAAATATGTAATCAACATCAATTTTTCAATATAAACAAGAACAACAACATAAAAATGTTTTACATAAAAATATGAAATATTATTTAAATTACATATTTTTTTTTTTAATTAAAGAAATTTTATGCTGGGTTACCTGAAATTTAATTATATTACGAAAAAAAAAATTGAAGAATGGTTTTTTCCATTCATAAAAATTTACTTTTTTATGTATAGATATTTTTATATTGTCTGGAATTATTTATGTTTTATTATGTGGATTTATGTAAAGATAAATTTTTTGAATAATTAAATTTATTTCGTAAGCATTTTATGTGTAACAACATTTTGAACATAATAATTATTAAATGAATATTTTTTTTAATATTACATTAATTATATAATTTAAATATTAAAAATTCAATTTACATTCACTATAAATTTTAGTTTCACTTGAAAATTTGAAATTACTTCAATATTCATAAGATTTTGTGGTATCCATGATTAGAATATTTAAAGAATTCAAGAAATTGGAAATATGCAAAATTAAAATTGATTGAGAAAACATAATTTTTTACTTTTTATCAAACCGTTTGACTTTCAACGATTAATTAACATTTTGAAATGTCATTCTGATAAAAGATATTAACATATTTCTGTCTCAAAAAACTGAATTAATATTTCGATTGTACCTCTGTAACTTAAATCCAATCTTTCTTTATTGGTAGGGTTATAAAACTATATGAAAATATGATAATTAATTGCAGATTATTGTACCATTTTCAGATTGAATTCAACATTTTTCAGATTAAATTAGTGATTTTATAAATTGAAATGATCATTTTTCAAAAATTTTTAATCATTTTTCAAATAAAATTAAACAGTTTTCAACAATTATCATTTTTAAAAGTATTTCTATTTGAACACCGATTAATTCTATTTGGAAAACGATTCAAAAAATTTAAAAATGATTAAAAATTTTGAAAAATGATTAAAATATTTTCGAAAAAACGACTAATTTAATCTGAAAATGGTATAGTAATCAAACTAATTCTAATACAATTTCTTGTAAAATATTAAAATTGTACTTTAATTTAAACATATCATTAGAAAAATAATTATATCTTTCACAATTTCCTTCATTTTTCTTTATATTGGAGTCCATTTAAACAATTCCTAATAAAACATATCCTGATAAATTTAAATCTTTACTTTTACTTAATTGTTATATTAATCTATCCACTAAATTCATATATTTATAAAAAATATTATATAAGAAATTTCAATTCTAATAAATTGTATTTTTCATGAACAAATTCCTTAATTTAATCAAATTGGGTCAAGTGTATAGTTCAAATTTTAGGGTATTAAATATATAAATTTATATAATTCTTATTTACTTATTGAAAACTAAATAAAAATCTAAAAATATATTTCATAAATATTATATACAAATAATTTAAATTATAATTTACAATAAAAAATAAAATTATATTTACAAAATTTCAGTTATTGACACCAAAACCGACCAAGAAAAAACAAATTCATTCAATTAAGTTTAGTCAATTTTTTTTTTGTTTATATCTTCCATAATATCCGATCAATAATAAGAAACTTTACGCCGCTTTTTTATTAATTATAATTTGATTCTATTACAAAAGCAAACAAATTACTAATAAAAATAAGAAAAAAAAGAATAACAACTGAAGACTAATAAAAATTGTATCGAATTACAAAAAACCTAAAAAAATGGGTGCAACATAAAATTTAAGAAATTCTACAAAAAAGAAAGACAAATTTTAAATTTAATTCTAATTACAGTCTCAGAAATTATACTATCAACAAATTTGCATAATATCGCGGTGGACCAGGAATAATTTTCATAAAGGTCTTTTAAGTTAGAAATATTCAGTCAGTAAATTGTCATGTCAGATGTGACAGTATTTAAGATTCATGCTTTAGCTTTTAGCACAAGTACTTAAAGTGTTTTACAAAATGTGCAATTCGATTTGTCAAAACTAAACTAAATGTCAATAAAAATGAAATTACTAAATTTTAACTACTACAGAGCCACATCTTTTCCACATTAAACCATTCTTATGTCATTTCTCATCTTACTCCATCTGTCAATTAAAATAAATGACACTACAAATTTCCAAAAAACTGAATCAGAAACATTACATTTTATTCGGTGTTTTACAAGAGATTTTGAATAAAGTTCGGTTTATAGTAAATTTATAGGCCATGCTTAAAAACAAGATAAAAATGACCGCTTGTTGTGGGCCAAAAATTAAATCCGAACAAGTAAAAAGTTGCCAACTTCACATTAGTAAAGCATTTTATAAATATTTATCTAAAATATAAACATTTTTTTTTTTGTTATTTATCTAAAATACTAAACCATTCGACAAACGTTCGTACATTACACCCTAAACATAATAGCCCCAGCAAAAGAAAAAAAAATTGAGTATTATATCAAAAATTTATAAATCCACCAGAATTGAAATTAAGTCAAGCTAAGCATAAAAAATTTTATGCGAACATTGAACTTATTCGCATTCTGTTACACAAAAAAAAAATCGGGTGGTGGTGGTTTAAAAGCATAAAAGCGGGCAAGCAGGCATTATTACAATTGAACAAATAAACATAGAATTTTTTTTCCAAATATTAGAATAGAATTTAATACAAAACAAGAAGTAAAAATAAAAAAAAAACACCACGCCAGCAAAATAATAGTTTTTGTATAGAAATCAATACTCATACAAAATTTAGCATAAGAAGAGCATAAAACCAAATACATAGTTAAGAAGACAAAACATAATAGATTCGTTCTTTTTTACATATAGATACGATGAATTTGGTTTATTAGTAACATAAATCTTTTATGCTGGTTTTTCTAATAAGAATTATACTTTTGGAAGTTTTTTGGAAACGAGGTTATTTTGTTTTTACATAAATTTTTGACTATACTAGCCTATGAATTTTTAATTCTTGAAATGACGTAATTCTATTGTGTAGAATAGAAATTTTGAAATAATTATAGTGGGAAGAAGAACTATGAAATGTAAATGACCTTATTAGAACATTTTTGGTTTTTGAAAGAGGTACATAAATGGTAATAATATTAGAGAAGGTTAAATTATTCCGAAAAACCATCATAGACTTTGAACTATTCAGCAGAATAATAAAAATATAAAATCTTGAAATAATAAAAATGATTCCAAGAAATACAAAACACCATCACAGATAAATAATGAAACCATTAGAAAAATTCTGTAGTTCTAAATACAAAATATTTGTTTGTCGGGCTATCATGAGAAGTACTGGTCCAAAACTAGATTATTTAATGAAAAAAACTTCTTCACTTTAAAGATTCTATGGAAGTTGAAGTTGAAGATGTAGTTATTTGGAATATTTCTTCTATAATTCTTTAATGAATTAAATTGTTATTATTTGGACAGAACATTAGGTTAATGAGCTCTGAAAGATAACATCTTGCAGAATTAATTTAATTTATCTCTAAATATCCAATATTAATTTCATAAAATTCTTAATTAATTTAATAGTGTATATGAGATGGGTCAGAATCCTTAGATCTTATGAAGTTAGAAAGATGTAAATGGAGGTATTGTTGGCTGGTTGATTTGAATGGAGGTAGAATTCAAAGATCTACATGTATCTAGAGTCCACAAAGACCCGATGGTTACCAATCTCTTTAGTTTTATTACTCTTTACTTGACTCTGACAGGTCATAAAGTGACACTCCAAAAACTTAAATCTTTTATGATTTAAAAGGGAGAAATAATACAAAACGTGCTTCAAGGATTTATTTTTCTCTGAAGTTGCGTCAGTCTAAGCTTTGACGCATTTCTCTTGAAAATATCTGATCCGTAACAATAATGAGAGCTGACCTCTAACCAAATTGTGTTACGTATCATTATTACAATATTGAATTATATAATTCATTCCTCAATGGATATTTAATAAAGCCAATGATTAAATCGATTTATTTTATTTGTAAAAAGCTTAAAATACTTTCGAAATTAATACGCAACAGCATAAATTTTACATAAATTATC
This sequence comes from Rhamphomyia laevipes, assembly GCA_963920725.1. Classification (NCBI taxonomy): domain Eukaryota; kingdom Metazoa; phylum Arthropoda; class Insecta; order Diptera; family Empididae; genus Rhamphomyia; species Rhamphomyia laevipes. The sequence goes on along the minus strand of OY987255.1, from coordinate 14,626,897 downwards.
TGAAACATAAAATTCTTTAAATCATTTAAGTCCACCAAAAAAAAAAATACTTCTTTTCAATATTTTCGTTTTACATAATTAAAAATAATAAAAAACAAAAAAAAATGTTTTCTGGAAAACATAAAAATTTGAATGGAAAAAATTTACCATAAAAATAATTTTTTTTTTTTTGAATTTTATGCTTGGAACTTTTTCATTTTCTTCCTTGGCAACATTGAAATAAATGTGTATATACAAGTATCCCGTCAGAGTTCATACTACCAACGTTCCAACTAACCATTTTTACCACCCTCATTTATATTTAAATATTATACAAATAAAACCATAAAATTAAAGTAGTAAAAATTTTTGCTATGTTAGCAACATAAAAAAAAAAAAATGTTGGCAGTTTTTGTCCGCGTTTATGTTTTTTTTTTTTTAACTTTTAACTGCCCATTTTTTTCATTTTTCGGTCAATGACTCAACGACCTCTTTTTTCCGGGTTTTCCTCTATAATAATAAATTTTCACTGACTGACAAACAACAAATAAATACAAAGCTTTTTTTCATGTTATTTGTTGTTGGTGTTTTGTAACCCTCAGTTAACTCTAACACACCCAAACTATCGTACACTGAAAACAACAAAAATTGTAATTTATAAATTATTTTGATTGGTAAATTTTCACTGGTAGATTAATTTTCTACTGGTGTTTTTTTTTTATGTTAAATTTTAATGTTCGGGTTTTATGTAAATATAAAATTTTATGTAAATTCTAGGAGTTTGAAGTTTGATGATATTTACTCAAGTGAATTTATGCTTTTTTGGTTCTTCCGATAATGTTTTTATGTATAATAAATATTTTATTTAAATATTTAAAGATTAAAATTTCACAAATATTTTCCATTCGGTGTTGTCCCCAAAGTAAACTTTGTTGTTCAAAACTTACTGAATATTTATAAACTGGTGTGGAAGTAGGACTGAATGCATTCTGATGGCAATGATTCTTTTCATTTATTAATCATGATAAAAATATAATGTTAAAAATTGTTAAAATGTTCTCATGCGAATAAATTTTTTATATTTTTTATATCTTTGTTTTTTATTATGCTTCTGAATATTCTTTGTTTTGCAAAATTATGCAACAATTTTTTTAACATATTTTTTTAACATACAAAAATTTATAAATATATTTTATAAAAAAATGAAAACAATTATGTAACTACTCACTTGTTTGTATATACAATTTGATAAATAAAAGAAATGTAGGTCGAATGTAAAACAAAAAAAATATTCAAGGATTTTTTAAGTAATATTTTTTAATAACTTTGATTTTAGGAATAAAGAATATTTTTTAACATAATATTTAAATATTAATTGGAAATGATTGAAAATGTTTATAAAATTATCATTTTGTATATAATTTTTAATTGGTATTTTTTATTTATTTAAATAGTAATTTAATTTGCAGTAATTAATACATAAAATTTTTGTATTTAATAAATTTAATTGTGAGGAAGAAATGAATAAATTATCGATTTTTATGTTAAATATCGAATTTAAAATATATTTTATGTTCATTAAGTAATACATTTAATATGGCACTCATAAGGGGATAATGGTTCAACTTTTATTTTTAAACTTTTTTTGATATAGTTTGAACCTTTAGAAAAATGTTGTATATTGTCAGCTATAAAAATCAGAAGTTTATAGAAAATGAACATCAAATTTTAAAGTTGATTCTTTAATAACGAGTGGTCTAGTTGTTTATAGTAGTTGATGTAGCGAATCCAGGCCTGTTTTCGATATGGCGATCCTTGGTCTGGTGTCCAAACTGAAGTTGAGTGCTAGGGTCTCTCCGGTACGTAGAACCGATCGCCTCGCGAGTGAGTTATTTATAGTGGAACAACTCAGTTTTAAAATAAAAATTACGAAATTGCTTTAATTGTAAATAATGATTCCTCAATTAAAATTTACCTGAGTTCTAAAAAATGCGTTTAGAATCTTTGGTTGGTTGATTCGTTCGTAAGAAAAATGATCCGAAAAACTTTTCTCATTGAAGCCACATATAAAACAGTTCTACACTCCAAGTTAATGGCTGAACCTAATTGAATGTGATCTGGTTGGACAGGCAGGCTTTATTTCACCCCCTTCTAGCAGGTTATATAGAAAATGCCTTCCAAATATCGTAATCTTTGTTTTTGCATTGCAGGACAATGACACAAGAGGTGAAAAAGCAACCTAAATTTAGTGTTTTATATTAAAAATAATTCAAGCATTCATTGAAATTCCTTTATCTTTCTTTCAAGAGCAAGTTTTAAAAGTTTCTAACCTTAAAAACATAATTTAAGGTTATATATTTCCATTACGTGCGATGATCTTATTTTATAGAGTCACGGATTGCAAGTAATTCATATGTAATAACCATTTTAGAAGAATATCAAAGATTAATAATTTTATTTTTAGATTTCGATTTCATTTAAACGAGAATTCTAAATTCAAGGTTGATTACAAAAAAAAAAAAAACTATCTAGTTTATATTTAAGTTCAAAGATATCCACTTACACAAAAAATATTCAAAGAATTTCGAATTATTAATAATATAAATAATTTTATGTAGCTTCCAAATTTCTATTTCATATTTTGTCCTTGACTATATGTAAAAACGTCACAGAGAATTTATGTATTTTCTAACTTGAAATCAATAATCAAAAACTAGTTTATGTTTTTAACTAAATAATTAATTAATTAATTCAAAATTTCTAAGTATCAATGAATACTTAATTATAGCCTGTCTAAGAAAGTGAGAAAATCATTAAAATGACGAAATGTCATTGATCTTCTATTGAATATTTTTGTTTTATTTTTGTATCTGGAAATAATATTAATTAAAAATTTAATTTTGTATTTTTCGTAATATCAAAAAAAATTTCATTTAAAATAGAAATTCTTTCAGTAAATCTAATAAATTATTATTATGCTAGCAATAAATAGTAATAATGTCTTTATCACTCTATCAACATATTCATAATTATTAAAAAAAAAATTTATATATTTTTTTTTTATAATATTTTTTAATGAAAATAATTTAAATTTTTTATAACAAAAAAAAAATAAAACATTGAGAAATTTTTCATTAATTTTCTTTTTAGGTCAAACCACATGTTTTTCATGTTTCTGATGTTTTATGTATTTTAGATCTTTCGGTATTTTCTCCTTAAAGTTTTTTTTTTTTCGTCGTTTTTCATTTAAATTTAGATTTTTTTTTAGGATGATTCATTTTAAAACAAAAATATTTTTACTAAAAAAAATTATAATTCTAAATTTAAATTTAGAAACAAAAAAAAAATTGATTTTTCTTTTTATATTTTTAATTTAAAAACTGAGATTTAAGTTTTTATTATTTTTGATATATTGAAACAGAAATGAAAAATAAATTTAAAATAGTTTTTTTTTTTAGAATATCTTAAATAGGGTAAAGGTTTTAGTTATTGGCATGGGAATGAGTTTTAAGTGTAAATGTTAAACCAAAAATAAATAATAATTTAGATAACATTAAAGTTCAATCTTAGTCAAGTTTAACACAATTTTAGGTCAACCCCAACGCTGACATTAAGTATGACAAATTTAAAAATTAAACAGAAAAATTGTAATTTATTTTGACAAATGAACAAATTTTGAACAGCATTTTAGTCAGAAATTGTTATATATTACTGTCAGAAATTTTAGAAATTGTTTTTTGTAAGAATCAGATTCAAAAAACATTGAACACGTTCATGTAACACTTCCAAACATTAAAACCCTATTCTATATAAATTATGCTCGATAACATTTAAAATGTTATTCATGCTAAATATGAAAAATATTACCTTATAATGAAAATCAAGAGTTATTTTTTTTAATATTCTATTCTACAAAATATTTTTCACAATTTTTTAATATTATGTATTTATATACGAAATAAATTTTTTACATACGTTATAAATATAAAAAATATTTTTAACGAAATACTTTTCTAAATGGATTTGGTCGTAAATCAATCTATAAAAACATCCGCATGGTTCAACTAGAATTTATACATTTAATATGTTTAAATAATTAGAAATTCTTGTAAAACAACAAGAAAAGAAAACATTAGGGAAATTCAATTCAATTTATTAATATATTAATCTATATAAATGAAAAACCTGTGTGGAAATTATAAATATTTCAATTTAATCTATAGAAATTATTGAAAATCTATAAATAATATTATTAATAAATTTCCATGATCTTAAATTCATAAAACTCATATAAATTTCAATTAAATTTGTTTTTCTGCATAAACAGAAAAGGATGTAATATTTATAAACATCCTTTCGAATATAAAAATCTGAGTTTGTAAGAAAATTTAATTAACAAAGAAAATTTCGGAATATTATTAATTATTACAGGCATTGTAATGACCTCATGCTGACTGTATTATTTATCGTTTGAGTTAGTATGTTGCATGCTGACTGTTTTTATCGTTTCAGTACGTTTGTTGCCAAACTGATGACCAGTCGTGTGAAATGATGATTAGAAATTTTGATAAAAAGTCTGATACAGTAGCTCCTGAATCTATGGCAGAATTTAATAATATTCTACTGATATTATTTTCAATATTTTGGCGCCAAAATAAAAAAAAACTGTGTGACTCATTATTAAGATTTGCAATGCACATTTATGCCATCCATTCGACTCAAATTAGTTCATGTTCATTAGAAAAACGATGTGAATTGAAATTTAAGAATAATTTATGATTAAATGATTATAGTTTTATACTTCGGGGAATAGGATTAATATAGAAATTTGAATTTAATTATTGAAAAGGCTAATTACCTGTTTCATATATCAAAATATTGGTGACACGTTCTTTTGACATATTGACAATGTCAATTTCATGCAATTTCACTCTTCGATTTTCTATAGTACAAAATAATGAATTTTATACTCCATATCTAGAGTATTCACTTCAATTGGACGTTAGTTATGCTGGTACCCTTCTTCTTCTTCTTATAGTGACTATCCACTCTGGATGCGATTCACCAACGAATCTAGTTCTTGTTTAGATTTTACTGTTCTTACAAGGTTTTTTGTCGCATTGTTGCACCACTCCGTCAAGTTTCTCAACCACGTAGTTTTTCTGCGACCCCTGCTGTGTTGACCGATTATTTTTCCAACTATGCTTAGAAAACCAATTGTAAACCATTAATTTCAAAGGTGCAGCAGATTCACCATAAAATTTATCTAAATTTTCTTTAATTTATTTCTGTTTTATCACCACAAAGTTAACTTGTTCAGAAAATTGTCACACGTAAACTAATTAAACTATTGACATGAAATTTTATTTATAATCAATAGTTAAAGATGTTAGAGGTAACTTATTTCATACTTGTCCGCTACCTACACCATAGGTTCACGTAATTACACACATAATATCAATAATTAAGAGTTTTAAAAATTGTTTTGTTACTAAACATGTTATGTAAAATATAATTTTCTTCCAAATTTTGTCTGTCAAAGCTACTAACTATACACAAAATTATATTAATTTTCTTTAAATCTTACTAAAAAATAATTAATCTTATTATACAAAAAATTGTAAATATAAAAATCATCGCATTAGCAAACACCAAAATTTCAGACACGAAAATTAATTGAACAAAAATATTTAATTTTATTTATGAAAAATGTTCTCAAGAATTTTTTTATTTCAATTTTCATTTTCTCATGATTTTCATTTCAAAGAATATAAATTTTAAAGAAAAGTGCTTTCAATTTGTATTTATAAGATTTTAAGTATAAATATTTTTTTATGACATAAAAATAACAAGAAAATATTTTTATTTTTAGCTATTTTCAGATTACAAAAAAAGAAAAAAAAAATCAGAAGTCAGAAATTTATATTTTTAGTCAAATTTTAACCTACAAATTTTCTTCATTTTTTCTTTTTTGTTTTTATAATATATTTATGATAATTTTGTATATTTTTTTTTTTTATTTAACAAAGACACATGTCACAAAGTTTTTATGTCGCCGGCCGTTTGGAATTAATTCAAGTAATAGAAGAGGAAATTTGGAAAACAGTGTTTTCCCTAATTTAAATAATCAAAAAATATATGAAATATGGAAATCGTCAGAAATCCTTAATTTTACTTGCTTTTTATTTCAATGAATTCAGAAACATTAGGTGAAAAAACATTGAAACGAACGACAATTATGCTTTGGACTTAAGGTATTGGCAAAACTTATGATATTAGAGGACTAAATTGTATAGTTTTACATGAAATTTAATAAAATTTAAAAAAAAAAATGGAAAATTACAGCAAATTAACTCGATATTTAGTAAAGATAAGTTTGTTCTATGAAATTTGGGGTACTCTACACAGTAAAACAACATTACTGAGAATTGAGGAAAGGTTAAATTCCCAAATATCTGAATATACTGATAAATTAGAGGCTTGATATCAATGCTTCTGTGGAAGCTAAAGGGTTAAAATATTTAAGGGTTAGACATCCCATACCAAAATATCTTAGCTTTCTTCCTGGTTTTTCGCAGTTTCTTCTTCAATTGAGTGTAGAATCAAAATCAACATTTTTTCGACTTTCCTATTTTATTCAGATAATGAATGTGGCCTATGCAAATACCAGTAACAACAAATAATTTAATTTTTCTAAGTACGAGTACCTTCTTAACTCGCTTTTTCGAAAAATCCATATGGTGCTTTCCACGTTACATGGCTTCCATGGTAGTTATTCAAATTGTTTTTCTTAAAATAATTAATTAATCATATTTCAATTCGAAATATAATAAAAATATGTTACATACTAAAAATTTATTTAAATTATGAAAAATAAAATTACAATTCCATTAAAAAATATTATTTTAATAAATTGAACTTTATTAAACTTTAAATTACTGTACAGTGTACTAAACATAAATTTAGGTTAGCATAATATCAAACAATTTTTATATATATGTAATTATAAAAATGTTTATTATTTTATTGAATGGAAATATATTAACAAAAATAATTGCGGAATTACGAATTAATCTCATGCGATTTAATATTAACAACAGCATAAAAAAAAATTATACAAAAATTATTTAAAATTTATTTTTCTAATTTAATCAGCCATTAAAATAAAAAAACACATAAAAATATTTTAGTAAATTTTTTGATGAAAACATATTTTAATTTTATTAGCTATTTGGCATAATTTCGATTACCCAAGCATATTAAACTTTGGGAGCTCGTACTGGACTCTGATTTTGTATCATATTGCAGACAGTTTCAAGTTTATTTCAATATTTTTTTTTTTTTTTAATTTTAATATTTTGTTATGAGCACTCCATTATCATATTAAATTTAAAAAAAATATAAATAATTATTATTATTAATTAAATTAATTTATTATTATTTTGTTTTTGATAGAGAATATTTCGTTAGTTTAACATAAATATTATATTGTCAAGGAATGTCAATTGTAAAGTTAAATAAATTATGTAAATTGACAATTCTGTAATAAATGAATTCAGAAACAAACAAAAAAATTTTACGAATATTTGTATATGTAAAAAATTCGATGTTTGACCAAAGCTGAACTTTGTAAATTTCTATTAAAAATGATAAGTTAAAAACAAGTCGGTGACCGTAACTTTAATCATTAGAATTAATCATTCTATTAAAATTGTTAGAAATTTTTAATATCGATTCATTTTTTTGGCTATTAGATAATTTTATGAATTTCATCTCGCTGCAGGTTACTTGTAAATGTAATTATACTTTTATTTACAAGTTAAAAAATATCTTTTAGTAAATTGTCAAAAAAGTTTGATAGAAACTGAAAAAACATGAAAATTAAAAATTTCACAATACAATACAAGTTTGACATAACCTGAAAAAACATGAAAACGTGAAAATCTATGTCAAAAAATTGGAGTCTAAAATTGTTTGCCTGATAACGTACTATCATTTTCCTTATGCTATCGAACTATGCCCCATAGACTATCGAACTTGGTTGCTTGTAAGACTGTCTGTTCAATCATCAAAATGGTTGAAAATTGTATAGGGTACGGGATAATTTTACAGCCATTTTGATGATTATCAATCGATTTAAAAAATATCAATAAATGTTGATGGTTGTAAGTTTTCTTGTGTACGGGGAAGTCGTACAACAAAAATTATGATTCTTAATTTAATGTTATTATTTATATAATTTCAATTTTGTTGTCAAACAGTTTATATTAAAAGAGTTTTTTACTTGACACTATCCCAGAAAAGAGCAAAAATAAAATATTTTTTTGATGGTTAATTGTACAAAGTTTGAAATAAAAATTGTGTAGTGTGCGGTGTCGTTTGCCAACAATTGAAGAACCAGTCATTCCACCAAGTTGAATAATGTATGGGCAGCATTAAGAGTAAAATAAAAATTATTAAAACTATATGATTTTATGTATGTAATTTCAAAATTTGAATTAATTTTCTACTAATATGTTTGAATTCTAGTTTATCAACAAAAAGAAATTTTTAAAATTTCGTTAAATTTAGATATAACGTCAACATTAAAAAAAACTGGTAAAATACTTGATTCGTATTCGTGATATAGATTGAAATGAAACAATTTTAATGAATCATTTTTGAAAGAGTAGTTTTCTAGTTCTAGTCACAATTCTATACTTTGTCGTGCCATTGAAAAAATACAGAAACAATGTCAACATTTTAAAATATTCATAAAAATATGTTTGACATAAAATCATCAAAATAATACAAAAAAGAAAAATTCAATTTTAATATTACCCAGACTAAATAACAACAAAATAGATGACTTATAAAAAAAATTCCAAAAAAAAAAAAAATTAATTGTTTTTCAATAGAAAAAATCTATTGCTACTAAAAAAAATTCTAGAATACTTAAAAAACACACAGGAGAAAACATAAAATAAAAATAAAAAAATTGTTATAAATAAATAAATACCATTTTTACTAAAAGTCTATCCGCTGGCTCATCTCACACTGTACAAACATAACAAATTTTGTATATACCTAGCAAAAGTTCGTCTATTCTAATTTATTAATACATAAAATATGTCTAGACATTTAAAGTTGTTTTCTTTATATAATATTTAACCAGAAAAGCTTTCATTACGTAGTAAATTTATATTTTAAAAATTCACTAGACCAGACAAATTTGAATTAAATTCACAAAAATTTGTAAAAGTTAAAAACAAGTTTTTAAAGAAATTTCTATTTTTCCAATATTATTTCAAAATTTTATTTTCAAAATTGATATTTCAAAATTAATATCCAATTAATTAATTAAAAAGAAAAAGTTTAATAAACAAATTATGTATAGAAAAAGAAGTGTAGAAAATATGAAAAACAAAAAATAAATAAAAAATTTTCCAATTAAAAATTAATATTTCAATTTTTTCAAGATGCAGATAAATATATTTCTGTATACAAAATTTTGGTGGCTTTTCAAAAGAGTCCCAAAAAAAAAAAATAAGAAAATACGTGACAAAGTCTAAAAAATTTGTATTCTAACAAAAAGTTTTCAAATTACATCAAGGATTAAAGTCTTTCTAAATAAAAAATATTAAGGATGAACATAGTCCAGACATTATTTTTCAAGGAAATTTTTAACTCAAGGGACTTTTTTTTCAGAATTTCATTTTTTCATAATATCTTCTTTTATTTTTTAACAAATATTAAAAAAAAAAAAAGAAATATGAGATAAAAAATGTCAAGGACTTTGCTTATTTTCCTTTTTTTTCAATTTTTTTTTATATACTGGAAAATATCCTTTTTTAATATTACATTTATATATTTTTACTAAAGAAATATTTTCGGAATTTTCTATATTTATTTGTTTTTGTTTTTTTTAGAATTTTTGTTAGCATCCCGCATTTTATACCTTGTGGCTGTTATACCATCTATCCAAAAGTAGTCCTTTTTGCATACTTAAATAAAGTGCTGTGCATGCGACCTTAGTGGAAAATAATAATAAATTTTTTTCGTTGTTGTTTTTGTGATGTTGAAGTTTCCTTTTTTTTCTGTTTTCTTTTTCGTTGGTTTTTTTTTAAAGGATATAAAATAAAGGATAAAAAAGGAAATAGAACGAATTCTTTGTAAAGATACAAAAGAAAATCAAAAAAAAAAAAAAAAAACATCTAAAATATTGAAGTATACTATTGTGATATCAGAGCAGTTTATATATCCTAATAAATAATTCAATATGCTAAATTAAGGAGAATTTTGTTTTTGATAGTATTATGTGTAGGAGGAAACCCACAGTAACCATAACTTGAGCAAGAATGTTTATACAAGTATTAGTAAAAAACAAAAAAAAAAAATGTATTGTAAATTTATTTGGAAAATTTCGTATTAATTTTTCTTTAGTATTTAAAGAAAAACTTCACTGATTTCTATGAATTAGCATGATTAATTTAAGTGTTTACATTCCTACATTCCTTACAGCAATCCTTACAACTTTCTACAAACATAACAATATTCATTTCAAATAATAACACTCATTTTTATCATCATACTCTCAGGACATGAAAAGCAATTTTGTTTTTTCAAAATCCAGCCTATTTAAAATTTGGCAATACACTTTTACTATAACACATTGGCAACACTAATCTCGAAAATCAATTACATTTATAATTTAATGATTATATGTATATATTATTTAATTAAACCTGTCAAATTTAATAATGTAAACATAAAGTTTAAAAATTTTTGAAATTTTATTAGGCATTTTTTTCAATATCATAGAAAAATTTTAATATTTCAATTTATATGCGCATAAAATGAAATCTTTTATATTATACATAAAAAAAGAATAAAGCATAAATATTTTATGAATATTATTATAATACATATATTACATAATATTTCAGATATTGTATATATAAAATAATCTGATAAAATCTCAGGCCATTTTAAGGATTTGTAAAGAAAATCATTCAAAATTTAACGCTGTTTCATATATCCTTGAAAAGCTGGCATATTTTTATTTTCTATATATCTAATACAAGAAAATAAAATGTTTTCATATTTTATTAAATTACAAAATTTTGATGAAATTTTATTCTTTTTTATGTTTTGGAAAATTTATTATGTTTACGAAACAATCAATCAACATCAAAAACACAGTACAAAAATAATTTTTTTTAACAACAAAAACGAAATAAATGAAGACAAGTAGTATTAAATTAAAGATAGACATAGACATAAGCCTTGAAATTTTTACAATTTACCTGATGGAAAATCTTAAATATATTTTCGAATAAAAGAAAATTTCGGATTTAATAAAAATAATAAAAAAAAAAATAAACTAGAGAGATTTTTTTCAAAGAGCTATAATAACAAATACTGTCTAATAAGGCACTTTATGAAAATTAGATTTTCTTAGTGGTTTTGATTTTTTTTATTGAAAAGGATACTTAGACAAGATAAAAGTGTTTTATTTTTTATTGATCTTCTTTTTTAGGTTATTTTTTATGGGGACAGAAATATTATATTTAATCAAAAGCAATATCGAATTTTTATCAAATTTCACACTTCAATTATATGATCGGCAAAGAGGTCGTCAGAAATTGTTTTTACATGGTGAAAGATAGAGTACGAATTTAATTTTTATATAGCTTTGATGTCGCAAAGAAGTTCACAAAGAAATCATGCAATCAGATTTCAAAACCTTTCATGTTACACATTTCCTTTTGGTTACCTGTAGTTTAAATCGTGCATTAGGATTTGTTTGATGTGGGAAGAACTTTGCCAAACTTGTGGAAGAACTTTGGAATTATTTCTACTTTGATATAATTCTCTTGTAACACTTTTACTATAATAATATTCATGAATCACATTATTAAAATTCTGAATCCCTTTGTGTATTTAACGGTATTTTAATGACATTATATACTTTTAATAAAATTACAACTTTTCATCGATGTCTGGATCCAAAATTGCTGTGACACGTGTTCAACAAACAAACAAAATTATATAAGTCAGAAAATTTAATTTGAAATTTTATTTTTTATATGGTAAAAGTTTTTCTTTATAAAAATGAAAATATTCTCGCTCTCTCTCTCTCTAATAATATTAAAAAAATATTAAAAAAAGTCCCCAAGAATATAAAATAAAGTAACATTAAAAAATATTATGTATAAGGAAAACATAATTTTATTTTCAAACAATTTCCCACGTCCTACTTATTGATTTTCATTCTCCCCTTATACATACCATCATATTTCATAATACAAATACACCTACAAGAGTTTTTCTAAAGAAAATCCTTAACGCACACAATTAATACAATAACACATACACACTTTAACAGCCATCCGTTTAAATTGTTCCCGTTTTTGGTGAAATTTTCTTTTTAGTATTGGTGCCAGGAAAAATATAAAACTTTTGAACTGCAGTATTTCCTAAAGCTTTTTTATTTACGTCTCTTCTAATTTTCTTTCCTGTCATATAACACACATACACATAAAAAATTTAATATTAACACAAACATAAAATGAAAAAAGGAAAACTCTAAACAAACTATAGTACAGTTATACCAAAAAGGTCATTACTTAAATGTTAGTATACATATAAAATTTATGTTTTTCTATGTATTTGTAATGAAAATTTAAAGAAAATTATTATAAGAGAAAACTTTCAGGAAAATTTTCGGGAGTGTCCCTTTCCAAAAAAAAAAAAAATTGAATATTTTTTTTTATTTATTTTGTAATTGTGTTGATAAATTAATTTTCCTGGAGATTTTTCTGTATATTATGTATTTGACGTGAGACAAAATTATTTGTTGTGTTTTCTTTATTCATTTCCTTTAAGTGTTCATCATAAAAACATAAAATAGATATTATTTTTCATAAGAAAATTGTCTGTAAAAATTCTATTTTATGTGGTTGGTTTTGATGTCTCGTCGGAAAATCCAATGAATTACGTTTTACATTGACGTCAAATTTACAAATTTTTTGTTTGAATGCGATATTTTCTTTCAAATTGTTAAGAAAAAGTGTAATTGCTATTATTTTTTGGATCTTTAATTGAATTTCAATTATTTATAAGATAAGAACATATGATTTATTTATAATCAGAATTTTTAAAGGTATTTCAAAAATTAAAAAAATTCATAAACAACAATTAATTACATTAAAAATATGTATTTGAATTATAATGTAGAGATACATTAACTATTGAAGTTTGATTTAGGATTGTCGAAAATTTTTAGTTATATTACAGTCTTATTAAAACGTAAAGAATAATATTTCGACCAGTCGCTGTTACTACAGTAGCGTTATATAAACTATGTCAATAATAAACTTCAAAGCATGACAAACTTCCTAATATCATCAAAAGTATTTCAAAAATTAAATGCAAAACGTAGACTTTTCTATAAATCGTTATAATATTGCATGCGATTTTTTTTTTAGAAGTTTATTATAATTAGACTAATACAGTTACTGTCATATAATTAAAATAAACTTTGACTACAAAATCAATTTTAAAATCTTTCGGAATAATTTAACAACAAAAAAATGATTAAAAATGTTATATTGATTAAAATAAAAATTGATTTTTATAGTCAACTTAATTAAATTGCTTCAATAAATTTGATAATCAGCAATTTACACAACATTTTGTATGTTTTATGAAAAATTTAATTTCCAAACAATCTTAAATAAATTTACAAATAAACTTTAACTTTAAAATATTTATAAAATTATAAAAATAAAATTTATTTTTTATTAAAACTTTAATATTATAAAAATATTTATAATGATTGTATTTAAAAATACTATTTACAAAATAATTGTTTACTTACATTTGTTCATTATCTTCCAAAGTTTTGTAAATGTATAGTTATTTTATCTATATATATATATATGTATGACATAAACAAAACATATTTTTAATATGAAAAATTAAAATCATATTTTTTTTTACCCTAATATCATTTCCACAATTTCTTATATTTCGTTGGTTTTTTACAAAAAATAAAAATAATGTCGAGACTCAACTAGACAATAATAATTTCTACAGCAAAAATAAACCAAAAAAAAAAAACTTTTAATATACTTAAAGCATAAATTTATATATGTATATACATTAACATTACATATAATAATATCATAAAAAAAAACTTTCGTGAACAGAATTCACAAGATACTCTTTACATATATATACATAATAAAACAACAAAAATTCTGTATATTTGTGAATATAATTTTAAAGATCACAATTAAAGCCTTAAAAAATATATTATTTATTAAATCACTTAAGTTGCTGAGAGATACATAGCCTGAATTTAAGGATTCATAAAATTGGGTAGTTTTATAACTTTAGAAATTATAGAAAATAGTTATACTTTTTACATTGAGCGAGTATTTCCTTGGTTCGTAGCTATTCATTCACCTGTATTTTAAAGATAATTATAACCTCTCCTACTGAATCCAGGTCATTACATCACGAATTCGACGATATCTATTATGTAAATGCTCACCATTTCCTCCAAATTCTTGAATAATTGGCAGATAGTTACAATAAAATTATGAATTTAAAGTTAATTTTAGTTTTCTTTACTCTACTGTATAGTAATTTGTATAAAATGTCAAAATGTCAAATAAATAATGTCATCCTGATTGTTAAGTTTGGCTTAAATGTCAAATACTTTCAATGAGTAAATAATGAAATTACGAATTATTAAAATTGAAATTGAAATTAAAAGCTTCCATTATCATAACAAGATTTATGATAATGACAAGATTTTAATGTCAAATAAATTTTATGACAACGAAAATTATTTCTGAATTTTAATTAATCTTACACTAATCTACTCAGGTGATGAAATTATTATCTACCATATTTATCTGATGTTTTCTATTTGGCATTCTATGTTGTTGACGACATCTTGTCGGTTGTGATCGGTTTCATTGTGTATTTAAAGTCGGTTCCTATATAATATAAAAAAAATCTATATTAAAAAAAACGCAAATACACTGTAAGAAAAACGAAGTTTTCATTTATAAAAGATACTTTATTTTATATAGGAATAACTAAAATTATAAATATTTTTTTTTTCATTTCAAATTGTTTCGTATAAAGTTCCGTTCAACTCCCATCCACCTCACATTTCCCTTTTAATACGAAAAACCAAAAATTCATGTTTTTCGTGTAATATTTTCAAGAAAAAGTTTATACATTTTCCACGTAAACATTTTTGTTATTATCATTAATTGTGTATATACCTAGCGGTAGAAAAAAGGTTTTTCTTTTGAAAAATTTATGAAAAATAAAAATTAAAATATTCATTTTCTCTTTAGGGAAATTATTATATTAAATAGCAAAATTATATTAACAAGAAAACCAAATTTTTTTTGTAATTTTTACTGATGGAGTTTTACACGTGTCTAAATGGTGAAAATTATGAACAACAAATTTTCCATTTACATATAAAAAATTATTTATTTTTGTGGAATGTTTTTACGATTGTAATTCTTCTTATTATTATTATTATTATTTTAGGAAAAATCTTTCTTTTTTATGTATGTTGATTATTATTGTTATGTGTATTAATTTTTTTTTGTCTGTAGAGAATTTAATTTTCCGCAAATAAAATATTTTTATTAAGTTTTTCTTTAGGGAAAATATTCATTTTTCGTTTTTGTATTTTGAATGAAAGATATTACGTTTTACAGAATCATAAAAATTTTAATATTGAATTTACTTTTTCGGTTATGAAAAATTAATTGAATTTGAAATATATTGAAAGATTTGCAACGCAAAGTAAAAGTTTCTGAATAATGAAAGAAAAGTTTGTGTAATAATTTTTTTTTAATATTTTGAATTACATAATTTATCTTTAAAACATCTTTAAAAAAAATTTTAAAACATTTCATAAAATAGATTTAATAATTTAAGTAAGGACTCGCTTTTAAATCGGAATATTGATCTGATCACTTATTGAATTCATATAAAAGGCCAAATTACTATAATAAAAATATCACTAAAACTATTTCATTGTGGTCCTTTCTATACATCTAAGTAAAGTTATCAAGGAAAGAAACATTAATAGTAAGACCTACTCAGGATAATAGGCGACAGCATTTTCTTGAAATTTATGGAAATTGCCGAGCTGACTTTTAAACTATCAGATTCGTTGGAGACGAACAAATGGTAATCACAAGTTTTAAAAAAAACCATTTCATTTGAAATTCGCTACTAGTACGAATAATTTGAAATTTTCTTACTTGGGGGCAGTTATATTTATTCAAAATATTTAACTAATTTCAATATTATATTAATTCAAATTTTTCCACTATTCCAAGGTTAGAATTTCTGTACGAAATCCGATTCCACATGTCATAAAAAAAAACCTTAATATTTCCTCTTATAATAATTATTATAATAAATTTAAATTTGAAAACAATATTTTCAAAAAAATTTCTTCATCATTATTATTATTATGACTAAAAAAACATAAAATTGAATATTGTCAGAACACAAATTTCCACTCAAACATTTTTCATACAAAATACTACGTATATATACATAATTTTTATGTTCCATTAAAATCTTATGCTTGAAATTATCTATTTTTGTCTTAAATAAACATACATTTATTTAAGAAAAAAAAAAAAAGTATATAATACTATAAATTTCATATATATATACAAGAACATACTTTTAAAATTTATGTAAAATTGTAGACAAATCGTCGGCAACCCATATAGCAATAACACCAACGATAAAAATTCCACTACTATTACACATCAATACGAAAATAGTAAATGCATAAATAAACAAAATACGACGAAACGAAGAACATAAACGTTTTTTTTGTTGAAATGCATAAATAACCTTATGGTTCCGAATTCCGATTTGCAAAAAAACAATTTTTATAAAATATAAAAATATTATGTAGCTATAGCTATAGAATACAGAAATTTCATCAAAATGCGGTGGCGGCGACGAGACAATTTTTATATATTTTAAAGGTTGTTTTATTTTCGTATAATATAAGAAAGATTTTTTTTTGTGAATTTTTTTTTTTTCAAATCAAAGTATCTTTATTGGTGCATAAAACATTCACATTGTACAACACTAATATAAATTGTGCCAGTACAACGGCTTTTGACCCCAATAACCACGTGACTTGTTTAGAGCTTTTTTTTATGCTGCTGGTTTTTTGTTTTTGTTTTTGTTACCTGACAAGTTGAAATGAAAAAAAATAATTTTACTCTGGTGTTAGTTTTTTTTTTTTATTTTTTCATAATATTCTTCGATCGAAATGACCTAAATTAATTTTATAATTTATTTTTATTATTATTATTATTTTCATTATTATTTTATTACATAGTTTTATGTTTTAGAATTGCTTAGATACAGAATTCGTTGTCTGAAATGATAATCAATCGAGCGACATTTAATTAATTATTGATTGGGTAATAAAACAAAATTAACTCAAAATTTTTGTTATAGTACTCACTACTCAGATTAGAATTGTTGTGTCTAGAAATTTTATTTTGAAACCTGATTGCGTAAGATTCGTTTATTTTTTACATAAAATACGATAAACAGGTAAATTTTATGTTTGTTGTCTGGCATGAAAATATTTTTATGTTTTTTTTTTGAAAGATAAAAATTCACATAAAAATAGTTTTTAATATTTAATATTTTTTGTATATAAATTTTGCTGTGTTAAAACTGATCTTATCACGGTTTTGGTATCTGCGCAGTAAATTCATAGAAAAACAATTAACAGAAAATTGTAAGTCATTTGCAATTGATCCGAGTCATTTAAGTGATTTTTGTGTTTGTGAATTGTGAATACAAGGAAATGGAAATCTGTTTAAAGTTTCGCTATAGAAGATCACACAATTATTGGCATGACAACATATTTATATAAAAAGTTTAGCTGTGAATTGTTTTTATATATGAATTGATCGTGAATCGTCACTTTTTTCTATTTTTATATATCGATAAATTAAAAATTATGAAATTATTTTTATTACACAACTTAAAATTTATTTATAAATTTTTGATTATAAAATATTTATAAAATTAACATCAAAGATTTAAAATGTAAATTGTATTAAATTTTTAATAAATTTAAAGGACTATCAAAAATATTATGTAATTATTAACTATACATGAAAATTACTTATATATCGATAACTGATTACGTATTGAAAACATGTCGAAAATGACAATTATTGAAAAAAATCATTATTTGATGGAAAATTTAATTTTGCATATAAATAATAAATACTTCCATTTTGACAAAACTTTTCAATGTAAACACTAATAGTTTTGAAAGATATGAACGTAAACGCTATTTTAATTTGACAATATAATAACTGGTGAAAAACTTCAAAAATTATGGTAATATGCTTCAGTTTTGAAAGTGAAAAAATATCATCGTATCGGAAAATTTAGTCCTTTGGCTTTTCCGGACGTAATCGTACGATTTTCTATCATTCAATCTATTAAATACAATGAATATGAGAAAAAATTCAATCGATTTTTTTATTTTTCTAAGTAAATTTTGCATGGTAATTTTTATTGTAGTAACTGCGGGCAAAGAATCTTTAAAATTTTATACCCTCCTAATTTCGATAAACATATTTCTTAAGCTATTATAAAGTTCGAAAAATTCCTGAGCATGTTTTCCAAGATTCGCAAAGTAAGCAACTTTATTTCAACGATAACAACAGATTCGTTACGTATCTTAGAATTACCAATTCTCGGTATGGTGGCATTCTTCGTGTTAAACATGAATAACACTTATAACTTCACATTTCTAATAACACAAAATTTTTATAAATTTTTTTAAATTTTATTCCCCTAAATTCTATCTTAGTTATTTCAAATTAACCCTATTTTTATTCAACTCCTTTTAATGATGACCTACATTAAAATATAAAATAAATATCAATATTATATATAAAAAAAAACTTTCTTATGACCTTGAATCACAACAAAACACGAATAATTCCACCCGTAAATTTTATATTATAAATTTAATTCTGTTTATATTCCAATAAACTACAATCCTATAATTTTATGCAGACTTTGAAATATACAGAAATATAATAAAAATCAGTGAAAAAAAAAGATTTTTTTTTTTTTTACTTGTAAATATACGAAATATTTTCCTCATGTCTATGAAAATATAAATTCATTCTAAAAATGTCTGTGCCTTGTTTAAATAAAAACTGGCAAAAATGGTAGATTGAAAAAAAATAAAAAATTATCATAGACTTTTTCACATATTATATACAAAATAATCGCGGAAAAGTTGGCAGTATGTCGTCTATTTATAAATTTATTTATAAGATTCTTTTTATTTTATGCAACATTTATATAGACATTTACGTTTTCTCTATATGTATATTTTATATGTACACCATCCATGTCTGAGTTTATTTAAAAGCTAAAAAAAAAATTAAACACCGTCAAGGTAAAATTACAAATTTAAAAATAAACTATTCAAATTTTGCCTATCGTTTTTCCTAACACCACCCCGCAGCTCCCCCCGCTTTTAATTTGTACATATTTATTTAGAAAAACACAAAATTTAAAATCAATTTCAAATAATTTGCAATGGAATAAGAATATAAAATTTAGATTGTGATGTGAACTACAAATTCGACAATGCCATTATATGTTTACGGCTTAAAATCATATCATTATTGTCACTACTTGTACGTTATATAGATAGTGACGGTTATAATTTCTCTTTAATTATAACTAACTGATCCATTACAAAGTCTTTCACCATAAATATTACACCCAATTTACTTAGTTTCTTTCGCAGGTTCCGCATTACTAAATTAATGATTTTAAATTCATTGCAGTTCTTGGTTCACACTCTAAAACAAACATTTGATAACTCTTTTTCTGTCAAAAAATCTTCCTGGGATTCCTTCTCTTTGGAACAATTGAAGAAAAAAATATTATTCTTTCACGTTTTTTCTTATTCTTGTCATTATTCGGACTAAATTTAAACAACTTGTCTTGTTCCAAATCGGAGTAATAACAGGAAGATTTCTGGACAGAAAAATATTTATCATATGGAAAAATCCAAAGATAGACGAAACTAACCGAATAAATTCTAGATGCCACATTAATCTCTATCTCTACATAATTCTAAAAGTAAAATTCCAGATAAACATCTTTTCAGTAGACGTTTCTACTCTAGCGAGTTCCACTCTAATGTTATTGTTAATTAATTATGACATTATATGACTCATCAATACTTTCGTCTCTTACTTTATGCTTTTACAAAAATAGATACGTTTGTCTAAAGGAGGGCTCCCGATTTATATCATTTCAAACTCTTTCGATTCGATTTGTTCCGATTCAATTTCAATCGGAGCTATGAGTCCACTCACTTGGTTTTCATTACAAAATATAGGAAGACGTCAAATTTGAACTTTACTGAACGAATCAGTACTGCACTGATCGATATAATGTAGCAGCCCATACTTTAGTGCTTCTGCCCTTCCGCGCTAGTTCTATTGAATACGATTTCTCTACTAAATTTCAAAAGTTTTTCTAATTATAATAATTATGCTTTAAATTAAATCACCTTTATATACATTTTAATCACAATTTTTACCCTACTCTTCATTTTTATTATATTATATTTACACTATGTCTACATAGTTTTCAGGCTGTTTTTAGTTTGAAAATTTTCATATTATGATAATTTATAGCTAAATAATTTTCTATATGAATTTTGCAGGTGTGTGTAAAGAAAATATGCTGATGATATGTGTTAATTAAAAATCACAAATGATTTTCTCTTTTCTATACAACATTTTGGCTTTATGAAAATCTTATAATAATGAATTTTAATTAAATCAATTAAAAAAAAAAAAAAATGTTATAAAAGTCTGAAACAACAAAACTGTTTATTAACTAATTTTCAACGTAATACAAAACTGTGAACTCGTTGTATATAAATTTAATTAGACTTTTAATTGTATGATCACATGCCGTTAGACATAACAAAGATACTTTATGCTACACTAACCACAATTTAAGAGTTTTAATCATAGTCAGAGCAAAAAAATATTTACACAGTTTTTTTTCTTATACAATTTTTTTTTTTTTTTATGTTTTAAAAATAAATATGATTAATTTTTGGTTGGAGGTTTTTTTTTTTTGTTTTAATTTATCTGTCGCGCCTTGGTAACCTTGAATTTGATTACACATTCTAAGTCTAAGTAATAATCACCATTGAGTCTATGCGCTTGTAGACTAACAACAATAAAAAATAATATTGTTGTTGTTTTTATCATGAAATTTGATCAGATATTTATATAACTATATAAGATACTATGCGGTATTATAAAAGATTATGTTGTATATGTATAGAAGGTGAATTTTTGATTGCGGGAGAAATTAAGCTTTTTTAGATATCAAAGGTCAGAAAAATTTCGTTATCATATATTTTCATAAATTTTTTTTTTAAGTATTAATGATAGAATTTTTAACCTACATTTAAAAACGAAAATATTTGGTTATTGTGACTGGACAACATTTATAAACCCTATTACAACAAGATAAAGTTCATGTTAAAATTGACTTTAATTGAAGATAAAATTAAAATATTTTAATGAATTGATTTTAATTATCGAGAAATAATGAAAAAATATGTAGCCGAAAATGGGAAATGTTGTATGGATCATAACAATATTAAGACAGTTTCATTTGTAATACCAGACAAAGTTCAAAACATTTCAATTATAAATTTATTAATTTATTGGATCCCTTTTTTTAAATTCAAGACATTTTGATTTTTGAAAATTAAATTTTGAGTTAACTTTAAAAATTTACTGGATATCAAATCATGAGAGTATATGCCGTGCAGGTGCAGATACTATAGCTAATTAATATTTAATGAGAGCTGATTTTATATAGTATTAAATTGAAGTAATTAGTGCTGTTGTAAATTATTTATTTCCTAAGTACAAAATTGATATTTAATATAGATATACAGGATGACCCATAAGTCCAACATTAAAATAGAAGTTATTAAGATTGTTGTTTCTGATTTTTATTAAGGTTAGACACTTTTTAATATTAATTTTTTAATGTTACTTCTTTCTGGAGTTATATTTATAAAAGAAAAAGTTAAAATACTTAATTAGTAACCTCATTAATCCCGGACACAAGCTCCACCTTTCTGTTGAGAATAAAATTAGGACCTGTTGAGAAAAAAAGTGGAGAGTGATGATTTAGTTGGATCAACGAGATATTATTAGTAAAAGGAAACATCTATAAAGAAAGAAACCTTGATTTTTTGCACATGGTTCTATATTACAAAAACAAACTTATGAGCCTACCCTGTATTTATAAGATTTGTCAATCAATACTATCTGAAAAAAAAAATCATATTGTAATTTTTTAAATTATCGCATGAAATAATTATTACTAAAAAATTCTAATCAGATTATTTATGTAAACCAAATTTTATGGTTGATATTTTAATGCTATAAAACTCATAAAAATCATTTACATTTAGATATCATAAATATTATATTTATTGAAATTATAAAATATTAAAATCTAGTCAAAAGTAGAATCATTTTTTTATTCTATAACTAAATTTTTTTACCCCCTATAAATAACATTTTTGTATTTACAATCGACCGGAAACCTAAATGACCTCTAAATCCCAACCCTTTTACATTTTTTTTTCAGTGCTATTATAATCTAAAAATTATTTCACCGTATTAAAAAATGGCATGATTTTCATATTGTCTGTATATAGGTTAAAATGTACTGTTGTACATATACATATATACATAAAAAACCAATACAATTTAAAGTTAAATTATATAAAAAGAAATAAAAAATATTTTTTTACAATAACTTTGTGTACATGGTAACCCAATTTTATATTAAAAAAGATTTTTATACTGCAATGCAATATACTTCAATGTTATTTTTAAAAAAAAAACATATTTAATGCAGCATAAAAATGTTGTGCATTCTAGGTGCACACAAAATAGATATAGAATTCGCGACCAAATGTCTATTAAAAATATTTTAAAATATTGCGCCAAAAATAAAATAACAACAATTTAAAACTTATTATAAAGTGAAATAGTATTACAATAATTGAACGAATTCATGACTACAGAAGAACTTGACTATAGGGTCTATAAAATTTATCAAATCTTTAATCATTAGATTCATGTTTGTTAAATTCAATATGAGGACAATATGAATTTTATTTCACTGAATTTATTTTATGTAAATCAATGTTTATATAAAAAATGAAAATATAAAGTCACGTTTTCTTTAAATAATGGTTATCGGAATCGTGATCAATTCAATTGGTATTGTAAAATTGTAATATTTATTCTAATTTTGAAGATTGTGTAATTCTATTCAAAATATACTAATTTGGGGCATTGACTTTTGTTATATACTGATCAAATATTTGAAGTAATTTTATATAATTTATTTTTAATGCAAAATTAATTTTGTATTTATTAGAATTGTGATTTTTACATTTCGAATGAAATTGGTTTAAAGTTTCTGGTCACTTCTAAATACAGTGATTAAGAGTTAATAGATATAATTAGATATAGGCAAACGAGTAAAGTGAAACCATTAACGCTAAATGTACTAAAGTAGAAATGTTCCAAAAAACCATAAATATTGTTGATATTGTGCTGACCGACCTTAACCTATCCATATCTAAATAATTTTTTTGCTAATTTTCTATTAAAACATAAAAAATTTTATCCTGGTGAATTTTAAATTATCTTTAAAGTTTTAAAGGTTAGTAAACTATAAAGTTTATAAATTATTTCGTTAAATTCATTTTTATTTAATAAACACTCACCGTTTTTCATATTATCAAAAAAAATATTTCAATTGAAAGTTTACATATTTAAACTCGAAATTGAGTGTAAATAAATATAATAATTTTAAATTAACAAAAAATTAATGGGGTATGTTGTAAGTAAAAGTTTAATTTTGTTAGATAAATGAATCCAAATCGAAATAAATCGATCAAAACGTTTTTATATAGTATGGTAGACAATTTTGATAAAACTAATTGAGTAATGGCTACTATTTTTTTCGGTTTTCATTTGATCATCATTTGATTTTTCATTAATTTAGTTACTTATTTGTTTCCAGTCGTACCAATTTTCTCTAAATCTTTTTGTAATGTTATGTAGAAGGTTTTACATTTACCAATGAAATGGTTCTACAGATGGCCAACCAATGTTAACAAAACCAATGAAACGTACTATGATAAAGTGAGTATCAATCAAATGAAATTCACCCACAAATTTGTATCAATTCATGTTCCCCTTTTTTCGGATAATGCAAAAATTTTAAAATTTAATAAAATTAAAAAAATACTTAATAAAAAATAATATACTAGAAAGCAAAATCTAAAATTATAAATTTTGGGGTTCATTTTTTTTTTATTATTTTGAGTGGGTGATATATGATTATAATGATGACTGTTAACCAAATTAATGATTAGTTATGATTATGATAATTTATACACATTATAATGATTATGATAATGATGAACATAAATATTATCTGAATATAAAATTAATGCCAATGAAAATTTTCAACGAAATGCATTCATTATTCAACTTCTGAAATTTTTTCAATAAATTATTCTCATTTATTAATATATTTTTTTTTTTTTTCGTTAAATAAAATTCAGTATTTTTTTAATAAATATTTTATTAAAACCAATTTTCTTCATTTATTCATGATATGTTGTGAAATATTTTTGTTTTGCTTTTTTTTTTTAAACATAAAAAAATACATTAATTAACATTTAATTTTATAAAATATAAAAAATAATGCAATTTAAAATATACAAAAAAAAACACTAAATATTAACATAAAAAAAATTCTAATAAATCAAAATTTTTAAATTTATTTTTGACACAATATTTTAACGTAAATTTCGAAATTTTTATGAATCTATTTAGTCTAGTATCATTAAAGAAAATTTTCATGATTTATTATTATTAAGATTTTGGTCTGACTAAATTTTATGATATATTTTAATAGCTAAATAATTAAATGCAACATTGTATTTAGATTATTACAATTTATATAACCCTCAGTCATTTTTGAAAGATTTATTTAAAAAAAAATTATTTAGCACACCTATAAAATTTTAATGGATTTCGTTACAATTTCTAATTTAGTAAAAATCAGTACCGTGACTTCAATATAGGCGAAATTAGTAAATTGTTTAGGGGAAATATACAATAATTTTTGAATATATTTGTAAGCTCTTAAATATCTTTCTGATTGTTTTTATGAAAATCTTGCTACGGGTACTAAGAATGCACAATATTTTAGTTACGCCACTGGCTTAATAATTTATTTTTTCAGTGTAACTCATAATTATATTCCTATTTTTAATTTATTTGTTCTTATTTATATAATTTTATTTATTTTTCCTTGTTCACTTCACTTGAGAGACGTTTCATGACATTTTATTACTTTTTGGACCTATGAATTTTATATGAATTCCGAACCATAAGATTTTTCATAGTGAAACTTTGAATTGCGAATTGCAACAATCTAATGGAATATAAAGATTTTATATTAATGGGTTATTAACAGTGTGAGATTTGTTGTCAGTTTATGGTCTTAACCTTTTGGCATTGTTCCCAGTCTTAAGAGACTGTCTTATTTTTATATCGAATTTATATAAATTATTAAATGTTTCCGAATAAAATGTAATCTTCTAATTTTATAGATGTTAAAAATTGTATTCCTAGAAAGAGTCTGTCCATTACTGGTATTGTTACTATGGAATAATTACATTTAAAAGCAAATTAATATTAAATGATTGCATAGCCAGTTACAAAATTCTTGAGAAAAATACATAAATCATATGAAAAAGTTAAATTAGTCTTTGAACCAAAAATGTAATTTTCGGACTTTACTATTGAAATTATATCGATTTGTACACGGGAATTAGTAATCGGTTTTTCTAAAAACCAATACCACAATAAAAATTATCATATTCCTTATAATAAATGTAATTAAATTTTAAAATTAACTTTTAATATTATTAATTTTAATTTAATTTATATATTAAATATTATGTAAATTTACAATTCTTTTTTTTTTTTTTATTTATATTTAAGGTGACATAATAGCAATTGTTGCTATTGTAATAACATTAACGGGATTATTTGCAGTTATATTAATTGCATTATTACGTTATTATCATCATCGATTACACCATAGAGCCACAGGGGCTCTGGCATTACCAATACCACTTTTGCCAGAAGAAAGTACACCTTTTAACGCGGAGCCGGAACATCCTGTACCCGTAAGTTATTAATTTTATATATTATTTAAAATATTTATAAATTTTAAATTAAAATTATATAAAAAAAAATTATTATAATAAAATAATTAATCAAATTATTGTTCCGAAAATGTAAACTTAAAGTTCCATCTAAAAAACAAAAATATTATTAATTTTAATTATAATAAATTGATGTCCTTTATTATAATTATTTTTACCTGCTGTACATAAATTAGTAAATTTAAAATCTTGTAATGGAAATAAATTAGGACATTGACTTCCTGGTGGACCTTTAATAAAACTATCGCCTTTCAAATAGGGATAGTAATAACAAATAAAATGATATCCACCACTGTATCTGTAACAAATATTATAAAAAATTGCATTATTTTACGTAATTTATTAATAACTTACTGGGATTTTAATGTCCCAGTAAAATAGTATTTTTAAAAAATAGAAAAATCATATATATAAAAATTTAAAAAAAATAAGAATTCCGCGATTTAACCGCGTTTTAACAGCGTTATTCTTCATTTTTCTTTTAACGCGTTATTTCCGCAGCGAATTCGCCGCGTTAATATAATAATATATGGAAAAATTCATTCTGAAAAACTTGATATTTTAATAAAAATTTGCTAAATAAAAATAACTGACATATTGAATTGAAAATGCTGTAGTCTTTAAATTATTATATGAAATTATTTCTTTTAAATATTTGTAATTTTCAATTTACCTTGCTAAAGCACATCCAAGACGTTCAGTATCAGCATTTGCTATTTGTGTAAAATTATTATGAACTTTAAAATAACCAACCATAATATCACCATAATGCTGACCCTTTTTAATTTTATGGGAACTAAATGGTATTATTGTTGGTGGATCCATAGTAATTTTTTCTAAATACCAATTTCTTAAAACTGACACTACCAGATTTGGTGGTAAAAAATTACTTGTTAAATATGCATAATTTGCATTTATGTACAAGTAACGATCTTGACTTTCTATAATTTATAATTTATTACAAAATAATAATCATAATAATAATATAAATATTTACCATATGACATTTCTTTTGGATTGAATGATGCACATGGAGCTTCTGCATATGGTGTACAAAAATGGACCCAATATGAAGCCATATCTTCTAAATCTGTATCCCATTTCTGATCAAAAAACAAAAATAAATAAATAAATAAATTAAATGAAAAAAAAAAATTATTACTAATTTAATCATATTTGCAACGTTCATACGTTCAGCAATACGATTTCTAATACCATTATGTCCTAAAATAATATCGTTTTGAAACGGACTATTTATACTTGTTACATCATATTTAAAAAAATCTTCACCACATTTATCACTTCTTACTGGCGACTAAACAAAAAATGGGAATAAAAATTTAGATTGAAAGCTGTTACAATACTGACAAATACAATTTATTTCAGTTATATAATAACCTACTCTGCACAAAGTATGATACCCTCCATCAAGACATACAATTTTACATAAATCGATATTTTGAAACAGGGTTTGATCATGTACATACGTTCGTCCTTCAATATTTGATATCAGAATTAACATAATGGAAATTTGTAAAAACCATTTTGTTTGGAAATCTTGTGGAAAATTTATCTAAAACATAAAGAAAACTAAAATATTTGGTAATATTAATAAAAAAAAATATTTTTCTTAACTTACATGGAAATTCTTTGACATAAATACTTCAGTTTTCTTCTGATTAATATCAAAATTTTAATGAAAATGACAGTCAAATAGAATTCAATGTTAAATATGATTAATTTTTTTTTTAGTTACATAATATTTTTTATTAAAAATCAATTTAAATAGTAAAATACAAGAAGCTATTAAATATGCTTTCAAAACTACACAATCTTTTACCTGTGTGTAGCTAATATTTAAAGATAAATATTAATTTTAAAAGATTGAAAAACAGGTGAAATTATCAAACTATTGCATATCAAAACACGATAAAACACTTTTTATTGTGCACAGATGATCGCAAGAACATTTCATAAAAACTAGATTAGATAAATAAGGCCTGGGCAAAAGGGATCCCTTATGTAACCACTGCGTCCATGATTGACCTATTGTGGTACCCTTTATTTTATAATTCTTCTACTAACTTTTATCGTTTATTGATAAATCAGAGGATATTTTTGAAAGTCCTTAGACATTAAGTTTCCTTGTTCTAGAAACTCTTGCGGACTGGCCAAAGATTTTATGTGTGGTGAAAAACAGAAGCAAAAAACTAATGCAATGAAATATTCGGGATTATACACGTTAAAAAGTGCACGATGAAAAGCACGGTGAAATTATGGAATGATTATATACCCTGTAATCCATTACAATTTACTCGTAAATAAATTTATTTAATAAAAAAATTCTTCATTTTGAAGTCCTTAATAAATTTGTATAAAATTTTACTAAAATATAAGGTAAAAGTAAAAAAAAAAGAAATTCTTAAATAAATATTAAAAATATTTATTATTTGTATTTGACTTGAAGCTAAATATTTACTTAAAAAATACCTTTTATTATTTACCATTTTCCAACAATGATTCACACTCAAGAGTGCGTAAAACCCATTTTCTATATAAACAAGAATTTTCCTTTTCTTTTTTTTATTTTAAAAGAAAATATTTGTAATTATAAAAATTTCTCGAGAGCTAGAAAGTTTTTAATTTGCTTTGCTTTAAGAAATTATCCTTCAGGATAAAAGATACAATTTATATAAAAATCATAAAGAAAACTAATATTTATCATAAATAGAAATAAGAAAATTTGCCCTTTTTCTTTAATGAAAACTTTGAAAAGTAATTTTTTTTTAAAATAAAATCGTACTTTTATAAAAAATATCTTCTCGAGAATTAATCTGAGCTCTTTAGTTCGGAAATAAAAATTCTCTAATACTATTAGTTAGTACCAAATTCTTTTAATGGATTATATCTAAAGAATATTAAATTTTCTTAAAATTTATTTAATTTAGTTTTCTTTCTAACATTTTTAACCATTTTGAATCCAAGGACAACAGGCAATTTATTATTACCTAAAAAAACAAACCAAAAATCTATTAAAAACTCAATTAGGATAAAAATATATTCGTATTAGACAAAATTTGTGGTTGGTTTTTTTTGTGAGGATCCTACATTAAAAATATTAATGACTTTATGTCTGTGTAAATATTAAATTGAGATATAGATTTTTTTTTTCATATATAAAAATTATATATTTTTGGTAATTTCGGTTTTGAAAGATATAATTTTGATGTAATTAATGAATTTATCAAAGAGTACGTAATGGAATTATCGATTTAAGTAACTTTTGATAAGATTAAAGTAAATGACATCCACGAATAATTCCGGAATTAAGAAATTTCTAGCTTGATGAATTTATATAATAGGGAACAAGGCAACTTCAATCGTATAGGATATTTCAATCAGTTTAATATTCCATTTACTCTTCACAATAAATTCTACAATTATTGACGATTATCTATAATTGATAATCGTCTATAATTTATGTAGATGCTAACTTAATGGCTTTTGATAACCTGTTAAAAAATCTGTAAAATCTGTTTTCTTTTACCCCCCAGTTACTCGCAACATTCACAACTGTAACGCGCTTCAACGCAACGTTTACAATGGC
The DNA here is from genome assembly GCA_963920725.1 of Rhamphomyia laevipes. Taxonomy (NCBI): domain Eukaryota; kingdom Metazoa; phylum Arthropoda; class Insecta; order Diptera; family Empididae; genus Rhamphomyia; species Rhamphomyia laevipes. The sequence continues at coordinate 14,596,886 of OY987255.1, read as the reverse complement.
GTTATATAGGCACTCTCGAAGTTTTATTCTTTCGTTAATGACATAAAATATGTGATTTTAATCAGCTGTTTTATAATATTAAAAACATTTAAAATTATTATTTAGCAGTTTCTAAATATTGAAGCAATTTCTTCTCAGCTTTAAATCTTATTTTCTTGAACTAAATTCACTAATTTATCTTCAAACGAAGACATTATAATTTATTTAGCAAATTGTTATTATATTCCGCTCAATTTTTGAATTTTAAATGTCAAATTTTTGCATTATGAATGTTTGCTGTCATTTTTTCGAATTTTCTGCTTTGTGAATGTTTGCCTTGAACTTATCTACTCCAATACATTTTAAATAGGAAACGCGTTGGCGTCGTGAATGTTGAGAGTAACTGGAGCATTAGATTTAATTTCAACTACATAAATGTTAATAAGCAAATATAGTATTTTTTAATGTCTTCTTTTTCAACAAATTGTTTTTCTAAAGGGCCAATTTAGTAAATTTTAGTAAAATGTACTACAGAATTTTTTTTACTATAGTATAGTTTTGGTATCATAAAAGTCAAATTATTACTATAATTATATACTGTAAATTTTTAGATATTCTATTTTTATATAATTTTAAAATTCTTGGAAATAAAGATTAATATTTCTCTTATTAACCTAACATAATTATTCATTAAAATCATAATTACTTTTGAGTATTTAATTAAAATTGTTAATTATGTTAATGAGTTATTATAATTTATTCTAACGAATTAAGGATATCGCCATTACCCTAATAATAATTATTATATAATTCTTAAAAAAAGAACTTTTTGACAAATATTATAATCCTTAATTAACTGGTGGTTGTTAGACATAATGTAGCAGATACAAAGATCATAAAAAAGTATGTAGACTGGAAAATTTATGTTAATTTTTTTTTTCACTTAAATTTACTATAATATAAAGCAATAATTTTTTTAAAGTATTACTTGTGTCCAGCCAAATTAATTGTCATTCAAATTTAATGAAGACAACAAGGAATTCTTAAAGTTCAATTAAATTCAATTTTACCACATCATAAGAAATAAATTCTTAATCAATATTAATCGATAATTTATTAGAATTTTATTTTTATTATTATAGAATCAGACATAAAAAACATAATTTTTTTTATATATTTATTAATTTTTGTTTGGTTTTATAAATTCTGTCTTTAAAACAGAATTAACATGAAATGATAACGAAATACAAAATACAATTTTTAAACAACTATCAATCATCATAAATAAAATTCAAATAAGGAATAAAATTAATTTACATTAATTTCGTTAATTCAAATTCATTTTTGAATTATTAAATCGATGTCCCCAGTCCATACTATTCCAACTCAAAATTAATGCATAAAATACTGTTTTATTTCAGTATACTTTATTTAGAAAGATAATTTAAAATATTAATTAACAAATTATAATTTAATTATAATTAAATTAACTAAATTAGAATAAATAAATTTAGTTACATTAGTATAGTAAATCGTAATAACACAATCTAACATATTTCAAATTGAAAGCATTGCGTTCTAACTTGACTTATAATACTTCCTAATTTTCATCAGATTAACCTACAATTTAAATGTGATATGGTTCATCATTTCCAGCGGTTTTTAAGTACTTTATAGTGAAAGAATAGTTCGAAATTTGGTTAAACTCTTAAGAAATTATTAAATAAAGATATAATATTCGATGGTTTTCTTCAACCATGAGTTAGAATTAAAATGAAAGAGCTATATCTTATCTGCCATAAGCCTGAGAGCTTCAAAATGTTGTCGAGACTTTCGCCATAGTAAAGACCACTCAAAAACATGACAAATATCAAGTACTCTAACTTCACTTGAATTAGTATGGATCGGGAACATTAAAATATATCTCACCCCTAAAATACTTCAATGTTTCTTGCATTACCAATCTTATTATGTCCAAAATTATAACCAAATTTGAATATAAATACAAACATAAATAAATACAAATTATTTAATGCGGTGTACTTAAAATTATTTAACCACCCCGAAAATAAAAACTGTCTAAACCACTTGACATTGACCTCCAACCGAACAAAACCATAAGGCAAATTAATCATGTGAACACGTGCCAAAAATAAAATTGCCAAGCAAAAATATACGAAATTTTTATTTATAATTTTTTTTTTATTTTATGTTAAATATGCAATGCATAAAAAGAAGAAAAATGTATCTTTAAGATATATACCGCAAAATAACATAAATATATTTTTTTTTATGTTTATGTATAACTCGTATAAAAAAATGTTGTTGCAGCAATGCTAAAAGAAGCAATGAGATATTTTTTTTTTTGGATACATTTTTATTTGATATTTTTAGTTTTAGGGGTAAAAATTTATGTTTTTATTTTTATTTTTAAGGGTAAAGTGAAGTTGAATATGATAAAAAATACCCAAAAAAACAAAATATTTTTATATGTGTCTGGAAATTTTAGAATTTATCATACCAGCAGTAAAAATTTGGTATAAAAGTATCTTGTTGTCTTCAGAAATTATGATTATATGTTTTTCCTATGCTTTTGTGGAATTTTACAAGTATTTATTTTGGAACTCAGGAATTATTGCAACAAATTTTAAAGTGATAAACTTTCGGTACTGATAATCTTTAAATTTAATAAGAATTTTGATTGGGTAAACAGGAAGTCTCAATTACTTTGACTATTGGGGTCGCTAAACTTGTAATTAATGGCAATATGTTTACCAGCTAGTGTTCATAATATATTCAATTTTCCGGCCATTTCCAAATAAAGTTAAATGATAAAGATGACATTTTGTGTATTGAACTAATTTCGTATAATTTAAGGTTAGAAATTTTGTATTCCCCGATAATTTAGTCAAATTAGTATTGTAACTCAATCTAACATATTTCAAACTGAAATCTTTATGTTCGTGAATGTTTCTTCGAAATTTGGTGAACTACTCTTACTTAAAATACATAAAATTGTAAAAATTATGTTTTCAAGAGATTGATATATTGCAACTCAACTTACGATAATAATGTATTATTTTGCAATCAATATTAAAATAGAATATTCGATGCTTTACTTCAGCCATGAGTTAGAATAATTGAAATGAAATTCCAATTGACAATTACCACGTATCGCATTTATCGATTTTATTGAAATCTGAAAAAAAAAAATCATTAATTTATGTTTTATTATTCCATCTTTTATTAACATACTAAATTTCTTTAGCCATTAAACAATTTTTCATTAATATCCTTCCGAGATACATAATTTACTAAATATATTTCATTATTATAATTATATCCATTTTATTTAATTAAATTATTGGTCTGACTTCTATTACCCTCGATAAAATAATAAATATAAATTTAATGAGTAATTAGAAATTATGAATTTATCTTACCAAATTCATTTGTCCTTGGTATAAAATAATTTTTCCCATTATAATTTTTTCAGGGGATTAAATATACGTTAAATTAATTTATATCCTGAAAAGGAGGAAAATGAATAAAAATTAATTTCAATTTATTTGTTTTTTTTTTTAACTAAAATAAATTAAAAAATTATTCAAATCTTTTTTTAATCTAGATTTATTTTTTGATTTTTTATTTATATTTCAACAATTCACCTTGAAATAAAATTATTTAAAAAAAAAAAAGATATTTATAAATTATTATATTTATATCCTTATTTATTGATTTGCACAAATTATTAATAATTCTGTTTTAAGAAATGATTAATTTCTAAGGTACCGGTAACGAAAATTATATTACCTATTTTCTGTCAAAATTGAATTATTATAAAATTGTGAAAACTCATCTACATTTTCGTCCTTTTAATATTAATTAATAAATCCATAGTTAAATTTCAAATTTCTATTGTACAAACAACGGATCAGTTACAAAGTTTAATTTAATGATACCAATTTACTTTGCAAAAGCAATTGAGAGTCAGACTTTCTATTGAACTTTTTTAAATAACAATATGAAAACTCTGAATGGAATATTCGTCACCGGAGATTGGTAATTGAAAATTTGGATTGAATTAATGGGGTCAGTTAACCTATTAAAAATCATTCTCGGTTTGTCCTGAATTAGTGTGTATGACACAAAATGAATTACTGTCGGGTAAATAATAAATATACACGAAATTCATTTTTATTATACCTTGTCACATAATTTAATTCATTTTTTAAGCCATACACTAAATCATCATATACTAATTCAGGAAGCATAGTAATTGCTATACGATTTCAGTAAAATTTGGTTTAATTGGTGTCTGAAAAGTAATTTGATATTTTGCACTCGTTCTTGTAGTTAAGTAACTACAAGTGAAGAGTACTTATAAGTTAATAGCTTTCTACTGTTTGTATGACCTGTCAACAAACTACAAATTAAAATTTTATAAAAAAAATGTATCTGATCTTAATATTTCTCAAATTTATGTTAATGTAAGAACATTAAAACAATAAATGAAGGAGAAAAAAAATTAAAACTAGATTTTAACAAAAAAAAAATAATCATTTTTCTGGTATAAATGCTCTTAAACATATTTTAAACATTATATGACAACAACCTATAAATAGCTCAACATAATCATAAATATAGCAAAGAAATATATGTTTAATAATTCTAAAGTATCCTCTGCACATATATAAAAATATTCACTAAAATCACTACATCATGTATAAATTTATTTCATATTATATGCAAGAACATAAAAACATAAGCTTTCACCATTTTTTTTACTACTACAGCGCAGACAGTATGTTATTCAACATTTGGAGCATCATTAGAACCATAAAAAAAAAAAATTTTCAAAAGTCAAAACTTTAATAGAGTACAATAATAACAACAAAAATAACAAAAAAAAAAAAATTTAAATTGTCTGCAAAAATCATAAGCATAAAATATGCTAAGAAAACCAAACCGAATTTATAATAAAAAAACAACTTTGTTTTGTGGTTTAAAGTCACTTTTACACGAGACAATTTTGAATTGTAACTATAAATAATTATTTAAAATTTTATTGCAGTAGAGTTTACAATTTGACATTACGTCACATTTTTTGACTCAATTTGATTTGACTAGAATTTGAAGAATAAGAAAAATCAATTTTTCTTAATAGCTTCAATCATCGCAGTTTAGGTCAGATATAAGTGCAAGAAACACGGCTTGTTGTTGTGATGTTCCTTATTAATACATGTCAATTAGTGAGCAGACACTGGTCCGAAATGATGATTAATAATGTAATCGCTAAGGCGTTGAGGTTGTATAGAGTTCAGTGCTGCGCAGCTATAAAAATTATATACAGCGATAATTAATTAACTGAATTTGTAATGTACAATCAATTTGTATTTAGTTCTATTGCTCGAAATATTGAGATGAATTTTACTTACAAAATGAACAAAAATTCAAATATTCTAACCTCAAAAATTGTAGTAATAATTAGCTTTTATGCTATCACTTTTCTAATATTTTATACAACTTTGTCCTAATATTTTTAATATTATTTACTAGTAATTATTATAGAGAATTATGACATTTGACAGTTTATATTAAAATCAGATTTTAATTGCTAGTTTCTCTCCAACTATTTAGTTTCCTTAATTATTCTCTAAATTCAGATTAGAAATTACAATTTTGTGAAATGCCAAAAATGCTAAATTCTTAACAAAATTTCCAAAATAATAAAAATTTAAAAAATTTAACTATAAACATAAAAAAAACCCAACATTTCAAATTTCAACTCATCATTTTCTACTTAATTTTGTCCATGTATTTGTGTAGATATTTTTATGTATAATTCATATAAAATATTTAGAGTAGGAAATTCAAATATAAAATCAGAAAAACACCATAGATACATAAGTACAGATAATCTTTTAGTCGTTTCTATACAACAACAACAAAAAAAATCTGATATGCTAGACTAGGTCAAATATGCGTCATCGATATTAAAGATAATATTATGTTGAAACAACTGCGATGGCAATATTGTTGGTTGTTTATTTGCAATTCAAAAATAGGATGAGAAATGTCCTTAGTATTAAATATCCTTGCAAAAGACTCTAATAAAATGAAATTGAATGGCATTAATAATAATTGTTGTTGTTGGGATCATAAACCAACACAATTTATATAAATTAATTCATATTTAAATCTACAAAACGTGTATATATAAATAATTTAAATTTTGAATTATGATTTTTGTGGCCGGTAGTTATTTCTTTGGCAATGCAGATAAATTGCTGGTTTTGAATGATATCCTTTTCAGTTTAGACCTTTGTCAAAAATGAAGTTGAAGGAATGATGGAAGTAATGAAAAATAATTGCTTCTATCTATAGAATTTCGAATATTCATAACGTTTTACTATACGATAAAAATGTAACTATATTAAACTTTTAGCTAATCAAAATGTTGTTAAATAAAAGTTTGGCTAGTTTTAGAATCTTGTCGAGATATTAAACCTGGAAAAATAAATTACTTTTTTAGAATTAAGTTATAAGAATTTAGATTTTTGAGGTGAACCTATATAAAAATAAATACATTGACGAAATGTATGAATAACTCCATAACATAATGTCAAATATTATGGCGAAATTAAATTACGCTTTTTATAGCATCTAGAATATTTCAAGATAATGAAATTCTAAAAATATATTTTTCCACTTTTCATTGTTTATACACATATACATATACAAAAATAGTGACATTTTAAGGACGAAAATAAATCTTCAATGATACGATAATGACGAAAACTTTTTATTTATATATTTATTTTTTACATCCTTAATATTTTCCTTATAAAATCCTAGACTTCTTAGTTTGTGTATGTATTCGTTTATATTTAGTATCATATATTTTTCCGCAAAATAAGCGAAAAGAAAGCGACATAAAAATTGAAGGAAAACAAAATTATTTTAATGGTTTAAGTTTTTCTTTTGCATACTTTTTCAATTGTAAATTTTTTCGTAATTAATATTTTTATTTTATTTCATTTTTTTATGGTTTTCGAAGGAAAATTTATTTTCAAAGAACTTACGATGGTATTAGAAAATTGATATATAATTTAAATTCAAGGATTTATGCAAGTATTAGTTATAGAAAAATATTTAAATGTTCGTCCTTTTTTTTTACAATATTATTTTTTATGGAAAAAAAAATATGCTAGGCTTTAAAACTAAAATTTTCTAGTGGTTGAGTTACTAATCTTAGGGTAAGTTACGACCAATTTCGACGATTTTATAATAAATTAAAAAACGATTTTTTTTTATTCAAAAAACATATTTATTAATTTTTGGGGGCCGAAATACTCAGAACAACTAAAATAATAATTACAGTCCAAAAATCAAAATATTTATTATATTTAAAATAATCAAATTTCATAAATTAATTTTTATTTTTATAAATTTCTTAAGAATTCTATGAATTAAATATCTTTATGTAAACAAAATCAAATTAAATATTATTTTAATTTAATTCCCCTTATTTGAAGCATAAAAAATGCTTACAAGAATTATTAAAATTTTCCAAAACATTGTAAGCATTTAATAAATTATTATAATAATTTATATAGTCTTTAATTAAATACTCATTTATAGAAATGGAAGTTTTATATCCTTTTTAGGGATCATTTCTTTTCAGAATTATATAATCAATGCAACGCAGACATTGCACAATATTGAAAATATACTAATAATTTTCACCCTATTTTTTTACTATAAATCATTATTTTAACGCATTATTGTGTATACAAGGACACTAAGGATAAGAAATTTATATTTAATATTTTAATTACATCATTTACAAAATTTATATATGCATACAAACAACAATTTTAAAATAAAATTAACCTAAATATTATTAATAAAAAATTTATAATTTTGGCCTAAATTTTCAAATGAACTGAATCCTTAAAAATAACATCAAAATGTTAAAAAAAAAAGATGTCATAAATTTTAATATTTTGCAAAAATTTTATATTTTTTGAGGTAAAATTGCAATTCACCATTTTTTTTAAATGCATTATAATAATGCACTTACCACTTTACCTATAATTATGTATATATACATAAAGACACAACTACAATTACGATTTATGTATGACTGAACGAACACAAAGATAATAATAAAAAAAAAAAATATGAATAAGGATTTTTTATTGAAAGTCATTTAAAGGTTACGCGTGTTAAAATATATGAAATTTTCTTATGGTTTAGAAACAGGAGAAGTATACAACAACGTCAATTTAAGTAGACTATATAGTTTTATTTTATCATAATTTTATACATATAAATTTATGTACTTATTATACATATTTTATGTTTTGAATTAATGTTAAATTGCATATAAAACCCTAACAAGACATAATTGTAAAAAAAAAAAAAACAATAACAACACAGAGTATATAAGCTGCCAGACATATAAGCCGGAGCATAAAAATGCACTTTCATCAAGGAAATCGATATTCTCTTTCGGTTTATGCACTTTTTTTAATGCCCCTTTTGGTTCGTATTCATATATCAAAAAAAGATGAAGAGTTTGTGAACAACAAAATATAAAAAAAAAAAATTTGTATCGATTTTTTTTTTTTGCATTATAAAGTTTGATATAGAAATAGTAAAAAAAAAGGATCATTTCAGTTTTAAGAAAGAAAAAAAAGGACTCTTAGATATTTTATTTTTATGTATTAGAGTCTATCAAAGAAGGGAATATCCCCCAACATTAAAAATAATATTTCCTCCTTTTTTAATGTAATGTATTTCAAAAAGAAATTTAATATTGTAAATATTTAGAAATTATAATTTAGAAAAATAAAAAATCCTTGTGTACGCTATAATGCGTAAAAATAATACGTTTAATAAATAATATTTGATGGGAAAATGGGAAAAAAAAATGTTGATTTTTTCTTTAGTAAATTCCAGTTCGATCCGTATAAAAAATAATTAACCCCTTGTCTTGCTATATGAATTCAATTTTAAAATGGTAAATGCCAGCTGTCAATTATTAAAAAAATATTTTTAATTATTTTATAATTTTAAAAAGTTTTTTAAATTTTTATCTTTCGCTGGTTTTACCTTTTTTAAATTTTTACATTATTAAAATTAAGTTTGTTTCAAAAAATTAATAAGATTTGTCAATTCAAGTCAAAAATGTAGAAAAAGTCTTTAAGGCTACAGAGTTTTAGAGGTGGTTAATTGTGTAAAATGACAAATTCTTATATGTTTTTTTATATTTGATTACAAAATGGTGTTTTTTATTTATGAGAATACTTTGTTAACACTGAGCAATAAATTATGTCTGATTTTTGCAGACTATATTATATATTTCTATTAGAAAGCTTCACTGGTCACTGCAATGCACTTGTGAAGTTATCCTTAAAATTGTGTTACTATTATAATCAGAATATTCCTAGTAAAATCAAAATGTGCTAAGTATGTCTAATCGCACTTAACATAGTCTTTGCGGCCAATTGGCAAACCACACCAAAGATGGTAAGATAATATCAGTCGTAACACGGACCAATTATTGTACATATATCCTTAAAATTCTTAGAAAATATTGAAAACTAAAATCGCAACTAAAATCTTGAGAAAATCATATATGAAAAATATAAAACTCTCTCAGCTTAAATTATACATTAATTAAATTATTGTAATTTCGATGATCATTAATCTTCGTGATTATTTAATTTAACATTATTTTAAAAGATGATTCAGAAAATTTGACAATAATTATATTTTTACGATATGTACTAGAAAAATGATACCATAAATATTTTAATATGAATCAAATATCATTAAAATTAATTTAAAAAAAATTCTAAATGAATTTTATTTTCCATAATTTTACATGAATTTTTATTAATTTCTATATTAGAAATACTTTAATAATTCAAATATTTAAATAAAGACTACCAATTAAATGTTGTAATTAGATCATAGGTTTTGTTTTTAAATTAGTTGACTGTAATCATAAATTTAACTCCTAAAATTCATATATTAATTCTACATTTACATCCTGTCTTCGTTGATGACAAATATTCTAAAATTTCAAACTTCAAAGACTATTTTTACCGCATTAACGATACCAAAAAACAATAATTTTATTTTTAATTCAAAGTTTAATATTACGTCAAAACAAAAATATCAAATTAATATAAATAAAAAAATTAATATTTATATAAATAATAAATAATCTAAATATATTTTTCTATATATTTTATTCACAGTCATTGAGAACAAATTACAATTTTGATAAAAAGCCAGGAATTCCCTGGAAAATAAAAAAACGAAACAAAATTTACTTATTTGTAATAGTAAAAGTTTCTATTTTCATTAATTATTAAATTTTATTACATAACCAAGTAACAATTTAAATATCTTTTATGTAAATTTTCAGTTAAAATATTTCAAATATTTTGTTAGAATCATAAAGTATATATAAAAAGAGATCAAAACTCATACAAAAAAAATATTATTGTGACATTTAATTTCAAGATTTAAAGAGTTTAAAATAAGTTTTGATCTCTTTCTATATTATTTGGTAAAATATTCTATAATTTTCTTAGTTCTAACAATTTATAAGACTTCAAAAATTGTAGTGAATGTTTTTTAATAGATCTGTCAAAATCTGACATTTATTATATTACAAATATATTTATGCCAAATGCTTTGAATATAATTTTTATAGCTAATTATTCTTGTCAAACTTTGTTTTTACTCAACATTTATTGTCAAACAAAATGTTGATGAGTAAAAAAAAATGTTGCTAGGGATATATTAGAAATTTGAATCTTGTTGACAAGAAACCATATAATAAAATTTCAATAGAGATGCAAAAAAAAAATATCGTATTTCGTAATTTTTTTTTCTTATAATCAAAATATTATAAAATTTATTTTCCATAGTTGTAGGCACTGTACGAAGCCAATGGTTAGTTTTTTTTCTTGAAATTTGCTTATTATATGCAAAAAAAAATTCCTTGAAGACCGGAAATCAGAATACATACATTGTTTCAGGTAAAATTACTTAGCCAAGGTGGATTTTTGTTTTGTGTTGGTGATATAAATAACCTACACGCCATTAAAAAAAAATAATGTTATCAGATTAACCTACTGATGAAAATTTTGTTAGACAAACAAGTTAAGATTTTTTTATTCATTTATTTTTTTGTGAATAAATGCGATAAATGAGACGGAAAGCTAAAGGTCATTTGACACGATTACTTAAAAGTGTGATTGAAATAAAAAAACGATATTTTTAAATCAGGAAAATTATTTAAATGGTAATTTGTTGGTATAGGTTGGATTCTTTCTAAATCACAGCATTTCTATCCCCTTAAGGAGAGGATAGTTTAGTAAACCAAGCAGCATTCACTCCCTGGTTGGTCATATTGGGAAAATACAAAATTACAATCCAAGTTTCTTTATACTGTACAGTCTCAATACAGTAACTTAACTACACAATGGATTCGTCAAGATATTTCATGTTGTGAGGAGATCGTTCGATTGCTGCACTCCTTTATGTACTGAATATTTAAAAAGTAATAATTTCAAATTTTATGAAGTTAAAGGGATCAATTTCTTATTCAAAATGGCAGAACTTTAACAAATAGTGTAATGGTACCTTAAATTTGGCCTAATTTCTTTTTTTTGATTGTTGTATAATAATTTTACCCTATATATGTTCGGATGATTTTTGTGAATGTATTTATGTTTATCAAGGTCTTTCATTTTTTTTTATGTTTTTTTGATTTTGCCAATCTTACAATTATAAATTTTTGTCCTTCAAAAAAGACTGAACAAAAATTTTAAATGGTCCCATTGTTTTTATTCGGTATTATATATAAAAAAAACTTCTCATGCGAATGATTTCATATTTTTTTTTTCTATATTGTATGTATTTGTGTATCTAGTATCTTTTATGTATTAAATAAAAATGAGGTTAAGTAGAACATCTGCTCCATGCCAATAAACGTATATAGTTTTATTTATCATAAAGATTTATCGGACAAAAGGTGAATCGCGATTATCGTTAGACTATATAAGCACAAAAAACAACAAACATAAAAAACATATTTTCTAACTAATATTATAGGACGATACGAAATTTATAGATACAAATAGAAATCTTTAATTAGATTTTTATTTTTTTTATATAACTTTATCAAGGACAAAATTTTGGAAGGTTTATGTACAATTATTTATTTAAGGATATCATGTCGGGTATGGCAAAAAAAAAATATATTTTGTTTTTACATGACTAAATAGAAATTTGTTTAAATATGCTGCAAATTAGGTGAAATTAATATTAGTCATTTTAGTAATTTCCTTTTGATTAATTTGTATTAATTTTATGGAAAAAATGTATACGAAATTCCAACTGCGTTAATCTACGTCTGACATTGATTTAGTACAAATTGATAACGTTTTTATTTAAGGGATTTTCATTTATCTTATAAACTGACAGTAAATTATTCTTTTTTTTGTTATGGATTTGTACGCACCCTAAAAAAGTGATTTGTTTTTATTTTTTTAAATATAATGAACGAGGGTTTGGCAATATCAGTTTTAATAATTGATGGTTTTTATAGTAGTTTTTGTGGATCATGGTTCATGAATAAACTTGTGTATTTTAAAACTTCATGTTGATAATAATTTCTTGAAATATATTTATATATACAGAATTAATAAAGCTTCAATTACTACTTGATTACGAAACATTTAACATAAACTTTAATGTCTGATGATTATTACATCAATTTATGTACTTACAAACTATATTAATTTGAATATTTAATTAAATATTAATTTGAATATTTTAAAATCTTTAATAATTCTTTGATGAAAATACTTTTTAAAGTATTAAAAATATAACCTTGGGCATTTATATTAGATTTTTTAGTTAGTCTCTTAATTTTTTTTTACTTTTGATAAAGTTTTCTAATTAAAATTCAATGCTGCGATCGAAAATAAAGAGTTTTTGCTAAACAATTCAAATTCCACTGTCATAGATGCTGTAATCATCCGTTGCCCGCTTAAATTCGCAAAATACTTAATTGCGTGGTGACCACAATAAATCATTCTCTTAGACGAAATCGTTCTCGGTAGGTTGTATACACACAAACTATTCTGTGCAACCCCTAATTCTAATAAAACGAATAAAATCCTTTCTATGACCGAACCATCGATAAGAGTCTTCACGGGCATTACAACAGCACATATTCTGTTGCGAAAATATGCTTCTCATAGTTGGGCCTATCAACAGAACCCTGGTTTAGAGGGTGCGGTTAATGAAACCGTGGTACACCTCCTATGCCGATGTCCAGTGGCACATAATAAACGGTTTAAACATCTGGAGCGTCACTTTAACCCGACTAAGGTTAACTCATTCGTTAGAGCTGCCGGATAGGCCAATGTGCAAGAAAGATAACGTTTTGCAATTATAAAATAGCGATTAAAAAGACTTTAATTAAAGACTAATTTTACTTGCAAAAAGACCAACTTGATTTGAAAATGATAAAAATTAAAATACTTTTAAATAATTTATATTTATTTTTAAATGTTTAAATATTAAAAAAAAAAAATTCAAACCATTCAACAAAAATTTATGAACGACAAAATCATTTTTTATGCTTGTCAACATTTTTAATAATCTAATTTGCATAAACAATTTTATTAAAACATAATATATTAAGTCCAGACAATTTATGTATTGCAATATGTATTTTATAATCCTGGATTTTATAATTCTATAAACGATTTGTATTTATATACCCAAATATAACAAAAAACCCCAAAATTAATTTATTTATCAACATAATAATAATGAAGTCAAATTTAATATAACAAAATGCAAATAAGTTTTCTGAGTTGTGCAGGTGACAGGTGTTCAATTGATAAATTTATTACTAATCTAATAATTAGTATTCATATCCAGATATGAAGGTGGTTTCATATATAGAAGTGTTATAAAAATTACATATATTTTATTAATAAACTGGACGCGAATGTATTCTATCAAATCCTTTAATATACATAATAATAATAAATTTAGATATTTCATAATCAAACATTTCGTATCACAAACATTTTGATTATTTTAGTACTGATTGAAATATTGTCAGATGATGTGTTACTTTTTCAAATTAAGTATTCCAAATATTTCTTAATAACGATATGTCCAATAGCTTTCAAATGATGATGATATATTTCTGTCACAAAATTGATTTCTTATTTATTAACTAAATGATAACATTTTCATTATTTAAATGAGGTTAATTTTCATTTATCCTTACAATTTGTTGACATGTAAAACATCCTCATTTCAATTCAATTTCAAATTATATATAGCAATAATAATTGCAGTCATCGTACTTATAACAACGTCCAAAAAAATCACCCTAATTTTCTTTTTCTTTTTCATTTTTTTTTAAGTTCATTGACCATAATTTTATTAAGATTGAAATAATAAAACCATATAACTTTTAACAAACTTTGACCTAAAATTGCTTATTATAAATTTTTCATGTTTCAAATTTATCAGTTTAAATAATCATTAAAAACATTGACAAGATTACTTGACTATGTTATAAAAATTAAAATTATATATTCAACGGACTAAAGATCTCATTACTCTAAATGGTTATTGTTCAATGTTTTTTATTTTTTGCTTAATTTCTGGTGATTTGTATTGGATTGACCCATACGTGTCTCAAGTGGACAAAATGTATTTTTATATATACTGTAACAAAACAAATCGCTTTATTATTCATGATTAATATTATTATTATTATTATTATTTTATTTTATATATAAAAAAATCCACAATAACAAAAGAATAATTTAAATAAAATGCACGACAGTGTAATCAAATCATTGCTTTTTCGTTGCTTTTCAAAAGACATTAAAAATTAAATTTATTTTCCTCTTTAGCAAAGCAAACATCAGAATTTCAGAACAGTCAATAATCTACACACTGAAATGTGTGAATATAGAAGATGTCTCATATTTGACATAAAATTTATTGTTATCGTTCAATTTTTATATATAGATATTTTTATATATGAGTATATGATATTTATTTGCATTATCAATTATCATTAATAAATTTAGTCGCCGAAACATTTGTTTGTGCACTCAACATGAACACACCAAAATATAATAATAATGCCAACAAAACAAGCGAGATAATAAATTTTTACAATAAATAAGAACTTGTTATTTTTTAATTCAGATATACAAAATAAAACGTCAGAAATCTGTGAAGTTATTCGTGTATAATTTAAGAAAATTTGTATATTATGTTTTTTAATGGAGAATATTATATTTAATATTGTGGACATTAAAGAAGACCAAATTTAAAATTTATTTTAATGAGAATTATACGGGTATCAATGTAATAATTATTTTTAACAAAAATAATATAAAATGGTCATATCCCATTGAGCAAAAAAAAAATTAATTCGAATTATATTTGAATAAATTGTGATTTTACAATACGGAGTTTAATATGGTTGAAGAACCCATACAACATACAACCACACTATCCACAAAAATTACATTGTTATAATGTGGTGAATTGGTGTGTCTGCGGAACGCACGTCACCCATTTCAAGAATTACAGAGCCAGTTCAATAATTGCGGTAGATAACTGGGACAAACTCTAAGTATCGGTTAACTTGTGAGCATTTGTTTAGATTATTGTATGTGTGAATTTACATCGTGTGGGACACAAATCATAACAAATACATACATACCTAAAATGATTATAACTAATAATCGTAAAAGAATCGCAACTTGAATTTTAATTCATCCATTATTCCTAGTAATATTTATAAATATTTTAAAAAACTAAATATTTCTACGTCTTTATACTACCTAACACTTGTTGATTGCATTAATAAAATTCATTCAAAATTTCAGTTAATCGAGATCAAGAACAATCATTTTTCAAAGAAAATTTCCAAAAAGAAATATCCTATAAATTTTACTTAAAATTTAAATATAAAATCAAATCTTTATTTAATTAAACTCATATCCACTGAATTCAATGCATTCAGAGTATTTAATGCACACAACAAAATAAATTTTTAAAAAATAAAATGATTATATTTAAATTGGATGGTTGTACAGTCAGTTCCGTGATATACTCAACAGTAACTATTATCATCATCATTGAATATTCGTTTTTTTTTTTTTTGTAATATTGTTACCCATTACCATTATTTTTGTCTGGCATTGTTGAGATTAATATAAAAATAAATGCATAAAAAATTATTATTATATTTATTTACTTTTGAAAAAAATAAAAATTAAGATAATAATAGGAATATAAATTCCATTAAACCAGACAGCCACAAGCTTAACATTTTGAATAATTTGTTGTTATTAGCTAGTTTAAAAAAAATATATATATGAAATTCTCTCTGTGCCTCTAGAATTTTCTGTATTTTTTTTTATTGTAAATTTTGTATATAATTTAAATGACATATAATGCACTTCATTGTGTCTGGCCAAATGGGGTCTTCTTTATAATATTCTGTTTATTTTTTAATGTTCAATCATATCAAATTTATATTTAAATAAATTTTTGTTGAAAATGAGTCTACAGACCTCCTCCTTCTTTATTTATTTTTTATTTTTATTTATTCATCATTTAATATTATTTAGTAATCATTTTAATATTTTTAAATATGACCCAGCCGAGATGATATTCCTTATTAGGCTTTCTGATAATACAGTCAATATAATATGAATTTTATTTGTAAATCATATTCATGTTGATTATGGATGATGATGATAATAATTATTATTAAATTAAATTAAATTCAGAGACAATGATATTTATTAAGGCCATTATGGCAAATATTTGTTTGCAAGACAAATATTTGTATTTGAGGAATCAGTTGGAGTTTCTGTTAATATTATTTGTACTGTCCTAGGTTGGTTTTATTTAATTTTAACTGCTTTCATTCAAACAAAACTTGTAGATTTTCCAGATCAATTTTTTATTTCTGTACTTCATTTAGGATTTGTTAAAAATTACTTTCAATATTAAGTATTTCTTAATTAACATTTAAAAGCTAGGTAATATTACCCTGGACTGGTTGAATATGATAGAAACAAAGTTATCTCAATTCTTTCTAATTCTTAATTGAGTCATAATTTTCAAAAATATTCGTTAAAGTAATAAGTAATTAATTAAAAAAGAAGATATTGTTCAATTAGGGAATGATGTTCATTCATTGAACCAAAAAGATAAATGTATCCATGTATGAAATTTGTTCAAAATTTGTTGTCCTTAATTCAAATATTTATATTATCCCATAGAAATATTAATTTAATTAGCTTAAAGAATATTTAGTTTTGAAATATCTTATAACATTCTATAATTTTTATTTACAGATGCTCTCGGTACAGTCTGCCGGCTGCGCGGGAATGGAGCGGCTCGGCGTTCCGGCCCGCACTTCTATAAATTCACCGTCTGATGATAGGTAAATAATAATTAAATTTATAATATAATTTAATTAAACTAATCATAAAAAATTATTAAATTTATTATAGAGGACATATTAGTAGAAGAATACGTGTTGATGCTATTCAGGCTCGTGATATAATTGTACGAGATGCAACCATGATTAATGATAGACAAATTAGAAATAATCATCATCATCATTATCATCATCATCGTAGTGGTGGCTGTGCTGGTAGTGGTGTACGGGGAATTGATAATTGTAGTGGTGTTATCGGTGCTTCAGCCATTCCAGTACAATCTAGTGAAAAACATAAATCTATTACAACTCAGCAGCAGCAGCAACTTCAAACTACTAAAACACAAAATGTGATAAGATGTCCACATCATGTACCATTACCAGATAGTGAATGGGGACAAGATAGAGATTTACAAATAAGACCACGATATCAAGTAATTATTATAAAAACAAAAAAAATATAAATTAATATTAATTTAATTTTTTTTTTTTAAATTATAGAATTCAGAAATAGTTCGTACGTATATAACGCCACCTCCAAATAAAACAGTTTTAGACGTTCCAGAACAATCATTCAATTTATTTACATCATCGGGTATATCGTGCAATTTAGGAGCTAATTATAATAATCTACAGCAATATTATCAACAACATAATAATAATAATAATAATCATCATAATCATACTAATAATTATCAGCAGCAGCAGCAACAACAAGCCCAACAACAGCAGCAACAACAACAACAGAAATCAAAACCTAATGTTATACAAAAATTATTTTCAAGAAAAAGTAGTCCTAAATCACCACAACCATCACCAACATTATTATCATCATCATCATGTTCATCAGTAGCATCATCAGCATCATCATCATCCACCTCAACATCATCATCGTCATCACTTAGTTGTACATCAATAGCATTACCAATTTCAATAGCATCAGCTTTAACAACAACTAGTTGTAATTTAGGTACAAGTTTATTAGTAGGATCATCAGCAACTCATCAATCAATAACATCATCACAACTACCAATTGGTACAGTTTCAATACCATTATTATCATTAGGAACAACAACCACATCATCTGTTCCAACAACTATTACACAAAATATAGATAATAATGATGATATTGATTTAATACCAACAACAACAAATTCACAATCATTAGCTACAATTGATATATTAAATGGTACTTCAGCAACAGGAACTACAAATACTACAAACCTTAATAGTAATAATCATCAATATAAATATGATCAATTAATACGAATTGATAATAATACAACAAGTACAAATCCATCAATAGCATCATCAACAGCAACACTTCAATTATATAAAAGTAAAAGTTGTAATTTATCACAAATATCATTAGCATCAACATCATCATCATCATCAATGGGTTCATTGTCACCACATTCAACAGATTGTTGTTATACACAAGCAACAAATGTCCGGCCACGACCAAGAACACCAAATGATTATTGTAGTGGTGGTGGTGGTGGTGGTAATGCAAATAGTGGATTAAATAGTGGTAAACAACAACATGATCATGTTTGACAACATAAAAATATAGTGATATTTAGCTGAAATAATCAATTAAATGAATTTTTTGTTAATATAAAACAATTAATCATTCTATAAATTCACAAAAATAATAAACAAGTTTTTTGTTTCTATATAAATTTTCATATTACATAATTATTTTTTTTTATGTTTTCAAATTACATATACAACATAATTAAATGATCAAAAATTTCAAAATAAAACACTCTCATATAAAAAAAGACATAAATATTTTCAAAAAAATTATCATCTTTCCAAAAGAAATTTAAAAAAATTGCATTATAAATTAAATTTATATGAAATAATTCTGTGGTCCTTCATTTTTCCTGTCAGTAAATTTATATAAAAAAAAGAAAAAAGAATTATATTAAATAAAAAAAAATAACTAAATAGTTAAAATGAAATTTAAATAAAAAAAAAAGAAAAAGAAAAAAATATAAAAAAAATACACAAAAAATAGCTAAATTAACAATTATTAATATTATCAAAAAAATAAAGAAACATAATTTCAGAAATACAAAAATTATAATTATATAACAAAATAAAAAAAATACATTTATATTAAAATTATTATATAAAATATACGAAATTAATTATTATTGTAATATTTAAACAGAAAACAAAACAAAAAATATTATATAAAATTATTAAAACAAAATTTAAAATATGACAAAATTTAATGGCCGAATCTATTGACAATTGTGCTCCTAATTAATTAACTGACAATTTCGTATTGATACTGATAACTTTCACTTGTTTAAAAGTGACACAAAATATTTAAAGTAATATAAAATTAAAAAAAATTTTTTTTTAATTGTTCTAATGTAGACTGGCAAAGTGTAAGTTAAAGGCCTGTACGGAAGTCGAGTGAAATGAAATTTTCATACAAATTTTACATCGTGAAATCAGAAATGAAAATTTACGCTTATGATTTCGCTCTGGTCGTACGCAGGTCGTGTGAAAAAGTTTTGATAAAAAATGATTTTTTTTTTTTTACAACAGATGGAGCACAAAAAGTCTACAATTATTTTTCATAGCGAAATAATGTTCTGAACATTATTTCCCGATGAAATTGTGACATTTACATTTTTTTTTTTCAATAATTTAAATTTGATTTTTAAATTTGCTCAAATTTGATTTTTAAGTCAAATTTAAATTTTAAAAAATTTATAAACATAAACAAACATTTGAATTATAAAAATATTATCAAAATATTTGAATTATCAAAATGTCAAATTAACCTGTCTATTTTCACAACTTTTTCACGACTATTTCACCGGAGACTTTGGAGAGCTTTGGAGATCGCGTTAAAATTTCATTTCACTCGACTTCCGTACAGGCCTTAAGTAAATTTTGATTGAGAAAATACTAAACTATTTCAAACCGGAAAATTCAATTTTTTGCATACATTTCAAGGAAAACTCTGATAAATTTTTTATTCTAAATTCATAATTTTATTTCATAATTTCAATATTTTTTATAATTCCCTTCCTCTGTTCTTGGTCTAGTCGACATTTATCACTTCACTGATTTTATACATTTAAATTTCCAAAATTTTTAACATTTTCAAAAGTCTTGTTTTAATTATGTAAAATATAAATAATTAATATCAAATTGAACTCATTTTCGAAATTTCTAAATAATTTTTTAATATTTCAATAAAATAATTTATTTTTCTTCAATATTTTTGGTATTCAGTTTCGTGGAAGCAGTTAATTAATTAAATTCTATACTATAATACGAAAATTAATCTTAACATCTAATTTTCGAAAACAAACTTGATTAATTATGAATTATGACAAGGCGACTATAGTTACTGCCCTACACATGATTTTAAACGCAAATTATAAACTTAAACAACAGAATAATAAAAACAAAATTAACATACAAAAAAACAATTAAATTTAATAATTTTTTTAAAAGAAAATTAATCCTCTTAAAAATTTAACAAACAAAAAATCAAAAAATATATAATTAAATATTTATTAAATTGTACTTAGAAATTTTCTCTCATCCTCAAAAAAGTAGGTTTCATTCTAAATTAAAAAAAAAAAAAAAAAAAAAAAAAAAAATTATGCCTGTAAAACTAAAAAAATAAAAACATTAAAAAAATATGTAGAAAAATTAAGCTAAATTATGTAAAAAAAAAAACAAATAGTCTAAATTAAAAATTACAAAAACTAAAAAATTTAATATTTTTTTGTTTGGAAAAATTAAGCAAGCAAAGAAACTGAATTATATTTAAAATTATATAAATATTTAAAGTATTATTTATTTAAATAAATAAAGAAAATATAATAAAAACAAAATTAATTTAATTAAAAAGTTTTTTTTTTTACTTAATTACTTTAAAAAACAAAAAAAAAAACACAAAATTAATTTTATATTTTGCATGTTATTTTTTAATTTGTATATTTATATTTAGACATGTAAATTGCACGGGAATGTTGGCAATTAAATAAAAATTTATAAATAAATAAAAATTTTTATTTAAAATAAAAAATTAAAAAATTAAAAATAAAAACCAAAAAAAAAATATTATTTTAAATTTCTGAAAAAATATTTTTGTTTATTTTCAATGTTTAGAAATATGCGGAACGAATTGGAACTAAAAATCAACGCCATATTGTTTTATAAATCAAAATTCATAATTTTATCAAATTGATTCTTCAATATCAGGCTTTGTATAACGAATAATAATGTAAAAATGTTCTATTAAAATATTTATTATAACCTCTTTCAATTCGTTCCAATTATCCACTCAAATACAATTTAACATTTTGTTAATACATTTTTCATATTTATTAATAATTTTGTCAGAATTAAGTTTAAAAATTAAATATCCAATATAAAAAATTTAATAAATCCAATAAAAAATAAAATCAAAATTAAATTTTTTTTAATATAACTTTATAAAAATAAAAATATACCTTTACCTATTCAACATAACCAATTGAAATATTTGAATACGAAAAACTTAACATTAAAAACAGAATATTAAATCACATAAAATATAAATAAAAATTATTAAAAACAAAACAAAAAAAGAAGAAAAATTAAAGAAATAGAAATCATCGAAAATATAAAAGTTTTTTACAAATCCAATTATACAACAAAAATATTAAAAAGAAAAACAGTGTAAATCTTTCCATTAAATTAAAATTTTTAATAAATAAAAAATAAACTTAAAATAAAAAACACTGAACTTACCTACAAAAAAAAAAGAGGTGAAAACATTTAAAAATAGATAATTAACTATAAAGAAAACAATAAACTAAAATAAAAAAAATTGCCTACAGTAAAATTAAAATAATTAAAATATAATAAAATTAATTTTTAAAAATATATAATAAAAAATTAATTAATATAATAAATTACCATTAAATATTACTCTACTACTACTGAGAAAATTCAATAAAACTACAAAGACAACAATTAGAATAAAGAAAAATTAACACAAGAAAAATTAATTTTCCTGTTAAATTAAAAAAAAAGAAAATCTTTAAATATAATTTTCACAAAAAAAACAACAAAAAAAATGTTAAATATTTTTATTTGAAATATGAAATTATTTTAATTCATAATTTATAGACTAAACCAGCGCTTCTAGCGACAATTTCATGAATTAAATGACAGTTTTATATGTGAATTTTTAATATTTTTCAGACACTTATTTTTTTAGGTTATTTTTCTCATTTCTCAAAACTGATTTTATTTAAATTGTATTAAAAAATATATATTAAAAACAAAAAATTTTATTTAAATTTTATCTATTAATAATTACTACACAATATATAACTATAAAAATTAAATAAATAAAAATAAATTCTGTATAAAAAATTATATATATTAGATAAAATAATAAATAATTTAATTAAAATAATAAAAAAACAACAGAAAAAAAAAATACTATTTTTTAAGTTAAAAAACAAAAAAGTTATAAATTAAAAGTAAAACAAAAAAAATGTATAAAATTATAATTAAAAATTTATAAAAAATATGAAATTATAAATATTTTTAAAATAAAATTAATTAATTTTTAATTTTTTTTTTTAAATAAAAATTTATTAAGTTGGAATAGGTAAAATATTTAAATTATTATTATAAATATAATATATATTTTTAATTTAGTAATTATTATAATTTGCAATTCTTTTATTAGTTAAAAAATATATAAATGTAATTAATTAAATTAAATTAAATATAATTAAAATATTAAATTATATATATAACATATATTGTAAAATTTTTCTTTTCTATAAATATTATAAATAAATTTTACAAAAATATTCAAAGAAAATATTTTTAAAACTGAAAAAAAAAAATGAATATATTTTAATTTATTTTTTATTTTTTTAAATTTTATAGGTTTTTTATTTAATTTGTTTTAACATTCAGTATTTTATAAATTATAAAATATTATTTCATTTTGTTTGCGACATCGTTTTTTAAAAATTCCCTTATTCGCCATTCTTGATATTTCTTTCACATGAAACGCGAACTGCGAATTGTGAATATTCCATACAAAAACAAATTTGAGGTTAAAAACGAACGAAGTTTTTTTTCGCAAAAATGTGGATTGCGAATGGTTCGCGAATAATGATTGACAGTTCGCGACTAGATATTTCAATTCGCAGAAGAAAAAAAATAGTTTATTTTCATAAATTTCATAAAATAATTAAAAAAATTTTGATAACATTATGTGTATTAATTAATTTTAAGCATTTTATTAAAGAAATTTATTTAAAAAAAATTAATTAAACATGGAATAATTGATTTGTTCGCAATTCGCAGTTCGCAGTTCGCGTATCATGTGTAAAGTCCTTTATTTTTAATTCATAAATTATGATATTTAATAATTATGAAATTTCTGCTTGTACCGAAAATTATGAAATTAAAGTTTGCTTTTCATTGTTCGTTATTAGACTTGCCAATTATTATCCATAGGTCTAGAAAATCAAATTTTATTACATTTATAATTTATATCAGACATTAAAACGTCAAAGGTGGAAGACTTACACTCTTTTACACATCATCGTAATCGCGACGTATGAGCTTTAGATTTACTTGCTCAAGCGCAACTCTTTAGAATCATCTAAAGATCATTTAGAATCATTTTTATGAATTTGAATTTATCACTTACAAAAATTTCGAAAAATAATTCCAAGGATATTTTAAAACATGAAATTTCCCTAACGTTTAAAACTTCAAGGAAATTTTTACTCTATTGAAAATATAATTTATAAAGTTTCGTTTATTCGCTAAATATTTGAAGGCGTAACAATTTAGAAAATTTTTCTGGTGGATCCTAGCTGCAAATCAACATTTATTTTAAAGGCTGTTAATTAAACTGTTAACTAAATAATATATGTATAGATATCAGAAACATGATTTTAGTATACGACAAATAAGTAAAAATTATAATTTTATTCAATTAAAAATTGAAAATTGACTCTGCAATTTAATTTTTCAGTATAAATTTTGTCCAAATTTTTTAAAACCATATAAATATTAATTATTATTTATTTAATTATTTGTATATTAATTTTAATTTAATTATTTAATTTTTACAATGTAAATAACTATAAATATTTAAAAAACAAAAAAAATACATAAAATATAAATAAAATTTTAGAACAAAACAAAAATCATTCTGTCATTAACATATAATTAAAAACGTATTATAAAAATATTATTATATGAAAAATTTTATGAAACATAAAAAAGTATTGTTGTAAATTGTGAAATAATAATAAATAAATAAAAATAAAAAATATAAATAAATCGTTATTTAAAAATTAATTTATTAATTACAAAACCAAAAAAGAAAACTGAACAAAAAACCACAACAAAAAATTAAAATAAAAACTTTTAATTCGCAATAATTAATATACAGTTAAATAAAAATAAAACAAATTAGCTATGACAGAAATAAAGTAAAATAAAAATAAACTAATTTAATTAAAACGAAATATACGAAATGAAGAATTCACAATATAAAATTGAAATAATTTAGCTATAAAGATATACAAAAAACAAAAAAAATTATAGTAAAAAATAAAAATTATAAAAAAAATAAAAAAAATAAAAAAAAAATACTTAAAATAAAAAATAATAAAAAAAAAACAAATAAATTAATTAAAAAAAAAAAAGTTTTCATTTTAATAAATTGTTAAAAGCGTTTTCCTTATATTACGCCAGATATCCTTCGGTCCAAGAAGTAAACTAACGATTAGTAAATTACTTTAAATATTAAACATTATTTTTTAGAATTGGTTAGATATTGATCTGGATTAATTAGTGTCCTTGGTTACTGCAACTATTATGATCATATTGTAATGTACACCTAAAATCTATTTGGAAAAATACTATAAAGTGTTGCAATGGAAAAATGCATTTCAAAAATGGTAGTTCCTAAATTTTTCTTCATATTTCCTAGGATGTAAGATTATTTTGTAGGGTTTAGATTCTAGTTCATGTACGCAGGAGTCTTGTTATCCTATTACAATGAAATTTGGCATATAACTTTGGAAATTTTGAATGGAAGATCTCCAAATAACAAAAAGTATAAGTATAATATAAATTTTATTCAAAAGATCAGTTTAAAAATGCTAGTGATTGACACATGGTATATAATTTACTTAAATTATATATTATATTTATAATTCAGATGTGATTTAAACTCCTGATACGATGTCTTTTCATAGATTAAAAGCTAAATAAAGTTTAATTATGTTGCCACCATAGAGGCAACGTTATGTGTTAAAACTAAAACTACACCCACACTACTCATTGGTCAGGAGCCGTTTGCTGAAAACCAAGATGGATTAAAGAAGAGCATAAAATCTGCTGTCATAAACTACCAGGACTCTTTATAGAAATAAATCTCATGAAATCCAAAATAAAAGTGGAAGATATAATAACACTAAGCAAACGGGGCATATGAACCCTGACAGGCCTCCTGACTACCACCTCAGTTAAATGGATCTAGATCTAGATGATACATACATCTGCCTAAATGACAAAGAGACGACGGAACACATCCTGTTCCACTGCGATCTGCGAAGCATTCGCAAGAATCAGACTACATATCTTAGGCAAAGGTCTCCTTAACTCGGAAGAACTGGGCAATATTACGCCTCACACTTACTACTTACTAGATTTCCTTAAATTTATTAAATGGATAGAGATAGGGGCTTTAAAATCACAATAGATCGTTAAGGTCGCAGTGCTCTAGCGTTCCCCTTCACACAAAAGAAAAAGCTACACTACGCAAGATGTTTTCAACAAACTAGTTTGATACGATTTTATGTAAGTTACAATTCTACGGGACACAATTCCCATACTAATCAAAAATATATACTATTCGTATTATAAAAATGTCGTCTCAAATGTCCTTCCAAAGCAATAAACATTCTAAAATTACGGTCCCTAAAAAGCTTATAACTGAATTATATATAATTTCTGTCATATTAATTTCGTAACGTTTAATTATTGTATAAATTTCATTAAACTCTTTCATTTCTCAACATATTTATAATTATATTATGTTACATAAAAAATGTGACATCTTTACGAATTATATAAATTAGATGTCACATACTTTTCATTCTATACCTTCAATCTAGTGTCAATTATCGATTCAAATTACAATATTTTCAATCAACTTTTTTTTTGTATGGATTCAAAGAATTTTTTAAAGGATATTTTTCCCTTTTTTCTACATAACCAATAAAATGTATGATATCAATCTTAATAAATTTTAATAAGCTACAAAAAAAAAATGAGACCTTGAAATATTTTTAATTGTGAAAGGGTACAAAATGATAAATTAAAAAGGATTTTACAAACATTATTTGACATACTTTTTTTAAATATAATATAAAATTTTCTCATAAATTTCATGTCCCCCACTTACACAAATAAAACCTTTTGATTTATGTTACAAATTAACATATTAATTATTAATTTTTTTTAATATTTACAACAAAAAAAAATAAAGGACATCTTTTAAGGAAAATCTATATAAATATTGAAATAATCCTTAAAGCTGACGTACAAAACCTTTATTTAAATATTAATAATATTTTTGGTTCTTACGAGAAATTGATTTGTCAAAAATATTTAGTTACAACATTCTTTTTTTTTCCTCATTAAAATTTCATGCTATATTTCAAGGATTATGTAATATTTTAGATGTAAGTTAATGTTAAAGGATTAAATTTATGAACATTTATACCAAAAAATGTATTGATTTTAATATTAACATGTATAAGGACGAATTTTTAACTGAATGTGTTAGTATTTGACAATATTTTTGGGATGAAAGTTATTTTGGAAAATAAATTAAGGATATTTTTTATTTGCTAATATACAGTAAATGTCGTCTAGCCGTCTGGAATTGATTCAACATTATTTTTACATCAGAATAATGTTAAATGCATTATTAATATTATATCTAAATTATATTTTGTTTATATTTCTAGAGAATATTTTTAAAGGACCTCTTTTCAATTTGAAATACAATCTATCAGTAAATTTTTGATAGAGAATGAAAATAAAGTTTCTGATATATTATGCAAATTTTTTTATGAAAAATTTGTGTCATCTGAGACAAATCCTAATTACCTAATTCTTCTTATTTTTAAGGTGCCTCTCCTCTGTGGAGGTTGGTCATCATCTCCTGGATTTTGTCTCTGGACTTTGCTGCTCTTAGAATTTCAATCACCGACAAATTATACCATTCTTCAAGGTTGTTCATCCAACTTTTCTTTTGTCTTCCCCTACTTCTGGTACCTTCTATTTTACCTTCCAGTGACAGTCTCATAATTCTATACTTCTCACCACGAACAATATAGCCCAATTTTCTTGTTTTTAAAATATTCAGTAATTTTTTTTGAATCTGTTGAGCACTTCTTCGTTTGTTATTCTGTCCTGCCACGAAATTTTCAAGATTCTCCTGTACGTCCACATCTTGAATGCTTCGATTTTCTTAAGATCTCTCTTCCTAAGTGTCCAAGTTTCTGACCCGTACAGTAGAGTCGACCAGATGTAGTATTTCAACATTTTCAATTTCAGAGTAAGATTGATTTCGTTTTTACAGAACATTTTGTTCATTTTCTTGAAGGCAGCTCTCGCTTGTTCTATTCTCACATTAATCTCTGTTCTATTTTCTGCATTGTCATCTTTACTTTATCTACCTAATTATTAATATATAAAATTGCAAAGAATAATTTTCAAGTTAAAGACTTCAGGTTTACAGAATGGCTAAAGTCTTATTTCAGATATGATGTAGATGTAACCATTCAAGAACAAATTATGTAAATATTTATATACAATACTCGATCTTCACATTCTCCTAATTCTATGCATCCAAATTATAAAGATAAAACTCGATTTTAATATTCACAGCCGCAGCCTAGTTAGTCCTATTTTTTTCCTAAAAGCAATTATAATAACTGAAATGGGAAAACCGAAATATTTCCATAGCTCTTTTAATATAAGCTAAATTACAAAACAAAATTTACTATAACATTTTACATAATTTTTTCTTTCAACTTTAAGGATATTCCTTTAAAAGTCTGGATAACAAAAAAAATTTTTGGAAATATTATGGTATATTCATGATATATTAAAAACAAGAGATATAAATATATATCTGACATAAAATCCTGGCAATAGATGTGGTCTCTTTAATCGTTTCCTTCATCGTTGGATAACTTTTTTTTTTATCTGTATGTGTGCTTGGGTCGTTTGGCCCAGACACAATAGTAGGCAGATATTTTTTTATTTTTATTTTTTTTGGTAATGTAAAAGATTTATGAAGGCAGTAAGATTACAAAAAAAAAGGACGATTTTTTTATTTTACACAAAATATTTCTTAAAAAAAACAGAATTTTTATTTTATTTTTGTTAATATATAGTTATATATATTTATATATATAATTTTTAGCTGAGATAATAATATAAAAATTTATTAAGGATTTAAGGATGTGGTTAGTTAAATACGAGTAAATATAAATTTGAATAAAAATTTATAATTTTATCCAACAGTTTGGCAAAAAACAAAAAAAAATATTTTATTATGAAAAATAATTTAAATAAAAATATTATTTTTAAATTTTAATATTTAATTTATAATAACAATTATCAGAGATTATATTATTATAAATTTAAACTTATTATACTTAAAGTGAATTTATGTATGGGAAATTTTCTCCTTTTTAACTCATCAAAAAGTAGAATCGACTTTTCATCGCAATACTCGATTTTAATAGGAGCTGAGTGAACTTCAACTTATTTTTAAAAAGAAACTCTTTATTCTAAAATTAAATACAACATTTAATAATTTTTGTTAACATTTTATATGTTGGTAATTAATGGCGGCGTAAAAACATCACATTTATATAAATGATTTATTGAATCTGCAAGTACCCAGCTCTGTCTAGGACCATGTATTGATTTCTTGGTAACTTCCTCTTTAACGAATAAATCGATCTAGCAAGAAAATGGTCTGCGCAAACTGTAAACTTCATTAACGCCAAAAATCTGATCTAAAATAACTGCATCCGAAATGTGTGGTAGCAAAATGACTCTAAATGGAATTCTGGACAGTCTTTCTAGGACTCATCAATCTTGGAATGGATTCTATTTCAAAAATTTGATTATATTTTAGTTGTAAAAATTGTCGGGTGTTATCTACATAGTTCAAAATAGATACGCCAAGTAATATCTCAATTAATATCAAATTTTGGTTACAAATTATCAAATTACTATACACGTCAATTACTATACACGTAAATGTACAGATGATGTACATCTATTTGTCATTTGGCGAATATAAAACAGTAAACAAAACATTCAAAAATTTTGATAGGTATAATTTTTTTTTTGCCTAAAGTTATGCAATTTATTATAAAAGGTCAAATTCAAATAAAATTCAATTCCTGTCCATAATTTGGCAGAAACAAATTTAAACATTAAATTTATAGAAAACAAAAGAAAATTGTGACAATCTCAATTATAATCATTATCTTTTTTATTACAACATTTTCGTAATTAATTTTCCTATCATCTAATGGGAAAAATGTTCAAATTTTCTTTCCAAAATCTCAAAAATTTGTATTTCACTAAAAAACGAAATGATCAAAAAATTCAACTGAACAACAAATTACTTTTACAAATTACTTTTACTTTGTCTTACATCATAACATTTATAATAACAATAAAATCATCAGAGGCAGAGGCAGAGGCATAGTATCAAACATATTACATTTATATATTTATATATGCGACAAAAAAAAGTATATCGTCGTCACTGATATAATCATGTAATATTAGTTTTTATTTCAAAAACTATGTTGCAACAACAAAATCTACAGTAACAGAGTAATATTTGATGCACATTTTAAACAAAAGCTACTATAAAACTTAGTCTAGACTTGGTCTCGGCATGAGCTGAAATATAGTTACAAAAAATATAGAAAGAAATTGTATATAGATACAAAATTTATCTATATACCTATACAATGTGTAATATTTACGTCTCTATTAACTGCTAAAAGTCAAGAATTTGCCAGTAATTCTGGCACAAAATAATGTTTTTATATTGGAAAAAAAAAAAAAACATTTTCTATGGTTTTATAATAATTTCAAAAGTAACATAAGTAGAAACAGTAAAAAGGCAAAATATTCTTTGAAAAATGAAAAGTTTATTGCAAGTGAACATAATTCGAGAATATCAGGGTTGCAATAAATGTAAATTTATAGCAATTTCTTTCATAATTAAAGATTGACTTACCCATTCATCGAAAAACGGTTGATCTCCAGCTTGACGTAATTCCGGCACAGCGTTGGTTTAACTGAAATCATTCACAAGTGTAAATTGCTCAGAATGCGTTTCAGAATTTGTCGAGCGTAACGCTTTCTTGACGAATATCTAAATCAAGTTCAGGAAAAGTGAAAATCCTAGATAAAATTTCTAAATTAATGCTGCGTTTTTCAATTAGCTATTAATAAATATTAAATTTTTACTTACTATATAATATTTAAATTTTATTGAATGTCCTTATTATGCTACTCTACTAGTTTCGGTAATTGTTAAAATTAAACTGTGAAAATGTTAATGAAAACATTTAAAGTTTCTTCCTTCAGTTCTAAGTAATTTCCTATGCAGATAAAAAAAAAAACAAGAAACATGGTCGAGAAGGGAAGAAAAACTTCTATATTTTGGGTGTCCAGAAATAATTTGGAATGCTCCGGTATAGTTTACATGATAAACATCTTTGGAATCACTGCATTTTACTCTTAGCCTACCAACTAAATTCACAACCATTTTTTATGATCTAAATTCTGAATCACTAGCATATTATGTACAAGTATTTTAAAATAAAAATTAATTGATAAAGTTTATTAATTATTTTTGGTAAGCAACCCTGCAACAAAATAAAAACGCAATCTAACTTAATTTTATGCTGTAACATGTTTTTATTCTTATAAGAAAATGTTTGTAAAAGATAAACGACAAAGATATAACATAAAAATAGCTCAATTTAACTTTATATAAAATGCACTATAGATGCTTTTTCTTTCTACGTGATGGTTTTTCTGTAGGACTCTATAATACCATTGAAAAAACTATGATTTTAAAATATTATATATATGTATATAATTTTTTGTACACGTGATTAATCCTTTTGCCAAGGTAAAGTTTAAAAAATTCCATCTAAATAATATGTAATTTTAGGAAACCAAAGAAACACCTTTTTGTGTGCTATAATCCAGACACGTGCATAAATATACACGTGTATATATATACATATATAAATAAAAACTTCTTGTTTTTGAAGGACTCAACGAAATGGTTTCAATATAGATAGAATTTTTTGTTAAAAATGTCAATGGAAAATTAGTAAAAAAAGTGAACATGTTTTTATGTCTGGGGATTTTTAAAATACAATTCATTAATCATATATGATAGGAATTGAAACAAAATTCTATATCGTTTATTGAAAACGAAATCTGATAATTAATCAATTACAATTATAAGAAGTTAATTAAATAGTTGCACCAATATTTGTTTAATTCGATAGGACATGAATTGTCAGAACAATATTGCAACATAGAAAACTATGAATTGATAAAATTTTACATTTTCAAACTGAAACTTATTATTCGGAATTTCAGTAATTCCAGAAAATAAAATAAATTTTCATTTTACAAATTTTACATCATAATTTGATTAATTTCATAAATTATAAAAATTTGTCATATGCGGAATTTACACGCTTCAAGTAATCGTTCAAGTTCCACATTCAAGTAGAATTATTTTACACAATGCGCAAGTCGTGTTTTTTATATAAACTTGAATCCCACAAAATAAAAATAGAAATGCTTTCTATTTTTTTCAAACTTGAACGGCATACTACATAAATAAAATTCAAAAAATTTTTTTTATTGCGATTTGACACTTTCGATATCTTTTCCAATCATTAGCTGCCAACATAAACATTTCAATGTATTGTTCCCAATATTAAAAAAAAAAAATTACTTGAAGCGTGTAAATATAAAAATTCATTCAAGTTCCACTTGAATAGGAACCGAATTTAATTTTTACAGAAACTTGAATGAAAAACTTGAACTGTGTAAATTCCGCTATACTAAAATTTCTTTCTTATGTACAAAATTAATTTGGAAAATACAAAACAAGAAAACTTTTTTTACAATTTTTGAACAGTGAGTGATAAATCTGCTTTCCTTTTAGAACCATAGATAAAAGCATAAGATAAATATCTGAAAAGAATTTTCTTTATTGAAATATTTTCATTTAAATTCACAGTCGACAAACAAATCCTTTTAAATATTTTGCAACAAAAAAAAGCTCAGGTGTAATATTGTAATTTTTTTTTTATTTACGTTTTACGGCGCATAGCATTTGAAAATTGCTACGCTATATTAAATGTATATCACAAAAAGGATTTCATAAAATAAAAATAATTTTATATAACTTTGTATTAATGTACAGGGTAAAATTAAATCGGATATGAGATAAATTGATATAATTGTAGAAATTTAATAATGTTAAAGGTATTCCAGTACAAGACATTTAATTGGTTTAGGTTTAGAGCATTTTGTATTGATTAAAACATTGCTGGAATAATGAGAATTATAGTATTATAGATGTATAATCGATCAGTTTTAATTAGTTGCTGTATTGTATCATTCTGGATCCCAATAAATATAAAATTATATTGCCTTTTGAACACTGCTAAGACTGACTTCAGTAAATTCTTTGAAATGATACTATAAAAAGGAACAAATCATCTATATTCCCAAGTAGATTAAGGAAACTACTAGAGTGCTACGTTCTTAAGAACGGTCAATACATAAAATTCAATAAGAGACTATGTTGTGTCGAAGGGCTATAATAAATGTAACTAAATGGCCTACAAGAGTTTAATATATTCATCTATCTAAACCAATCAATTTTAATGGATACATTCAATATTTAGTCAAGAAAATTTAAATAAAAATTATATTTTGTATTATTTAAGAATAACATGAAAGTATCTGTAAACTGAATTTACCGAATTTGAAGCCTCCTGTAAGTGTAGAAGAACTTATCAAAGTTGCACACAAAAAAGATAAGCGTTATATAAAAAAAACTTATCGTTTCCATACATTTAAACTGAAGAATTGTTCTTTATATTCCATTTTAGTGAACATTATTTTGATTGAAAACGATACAAATAAATCATCATTAAACTGAAAATATGTCGTCTATATCTATACGATTAAGTAGATAAAAATACAATTTTTTTTATACATTTACATTATATAGACAAATCAATAATGAGATGTTTATTATGTTACGAAGATTAAGATAAAAATAAACATAATTTCTTCTTTCTATTGTAACAAAATGTAAAAATAATTTTTATCTATATTTTTATTAATTTTTTAGGTATGTATATTTATGTTTTAAAAAATAGATACGTAATTGTTTAGGAAAGTATGATAGGGAAAAATAAGAATATTTTATTCCACCTGATATAAATTATAAGGAGTGTTTAAAACATTACACAGATAATAATCATGGAATGATAAAAAATAATTATTATTACAAAACTAATAGAAATTACGTTGACAATAATTAATACTTCAGGAAATTAAAGAAGAAACAGAAGCTATACATTAAGAAGAAGATATTAAATGTTAGAAATAATTGAATTTTTCTTTATAGCATATTTCCTGTAATTGTGGAAAATGAAGACAATCTTATTTAATAGTTTCAGTTTTTAATTCGAGTTTTAAAATCTTCTCTAAATAATTTTTACTGAATCAATTTATAAAAGCTTTTTATAACGCTTTAGAGACCGCACCTTCAAAAATATCGATACAAATTTCGATAACCATATTCCAAAAATGTTACTATCTCGCCATCATCATTCACATTATAGAATGACCGAACGCTTTACTATGGATTTAACTCGCATTCACTAACTATTTTTGCCCAGAGACATTTTATAAATATTGGAGAAATATTTGGGGACATCCTAAATAAATTATTACTATCGTTCAAGGATTACAAATCATTCAAAAATCTAAATTAGATCCAAATTTAATATTAAAATTTAAAAATTTTGATTTAAATTACTTTTCAATCATAATTTTCCATTGTTTATCATCATAAATGTTCGAACTAAATCAACAAAATTTATGGTAACTGTTCTGTTACCATAACTATAATGATAGTATAACAGTTATTGTAACTATTATTCTAGTAAAAAAAAGATTTTGTTCTTTTAAAAATAATCGATTCTATTTCAAAGTTTTTTCATAATCCTTAGTATATTAATCGAAATTGATATAAAGGAAATACAAAAATTCTTATAAATTTATGAAATTTTGCAAATATTTTTTATTTTTTACAATCAGCTCTTTAGAAGGTCTGAAGTGTCCAAAGGTTTTACGCTTTATACTTCTCCAAAAGACAAAATAACAAAATTAATAATAATAAAATATATCTATAGAAGTCATGGTTGCCTCGAAGGTGAGAAACAGTAGAAAACGAAATTATCTTTTATATTTTTGATCAGCTCCAAATGAAAAAAAAAATATTGCACTTGTCGTCTGGCTATAAGTGTTCTCTGTTAAATCTTTTGCGGACGAATAATGAAAAAGGCAAAAAATTTAATTTAGTTGAATTAAATTTTTTTTTTATTATTTAAAAATATTAAAATGGTCTCATTACTTTCAGTCTTTCTCTCTGTCTGTAAATCGAAATCAGTTAAAATATTTTAATAATATTTATTCACTATCAATATTCTATTTTTGAAGTACATCTCGAGAAAAATCCCACAATGTGTAAAATTATGATACCAATTTAATGTGGTTACCAATCAAATAATAATAATAAATCTCCAAGGAATTTTATTTTTCTAATACAAATTGATCATCAATTTGTTCCGTGGGTCTAACCATTGAACACTTTCTCCCACAAAAGAAAGTCTCAATCTTAAATTCATTTGAAATATTCTTTCAACTTCTTAGAAAATACATAAAATTGTACACTTTTTTATGTAACACGACTCCGTATTTTTATATATCTGAAAAAATTCAAAAAGGAAGGTGTTTTTATGAAGACGGTATTATTTTCGTCAAGTCTGATTTTT
This sequence comes from Rhamphomyia laevipes, assembly GCA_963920725.1. NCBI lineage: Eukaryota > Metazoa > Arthropoda > Insecta > Diptera > Empididae > Rhamphomyia > Rhamphomyia laevipes. The sequence continues at coordinate 14,561,135 of OY987255.1, read as the reverse complement.
CACAATATTTGCACAAAAATGGAAAATTATAATTGGGTACAGACACCAAAATATTTAATATTCTTTTATTCAAATTTATATAATTGAAATAATTTGGGTTCTAATTCTAATTTTGTATTAAATTGAATTGAAATATTTTATTAAAGTTTTTTTTTAAGAGTAATCAGCAAAATTTTCATTAGAGGCGGTTATACCTAAAGGGGGAGGATAATGCCATGAATTTATTATCATAAGATCAAATAATGTATTTAGTATAATTTTAGCATAGCGTGGTGATTTATAATTTAATCAATATGTTTTCGAATGCCAAATAATTATCAGAATAAATTAATGTGATCTGTCAAAACGTTATAAAGGGTTTACTTAAGTCAAGAGTTGATAAGGAGTAATAATAACTGGTAAAATCGAAATAAATCATATTAGTCAAAAATATATTGTAATAAATAAATGTGAGCTTTGGTATTAAGTGTCCTTTATATTAACAATCTTGTGTTTTTGTCAATACTGTAATTAATATTTATTAAACAAATAACAAACGCATTTCATAATCCAAACCACTTTAAATTGTAAAGCAAATTTTAGTTTTCGTAATAATAAAGAATTAATTTTCAAACATTTTATTAAAACCATTTAGATTTCTGAAATAATTTCCATAAATAATTAATAATTATAAATTTTAAATTCAGAAGTAATTTAAATAAAATTCTTGAATTCAAATTTATGTAGATGACTTATAGATGACTTCAGCGCAATAGCAGCATGTGTGACCAATAGTTCCATGTGCAGTACATATATATACTGAAAAACTGCCCAACTATGCACATTTTTCTTTCCATAGTCACTTGCTTACAAATTATTATAAAGTAAAGTAATTTAACTAATTCAAGAAAACGTACACCATAAGTACCAAAAAATAATAAATGGATAATTGGATGATGTTAGTTTAATCCTTAATTCAACAAATTAACTAAAGGTTAGTTTTTTAAAAATATTTTTTAAATTGTACTGTCAGCGGACCAGGGGTGTAGGTTATGTCAATACGAGGTAGAAGCGACTGTGCACATACTATATTGCCGAAGACTATATTGCCGCTTCTTTGGATACATGTCAGCTATAACTAAAGCAGCTGTACTGTTTCATCAACAGTATGGATTTGGTCAATGATTAATTATTACAAAGGATATCACAAATAAGACAAATGATTGCAGTGATTATGACGGTCTGTAATCTACCCTACCCTAACTCTATCTAAACCTGATAAACAGTCAAAATTTAAATATCTAGATTCAAAATGAGAACAAAATGTAAATTTATTATCACTTATAAAAATATTTATTCGATATTTCCAGATAATTTTGATAACATTGAATTTGAAATATGTAGTTCACTATTTTCTGAATCATGATTTTATCAGTCTGCATTTTATCAATCGATATATTAAGTAACTCTTTAAAATCTGTATAAAAATAATTATTTATTTCAAAATAAATTAATATCTAAAAAGTATTTTGGTATTACTTCTACGGTCTACCTTAGAGTTATAGTCAATTCTATATTTCACAATCATTTAACTTAAATTTTATATTAAAAATACCTTGAACTGAATTTAACCAAGTCAAAATATTCTAATTTTATATTTTAATCTTCTACAAAATAATGAATGAAAATTCCAATGTTGACCACATCCAATTTAACCCATAACAACAAAACTATATGAGACTAAAGTCTAATTTTCATTCAAGCTCATAAATTTCAATTGTTTTTTCTTAATTTTCACTTTCTGCAATATAATATAATTTTATGTAATTTTATTCATTTAGATTAGAATGTTATGTAAAAGGCAACATAACTTTCAAAAACTATTTCAATTTCAAGATAACCATAAAATGCAACTAGTTGAAGAATTAAAATTGATGAAACCATATTTGCAATTATATAAATTTGACCAAAATTTACAACATTATTTACAATGTTAATTTTGTAAATTCAAAGATTTTATTATTATTTTCAAGTAATATGTATGTAAATATATAGCAGCAGCAAAAATTCAAGTTAAAAGAATTTTACAATTTTGCACAAACGTCTGGATGAGCTAAACCAATAAATTTTGATAAGAATGGGAATGAGAATTTAAATTACAGACTAAAATATTTTTTTTTTTTCTTCTGTGGACTGCAGTCAAACTTTGTTAGAAGTTAAATTTTATTTTATTTGTAACCAAGGAATTGCACAGCATCAGAAAAAAAACTGTCTCGAATTTTTATTATAATTGAAATTTTATTTTAATAGCTTATTTTGGAGAAAAAATTTAGGTAGATGAAGATACATATAAGCTTAATAAAATATGAATTTCTTTGTCTGAATTGATTTTTAAAAATTATATTTGGTTTTTTCTTTAGTTGTCGATTTTAGGAATCCTTTTCACAATATTTTTGAACTCCAGGGAAATTATAATTATCATGGATTGCATAATAATTCCCAGGAAAAGTGAAAAATATACTTAAAAAAGGTTTATAAAGAATGTTCTATCAAATATTGTGAATTACCAGAGGCTAAGAATTAGCTCAGAACTGAAATATACTTGGTGAAAGAAGTCGCGTTCTTTAATTGTGTAAGGAAGCTGCTACATGAGCGATATAAAAAAAAGGTTTATAAAGAATATTCTATCAAATATTGTGAATTACCAGAGGCGAAGAATTAGCTCAGAACTGAAATACTTGGTGAAAGAAGTCGCGTTCTTTAATTGTGTAAGGAAGCTGCTACATGAGCGATATAAAAAAAAGGTTTATAAAGAATGTTCTATCAAATATTGTGAATTACCAGAGACGAAGAATTAGCTCAGAACTGAAATACTTGGTGAAAGAAGTCGCGTTCTTTAATTGTGTAAGGAAGCTGCTACATGAGCGATATAAAAAAAAGGTTTATAAAGAATGTTCTATCAAATATTGTGTTATAGCCAGAGGCGAAGAATTAGCTCAGAACTGAAATACTTGGTGAAGTAAGTCGTGTTCTTTAATTGTGTAAGGAAGCTGCTACATGAGCGATATATTAAGTCTACCATCAGAAATCAGATTCAGACCCATACAATAAGCCTAGAAAGATTATACTGTTCTGAAACCAAATGTGAACTAGCGGAGTTAACTCATAACCGAAACATATTGAGCCGGTTATCTTTCGATTTAATTGGTTAGACTCTACAGTCTACAGAATATAAATAATGAGAATATAAATAATGCTGCTACCTGAATTTTAATGAAACAGTCCTAGCTCGACAATAACAGAAATCGATATAATTTCATTAACTGCGGTAATTGATTAAAAACCAGAATAAAAAAGTAGAAAAATAATATTTAAGAAAAACCAATTTTTGATTAGAAAAACATTCAAACTTGTAAAAGCAATTTAAAACTTTCATTATATATAAATTTTTCTACCCATAGTTAATTGAAAATGTCGGTCTTCTTAACTTTCATATTTTTTTTTATATATAAAATAAAATATGAAACTTTTTCATAAATTTATTTGTTTTAGAACTATAAATAACAACTCACGTAGCCAAGAGTTATATCTTTGTTGCCAGCAAAAATTTCATATTTAATCAATAAAACTTTAAGACAATTCAGTTTGGCAAAAATAAAATAATTTTAGTTTAGTTTTATTTTTTTAGATTTTACTGTCAAAAAGTTAATATCAATAAAATATAATTTTGAAAAATTACACTTTGAATTTGTGAAAAAAAAAATTTAATTCAATATTTATCAACAGAATTTAATTTTCTATTGAAATGGACCCAGTGAAAATATTAGGAAAAATGTGAGTTATTGAAGTAAAATTGAATTTTTATAATGAAATATTCTTACTATCAATTTAATGGAATTATTAGTTTTGATTGAATATTCACTGATTTCAGTAAAACTTTAAAGTTCTCACACCTAGGAACTTATATTAAATTTAAGAAAAATTATTTTTAATGAAAATTTCTTACTATGACTTCAATCATATTTCACTTACAGATCATATAAAATCATTTTTAACCACATTATTTGTGAAAGTTTTAATGAACAGTAGTGTTCCCTAAGGCAGCCATCTTGAGCAATTGTTGTTAATACTTTTTTCTAAATGATCTATCTTTCAACTGTAATATCTAATATTTTGGTCTATTTGTGACTATTGAATTGAAATCTTATTTTGATAACTTTTATAACTAGTTTCATTTTAATCATTTATTCTTCAACATTGATAAAAGCTTTACGATGACTTTTACGTTAAAATATAATAATTATAATTATAAAATTGATTTTATAAATCTCAAACGAACTAGTTCTTCAATTCATCTTGGAGTATGCTCGATACAAAACTTTCTTTTGTAGAATCATAACTATTCTTTGTTGTTCGTCCTTACTAGAGACAAGAGTAAACATGTCAAAATTGGTGTCTGTATTACGATGTTCACAAAAAAAATCTTGAACGTGTAGGATCATTAATTGGAAGGACACTTTTAATCACCTACCTTATACTGAGGACTTGGCGCCTAATAGATTTGACTGCATTGCAGAAAAGACGTGATTATCTGCAATTAATCAGCTATAGATTCATGTAATTTGCTATAAAAGGTTAAATTTAGAACTTAGTTGATTCATTAAATCATAATAAAATAGGATAAATTGTGAAAAATTAAAGTTTAGTTAATGGATTTAATGAAAACGATTATACATTGAATTTTTTTACTATTTTTTCGTATGATTCTTTAAAGTCAGTAGTTCTTAAAACTTAGAAACTATACGTACAATCAATCTGACAATTCAATATTAAATACAAAAATATAACTTCAAACAATTCCCCATAAAAAAAATTATTTATTTTATTTCAATTGCTAAACAAATATTTCACAATAAATCTACAAAAAAAAAAAAAAAAAAATTATTACACTTTCATCCTATAAAAATGATCCTGTTTCCCATTGAAAACCATATTTTATCCGAGTAAAATCAGTTCACTCGACTAACACTACATACATAAATTTCACCAAAAAACAACAAGAAAAAAAATAAAAATTCATTATAAATTTTCTAATATAATCAAAGAAATACCAAAAATATATAGGAAAATCACAACAGGGAATCCTTTTTATCCTTTTTTTATTATTTTTTTAGTTCCTTGCTGTGTTTTTATATATTTCTCTATTCATAATATTAAACAATATTTTTGTATCAGAGTAAAAAAAATATCGCGGTTTTGTTTATTGTTTCCGATTTGTCTGCGTAAAATATACGGAAAATTTATATAATTTTTTTTATGTCCTAGCATATCCTTTATAACTGTTTTCTTTATGTTATCGCTTCTATAGTGTCTGTAGAATATAAGCAAAAATATCTGTAATATTTTTTTTTTGTAGTGCTAACTTAAAGGCGTTAAAAAAATATCAAAATTATTTACAATTTTTAATGGTTAAAAATAAAGAATCCGTTTTTCCTCAAAAATTTCTATTTATATAATGGAAAATTCTGGATGGGATTTTATTGTACAACGACAACATTTTTTTCGTTTTTGGTTCACAATAAAAATAGTGCAGAGATTTTCATTTTGGTTAGAATTTCACAATTCCGTTTCGAGTAATACACATAAATGTCTGGAAATTTTTTTTATGTGGTGTGAATCCTTTTGCACATTTGTACCAAAAAAACAAAACTGTACAATATTTAACAAAAATATATTTGCTGTCATCATTCCGGCTAAAAATTGATTGTATCAGTTTTTTTAAAAAAAATTGTGTAGATTTGTTTTAATTTTACAATATCATAAAAAGAAAAATATTTTTCTGTATAAATAAATTTTCAAAATATGTTTTAGGATTTTAGAGTAGAAAATTTCAATTAAAATTGTTGCTCATTAATTTGCTAGATTAGAGATTTGAAAATGTCATAGAGAAATAATTTAATTCGTAAATTACGAATAAAATATCAATGCATATCAGTAAAGTTTCAAAATTAGTGGGTTTTGGACCCATTATCCAGTATGAAATAATTCCTAAAATATGTAAATGTCGGGTATTGCTTAATCATGTACCATACCTATAGATATGCAAGTAAATTTGTCCTTTTTTTAATATGGAATTCCGATTTCCGTGATATGAATTTTTTTCTAGAAATTTTACTTATGAAGGACCTTCTTATTACTAAAAGAGATGTTTATATGCATTCACCAAAACAGGATTTATTGACTTAATTTCACCATATTTCATGATTTTGTAACAATTATAAACATATAAGATTCATCACGAAATAAAAGCTTATAAAGCCACAACATTGAAATATTAACAAAACATAATTATTTCCATATTTTTTTAAAATATCATTTTATCTCTAAAAAAATAACTAATTTAATTATTATAAATAATTTAAATATACGAATAATGGCAAAAGCACTATTCCAGTAAATATTAGTCTTCATCGGTAATTCTAATGCCCAATTTCACAGTTTGAGCTTAAGTTAAATTTTCAGTAAACTAATTGTTTAATTTGAACCATCAATTAAGTTTAATTAAACCGAAAATGTTAATGATTGTGAATGCTGAATATAGTAAAATAAATATAAAATAAAAATTAATCAGTTGTGATATCAATCAGCTAAATTTTGTTTTAATTTATGTTTTAAAATTTTTATACTGAATGGACTATTTAAATTTTAATACTATTCACTTGATTTGAGTTTAAATTCTACTCATCTGTCGTTTTAGTTAAACCTTCTTTTAACTCATGGTCGTTTTAGTTAAACCTTCTTTTAACTCATGGTTTAAAAAATATAATTTAAAACGAAAATTAAAACTCCTGCTAAAGCTTAAGCTAACATTGAGGAACTGGTCATATGAATTCTATTTTTAACTAAAATTTCTTGATATGGCTTCATCAATCATATAATCACGTCTTTTCTCCAATAAAATCAAATCTATTAGGCTCCATGTGCTCAGTATAAGGTACGATATTAAAATTTTTCCTCCAAAAATGGTCCTTAGAGAGAAACGAAGAAATCTTTTTGGTACACTTTCAAGACAATTTTTGTGTTATACTTAATCAAAAAAAACAATACTTACTTATTTAGTTTAAGTTATATTTAGAATAAGGGTGGGCCAGAGAGTTTCCTTATTGCTGTAAGCAAGCCCACCATTGTTATGGCTTTCTTCCTCTTCATTTCAAACAATTTATAACTAAAATACCATCATAATTATTTTTTTCAATAAATCTCTAAATATTTAACTTTTATACAGAAAGTATTACGTAATTATATGGATAATATATTTTCAAAATTTAGCTTAAAAATAACTTTTAACAAAGCCTCAACATAAAGATATAAATATCATAATTCTTTCCTTACGTAAAAAAAAACGTATTATTTTTTAACTTTATAAATGCAATTTTATCCTATTAATAATTTAACTTAAATAGTGACATTACTATAATCTTTATAAGACAAAACTAAAAATTGGATATTTTTATATAGAAATTTTGTTCTTTCTCTTTATGGAACCTCTGGCAAATAGTTTTGGTATACTAAAAATAAATTAATATTTTTGCGGTTGAAAGATAAAAATAGTAAAAAAAAAAATTATATTTTATTTCAATTTCCAAAGTTTTTTGCAGTCTTTAAAAACGTTTCTAATATTACCCGGAATTAGAGAAGATTAAAATAATAAATTAGTAAAGTTTTTTTTAAAAACTTTTCTTACTTACTGAAAAGTATTTACAAAAAAAAACAGTATGGCGAATAGAAAATATGTTAAAATTGGATTAAGAATCATAAAGTCCTAAAAACTCTAAAGTTCAAAGATAATAAAACAGTATTTTAAGAGACGTTCAAGTCAAGAACATTAGTTTAATTTTAGAGATTATCATTTAATAAATTTGGAGTCCATATTTTGCCGTTCAAAAGTTTTTACAATCATGAATTAAAAATTTGGCTATTTTTTTAAAATTTACTGATGATATTCAAAAAGTTTTCATTTTATATTATAATTTGGAATTTTTTTTAAATAATTTTAATTATATTTTATTTAGTATTATAAATTCGAACAGGTTTTTTGATATTATAACTTTAAATCAACTACAAATTGATTCATTTAAATTTTGATTAATGTTTGTAATTATATTTTAGGCGAGAACAAGTTGATCGAGAGAATGTAACTAGACGAAAATATCCACAAAAACATTCATCCGTTTCGAATAAGGAAACTAACGATAAACTTTATAATCCGAATTTTATCAATGATAGACTTAGTAAAACAAAAGGTAATTTATTGCTATAAAATAGGCTACTGATCACATATCACAAATATCAAATAATGATACATGGAGTTAGTTTAAAACTGTTATAAATGGATTCATAATAACTATTAATAAAAAAATTTAAGCTGCATCCAAAAAAAAGAAGATTTTTTCTGCTATTTTGGAAAAACTAGGCTATTCGCTTTTTTCTATTTTGATGAAATATACGCGATAATAAATTCCCGCGATTAAATCTGCACACTTTTTCGAGGTTGCTGATTATCTGACCTAGAATCTTTTGAAATACTTACAGAAAACTAATTTTACTGGTTAAGTATATGTACAGATGATACCCAAGCGGCCTTAAAATTCTTCGTTAATATCTCAAAATACTCAAAATTAGTAAATATGTAAAACTATTCTATAATCTTACTATATCTGAAAACCAAATTCGAATGTAAAACTTCTATGGTAACCCGACCATTGTATAATAGAAGGTAGTGAAAAGCAGATGAACTCGCACAAAAAAGGTTATAATATTAATATATGTTAACTCTCCTCTAGTACGCATTAAAAGCTCAATAAGTATTTGGTCCATAAGATATAGCACATCAAAATTGAATGAGCAAAATGGTTGTACATATATAAAAAAGTTCGGGGGTATTCCTAAACATAAGAAGTCCATTGCCCATCGGTACAACATAAAAAATTTAGAAAATTTTGTAGTTTCTTACTAGCCAACCTTGAAAGCGTAGATATACTGAAGCCTGGGCAGATGATATTGTTCATTAAAGAATTGGGATGGGTCAACACGCTGTACCAATTATCCAGCATTCGACTGGAGGGTACAAAGAGCTCATTTTTTTGTACTCCTTTAACACCAACCAACCAACCAATTTTACTGTCATTGTCTACATTATATAGATAATTATTCTTTAATTAATTCTATTTACCTTTGTTAATAATAATCCCAAAAAATCCTTTTCTTTTTATCCAGCATATCGTCCTTATCAATATACAGGAGAAGGTGAATCACATTTCGTATCAAAAGATATGTACAATTCTTTACTAGCAACTTGTCGTTGTGGTCGATCTAAAACTGATGGTCATGCAATTAAATGTTTACAAAAAGAGAAAAATAAATATTTAGATCCGATTGAAAAGTCAAAAGTAATTGCAGATTTTGGTAATTCCATCACAAGTAAAATTATTCAAAATTTATCCAATTTATTAAATGTAAATGAAATGAATGAAAATATAACAGGAAAATTTGTTAAAAAACCACAAGACGACCTCAAGGTAAATGTTATAACAAAGAACAAAGAAGAAATTTCAAAAAGTATTAATGGAAATGTTAATGAGGCTAAATCCTTTTGTACTGGAAAACTTCCGGAAACATCAAATGGTAATTATAATATTTTATTTTTTTAATAAAAAAAAAATTTCAATTTATCGTAATTTTAATTATACATATTTCTTTATGTTGAACATATATTTATGTATACCTGACTGGTGACTGAATAAGTTTTTATGAAAAGTTGGAAAAGTTTTAATTACAGAAAATTTTCAATTATATAATAGCTAAGGATTAGAATATAACTTTCAAATATTATTAATTATCGTGGCGTATCCTCGAGGTTAAATATAAAATTAACTTTTTATTTTTTTAGCAAAGGATTATAAAGATTTTTTGGAAACTTCCCACCCCAAAATCTTTTTTGTTTCTGCCCAAAAATTGTACATTTATTGGAACTCAAAATTTGAAGACAAAAAGTATGAAGTCTTCTTACTTTTTTAACCATAATAATGTAAAATTTCTATAGTAACAGCTAACCAAAAAATTTTCATATATTTGACGAAATGAAATCAAATTTGGAAGCGTGAAGAAGCTAGACAATAATTTTATAGCTTTCTAACTGATGTGATTGGGAGCATTCCTGTTTAAATACATAAAACAAATTGATCGTATTGTTTTGTCAGTCTTCAGATTCCATTTGTAAATTAATTCTTAGCTCTATGTCAGCCTATGCGAAGCACTTTCTCTATTCTATAGCAACCAGTCAAAGAATTTAATTTACATAATGTTTATCTTTTGAATTTATAAATCTAAAGTTTTATTCCAAAAATTCTTCACCAAATCATATTTTAATTACATAAATTTATTGAAAATTAAATATTCAAAATTTTCGATGAGAATTTTTTTCACTATTAATGATAATTTTAGAGTTAAAATGAAAATAATTTCATAAATTAAATTAAATTTTTTTTTTTATGTTTTCATGTCTGCAATTTGAATATTTTTAATATTTCGATTAAAAAGTTACTTCCATTTATAAAATTTACATTTTTACAAATATATTTTCAATTTTCTTTTACACTTTAGGAATGATTGGTTGGGTGAAAAAACCATATTGGAAATGGGAAAAATCAACATATTATATATCACCGAAATATACGATGCCGGGTTATAAGATTGATGATCATCCGTATAGTAATATATTCATTGGATAGAAAGAAAAGCCAACAATATTTTTAGTTCATTATTCTTCATTAAATTCTCGTTTATAACTTTATATTTTTTTTGGTTTATATTCTTTTTTTGGAAATGAATAACTTAGAAAAGAATAATAAAGGCGGAAACATTATGTCGTCTACGTACGGCAAACGGCAACATAAAATTTTTTTATATATACTTCTTTTAGCAATTAAACTATGTAAAATCAAAGAGAATATTTACACAAGATAATTTTGTCTGTGGTGATATTTTTGGTTAAAATTACCATTACGCCCTGCAGAAATTTTATATTTACAAATCGAAGATACCAAAAAAAAAAAAATGTTAATTATTCCAAATTTAAAAAAATAAAATTGTAATTTCTTTTATTAATGTAAATTTACATAAAATATTAAACAAATTAATTTGAACTTTATTATAATATTTTTATGATTTTTGGCTTTTTATAATATATGTATAAAAAAATTAAGATTGAATTATAAATACAAATTTGAATTAAATTGGAAAATTCACAATTTAAATTGTGAAAACTCTTTATTTTCTTCCTTAAACGACTTCTCAAGAAAATTGTAAATATTTGATTTTATATAATTCATATTAATATATAAAAGTACCCGGGAAATCGAATACTATGTCTCTACAATATTGTATGTCATTCATACTCTGAACGAATATATTGGTCCAACAACATATTATACCAGAGTGTATTTATATATGATTATTTTTCTTGTTCAAAATTTAATGCAACTTGATTATCAAAATCATCTTAACTCAGTGATTTGTCTGATAGTAAGACCTATGCATTTTGTTTTTGCTGAATTTCATTGTTTATTTGGAATTTATTTACTTTAGTTTATTCGATAACCATATTAATAATTTAAGATTATATAATTAGAATTAGAAACATATAAGGGCAAAGTAAACCAAATACCACTACGAGCAATAATAGGCCTATTGTTAGTACCCTTAAATTTTAGAGCCTAAGTGGGCTGGATGAAATAATATTCAAATCTGTGGGAAACCAATCACCAAGAGATTGAAATCTCTTTAAACACAGTCCTGCACATTCACAAAAAAAAATGTGAGGCTGTCTCCTCATCATCATTACATATTCTGTAAGTAGATGATAATGGTCCTGTCAAATTTACTGCGATGGTAGTTCAGATGGCAGTGTCCTGTGAGGAAATTTGTTAGTAGACTTACATGATTTCTTTTGAAAAATAGAAGCTCAATAGTTGTAGAAGGAAACGGGATTAAATATTTAAATTCGAACATCCTGATTTTTCTAAAGAAGTCAGTCTCTTACATCTTCGATGAACTGTTTAATCCAAAGTATACAATTATTCATTTAGCCAAAATGGGATGACAACATAGAAAAATTGAACTTTATAATCAATTAATTTATCCAATAGTTTTGATATTCTGTATACGAATATCATACAATTTAAGTTAACAATTTTGTTATGATTAATTTTGATCAAATTTATAACCAGTTGTCACTTTTACTTTAAAACCGAAAATTAGCTGGAAAATATTGTTTAAAAATAAATCATGCATTAAATTTTAAAAATAAACAGTCCGATACAAAAAAAAATTAAGATTTACAAGCTAATTAAGTAAAAATAAAAATGTGTCATTAGGTCGCACTAAATGAATATAACAAGAAATGAGAAGATATTCAAAATATTATGCAAAATCATCTGCGCTTTTAAAATTATCTGAAATCTTCCATGACTTCTTGTTATTGTCTGAGTATAGATTTTTGTGATAATTCTTCTGCATATATTTATAATTTTATTTTAACAAAATGCAAATTATTTATCATTTTAAATATTTATTTTCAAATATATCTAAATTATTATGTAATAATTTATAAACTTTACTTAGTAAACTATTTATATAAACAAACTGTATAAGTATTTATTTTTAAAATTCATTAAATGTTCAATGACCTAACGACTAATAATATGATTTTAACATTAGAATGACCTTTTAAATATTTAATTTCTAAATGAGATGAGTTTTTTTTTGAAAATTAACAATATGTCTAGCCTTGAATTTATTATTTATAATACAAAATATATCGATTATGATTAATAATCGATATATTTTTTAATACAAATTGTGAAACTTGATATATCATTCAGCAATAGTTAACGCATTCCATAATAATGAATTAAATTGTGAATTAAGCCTAATTTATAACACATGCAAACACATAAAAAAGAATGTTAAGAAACGTATAATATGTAGTTAAAATGCATAAAAATGGCACCTTCATGAGAAACGTAAGGAATGTTACGAATTCTGTAAAAATGTTTAAATTTAAATCTGCTGGGAAACTGCTTTACAAAGATTAAGTATATTTTTCCAAATTTTAAAATCTTTGAACTCAATACATGAATACAAACCCAGCCTCACAAATATTCACTTAAGCCTAACTCGAACCACAAAATTATGGTACCAATTACATCCGCTTGTGTTTCCATTAAATCATAATGAGTTTAAGAGGAATGTAAACCTTCCCTCTGTTAACCCCGGCCCCTGAATTTAATTTCCTACAATCTTGAAATACTAAACTCATATTCCTCCCCATTGCCAAATTCCTCTTTTCACAATTAAGAGGAGTCGTTTTTATTCAATATTTAACTAACGACGACATTTTTTTTTACATATGTCATTTTACAAATACGTAATATTATTCTGATTTTTATGTCCTTTTTTAACTTTTCTAAAATTCCTCGTTTCTTGCGTACTTGCGTGTTTTATAGATTAGGCATTAGTTCGTATTATGACAATTTAATTTTTTATACACGAACTAATCGTTAATTTTATATTTTTGGAATTATTTAATTACTTATTTGATTTGATTATACAATCTCTAGATCTAGAACATGAAATTGATAGTATAATATGAAAATTCAATATTATAAAGCAAATTTTATAAAAATATGATAAATTGTCTGCAATCTTTAACTTGTTTGTTCCATATCGTTTGTCTACAGATGACACTACAAATACTAAAACTATATTTAAAATTCATAGCTCTAGTAACTAATATTACTTAATTACATTGTATTGTTTATAATAAAAAATTTCGAATACCTGAAAACTTTAAAAAGTTAATTTTTCCAGTCTATCTAACGACACAAATAAATATGTTTTTATACCCTAAATATTTGGAGATAGTCCAACTGCTGTCAACATAAATTGCCATAGTAAATCATTACTTTTTACCTATTTACTATATAATATTTTATAAAAATTTATTTCTTTTTTTTGTTATTTTTACCATTAACATTATTTTTATTTTTTTAACAGCCATTTATTTTTTGGTTGTCATTTTATTTTATATTTTTGTTGTGAGATAAAGTTCACAGTGGGATTATTGCTGTTGTTATTATTCATTATTATTTTATATATAATATTTACTAGCAAAATAATAAATAAAATCCAACAGAATTTATATAATATTTTTTTACTATTTTGGTAGCCACGTAAAGCAATAATTCGTCCTTTTAGTCAGTTTTGGCGAACAAATAAAATATAATAAATAATTTTCACATTTTGCCGCTTGTTCAGTTTTTCACTAGTTATTAAGAAGAAAATATTTGTTAGTAAATTCTATAAGACCATTAAATAATATTTTTTTTAATTTTTTAGGTAATAATTTTTAATTTTGTTAAGTTTAATAATAGTTTATATAAAAATCATTAAAGATACCAAATATTTTTACATTAAAGACTTTGTTTTTGAAAAATAACAAAGTTATAATTTCGAAAAACAAAATAATAATTATTCTGTCTCTGGTATTGTAATTAGAAGTACGACATAAATTATCAAAATATAATAATTTACCATAAAAATTAGGTAATTATAAAGAGTTAATAACAAAATTGTGGAACCCGCATTCAAGAAACGTGACATTTCAAAAAAATATAATTTATTCTTAGTTCTTTAATAATTACTAATATAAATATAATTTAAAAAGTTTTAAAATTGATTATGTAATATAAATAAAATTCCAACTTTCTAATCTATTATATCAATTTATCTAAGGCCATTTCCGCACTGCAAATTATTTTTATTTGTCATTATTCAATTAAATTATAAAATTAATGATTAAGAATATTTTCTAATTAATTTTTAGTATTTTCCTAACCGCAACAATTAATCATTACAAAATGATTTTGTATTTTCCGGGATTTTCCTTTGTATTTCATTTGAATCAATAATTATTATTGGACTGTAATTTTAATTTGTTATAAATTCGTTACAAAGCTATTAATAATTTTAAATTTTAGATTGTTTTTAATTAGCTATTGGCATAAGCATAACTAATATGATTTTAAAATTATTTTTGCCAACATTTTAACAAAATGATATTTTGTTTTAAACAAAAAATCTTTTTTTAACAGTCATACATTTTTATTGCTCTACAACCGCAATGATATTATAATACCCAATTATTTCTATATATACTGGCTGGGTTGTCATCAGAATGTTCATCAGTATAAAAACATGTAATTTTGTGTCATTTTTAAAGAACTAATGCTTGACAAAATTATATATTCTTAATATTTTTTTAAGTAAATTCACTATAATTAATTCTTAAGGTAAAATTTCAAAATTATACAATTTATTTTCGGAATTATATACTTTAGAACAGACATTGCCTACAAGAGACTCGCGTGCCGTATGCAGCCCTTTTCGTATTTTTATCCGGCCCTTTACGTGATATCTATAATATGTATATTAATTAATATTAAATTTTATATTTGCCTTTCAAAATCCATTAAAAAGTTTCAGATGAAAATCGAAAATTCAACAATAATTGGAAGGTCAAGAATTTCGTTATACTATAGAACTCAAAGTTAACATTCTAACATTGAATTATAAGAAATACAATATTAGATAGAAGACAAGAACTTTTTCGATTGGCCATGTCTACTCTAGAATATATGAAATATTAATAGGAAATTTCAGCATAGACTCTCTAAAGCTACGGACCTTACAAATATTACTATCAAACACATCTTGCTTCAAAGCAACATTTATGGTAATATTAGATCTAACAATATTATAATATCAACAAATCTAAAACTAAAAGACCAAATAGTAACATTAATACACAACATAAATATTTAATTAAAATTAAACTAATCAATTAATTATAAATTTAAATAAATATATACATATAAAATTAATGAAAATAGGCTGATTTAATCAAAAATGGTTGCAGGTTGCAGGTCCCTATAAATAAGTAATAATAAAAAAAAATATTTAAAAACAAATAATACTCGAATTAATAATAAATAATACTCGAATGAATCTAATAAATCTGTAGGTTTAACGTATCTACATAGTGAGCCATACTCATATACAAGCTTCTGATGAATCCGGCTTTAATAATAAAGTAAATAAACAATAAATGCAAATTGCAGTTGTTAAGTATAATGTGTTCTTAAAATGTCTTTAACTTCAATCAACTTCAATCAAGTTAACTTCAATCAAGTCTGAACATAAAACATAATTCATTTCTAAATTTATAGAATCACACTAGATAGTAAAATTTTCTAATGGGAAATTATGTAACTAAGTAATTCAAAATTATGTAAATCTAAAACCTCTTAGATTTTATTTAGCAGACATATTGTATAAAAAACTTTAATTAAATTAAATATTTTTACATCTTTTTCGTCATTTTAAAGTCTTTAAATTTTACAAAACCTAAACATTTTTTTTTTGACAAATATATTTTCTTAATTTACGATTTTCTTAAAATATAAATTTCAATAAAAAAATTAATTATTTACAACAAAAAACATAACTAAATTTCTAGATATTATATAAAATTAATTATTTGAATTACTTATTTTATCTTTAAAATTTGATATCACAATTTTTGGTAAATTTTTGTTTGAATTTATCCTGCTGACGCTGGGAATAATCCACGACAATTTCCTTTTCGAACTATTTGAGCGTCTTTCAAAAACATAATTTATTAATTAATATTACTAAAATGAAAACAAATTTATGTTTAATTATTTAATTACCTGATCCACAACGTTTAGCACATCGAAATTTTGATATATTATAATAAAGTGCACGATTTGAACCACAAATTGGATTATATTCTGATGTGACTGGACAACTTTGCATACACATATGAAAAATAGGTGATGGTGTTGTTGTTACAGTGTTTATATCAGCTATTGCTACTGTTGGAAAAGTTGGTTCATTAAAAGTATTTGGAGTAAATTGTTGACCAGGATGTGAATTGAAATCTTTTGATGGTCGTGGAAAACCATTTTGTGATGGAAAACCATTTTGTGATCGGAAACCGCTTTGTGGTGGAAAATTGCCATTTTCTGATGGGAAGGCGATTTGTGGTGGGAAACCGTTTTGTGGTGGAAAATTGCCGTGTGGAAAACCAAATCCACCGCCATTATTTAATGAGTGCAAATGATTTTGGTGATTTTGCGCCCATGTTGGAATACCATTTGGTTGATTATCATCCGGAAATACAAAATCCGTATTTTGTAATGGTACACAATCGATTATTGGACACAATAAAACTTTAAATATATATAATAAAATCGTTTAAATAATGGAATTTGTTTTTGAAAATTATTATTTATTTCTAACCTATACTAAATATCACCAAAACTTGTTTCATTTTTAAATTATTCAACACATGTATGTAATATATTATTATCATAACAAAATATTTAAATATTTTTTTTTCAAATAAAAAACAAAAAAGAATCTAAATACAAATAAATCTAAACTATACAAAAAATCTTGTTTATATCTGAGCTAATCAAATAACAAATAAAAACCAAACGTAATATTTTTTCAAACTCTTATATTTGAAAAGTAAAATTTAAACTTTAATAATATTTCTAAAAGCTATAAAGATTTTGTTGTTGAGTACCCAACCCACTCTTAAGATACATTCAGAAAAACCAGAATCTTTTTATATTCAGCATCATACAATTAATAGCTGAAATAATTATTTATCAGTTTCCCCTCTGGTGAGCATTTGCTTATAATTATTTTATGAACAGATGAAATCCGCTTATAAAAATTATTTATCAAATTTAATAACCTAAAGGTGAAAACAGATTTACGATATTCTTAATCTTAATATGTCGCTTACTGCTTAGTGCGCGATTCGGATCTTAATGGAGTTTAAGCCACTTATTTTATACCATTTAGTAGTTAACTCTTTACAAAATTCCCCTTTAATAATAGGTGAATATAGAAAGGAATTGATTATTTATATAATCAATTTCTTTAAATCGAAATTAAGGAACAAGAAATTAATTAATTTAAGGAATTCGTTCACATTGAATTAATCTTATTCAAACTTATTACTTACTATAATTTCCACTTAGTTTGTACATAGTTTAAGAAAATTAATAAACAAATTTAATCGTTAATTATAATTAGAAAATGTCATATTCAGCAAATGAAATAAAGTTAAATCTACTACATTTTAGAAAGAATTTAAATTTTTAAATTATATTAGTAATTTTTTTATACATTTTTTCAATCTAAATGAAGAGTGTAAATCTGTTTTTAAAAGTTATGTAAATTCCATTCAATAAAAAAATGTAGTTATGTTACTTAGCAATAGATGGCGATAAGATGTATTAAATATTTTCAAAAATGATTTGGTTGTGTTGTAGATTTAGCAGAAATGCTAACTATTTTAATTTATACTGAACAATAATTAACAGTGTAAGTCATAAATATATAAACATTTATTATATGTAAGACTTGCAGACGCCTTAGAGATGAAATGTAAGGTTTATGTAAGTTTTCACATATACAACAGATGGCGTTTGTTAGATTAATGCCAGGTGTTATAAATTAAAAAATTTAATTAAAATTACTAATATTTTTAGATTTTTTCAATATTTTTATTATTGAGATTCAGTGATGAGCCTATTGAAATAAATGTATTAAACTCCATCAAATATTAATACATCGAATTTTTACATAAATCTCTTTATATTGATCTGTAATTATAAAAAATGATTGTTAGATTTGCAATAAAAATTAATATTGTAAAATATTTAGAAGTTAATCTTTATACTTATACCTATTTTTTTCTGGTGAACTCTGTTATGAGAGGCACAATATTGTTTGTCATGAAATGTAGGCACTTTTGATTTCCATGCTTCGCGAAATACTTTTGATTTCCATGCTTCGCGATAATGTAACTTTTTATTAAATTAATTAATTCTTAGCAAAAATTACTTTTTTGAAGAGTGACAAATCCTTCAATCACTTTTGGTTTTTGTCCATCCCAATTGTAATGAAATAATAAGTTATAGTCATCATTGATTATTAAATCGGCCTGAGGTAAAAGAATAACATAATTTTTTTATAAAACTTACCTAATGCATTATAAATGATTCTTTTTTGTGTCATAAACAATGTTTCTTTTTTAGTGTTGGATGGATAAATTAAAAACTTCATTTTGATCGCAATATTTCCTATAACCTAAACGTGCATTAAAAGTTTTACAGATAAATTTTCGATCCCTTCAGTGGTAAGCAAATGAAATAAAAATAATTGATTTATTTCTTTATGCAGAAGAATACTAAGCAAAATACAAATCCCTTACGTGTGTAGGGGCTCTGCAATCGATAACAGAGAATCTGCTGGTATAGCTTTAATATTTATTTTATGTAATGATTCTGCTGAACAGAAAATATGTGCATTTATCGATACCAAATGAATTAATTAAAATCGATATGATGAATGTCCTTTTTAGATAGTAATATTAAATTATATAAAATTTATAATAGATATTAGCGGATTGAATTTTAACCACACATCCTCGTTACTCATCAGTCATCACTCACTCAATGAGTATTAATAATTCTGTATCAACGGAACAAATGAAGTTTATTGAAATCACCAGATTTATTTGTTGTAGTAAACTTTTACAGAGGCCCTATGATATTACAGTTCAATAAATAAACTCGTTATTAATTTAATGACGTTTACTTAAGTAGAAGTATGAATACCGGTTAACCGGTTCTGTAAATATTAATTTTAAACTGGTATTTTTTATTTATTGTTATTTTTTAATTATATTTACAAACTAAAAGCAACAAAATATTAATGTTAATAAAATGTCTTATTATATCTTAATTATATATATTATGCCATGGGTTACTGCCCCCAGTATTTGAATTTTGATTATTGTGATTATAACCAATTTGTTGATTCATAGAATTTGCATTTCCGTCATAAGTTTGATTCCATTGGTTATTGTTATAATTTTGATATTGATTTTTCAATGGGTTACCACCAGCAGCTACTGTTACATTAAATTGATTATGTCCAATAGAATGAATTTCGGGTTTTGTAGAATCCAATGGTTTATTACTTGGATTATTCCAAGGATTAACACCAGATGGAGCTGAAGTTGGTCGATATTGATTATTCCAGCCGCCTGGTAAAATTGTTGTTTGATGAACTTGATTATTCCATCCAACCGGGGAACCAGGTCTACTTTGATTGTATTGATTCAATGAATTGTATGGTGGTGGGTTAAGTGTAGTCGTTGGGTATTGATTATTCCAGGTATTTATGCCAGATGGTGTTCTAGTTGGCTGATTATTCCATCCAACCGGTGAACTAGGTCTACTTTGATTGTATTGATTCAATGAATTGTATGGTGGTGGTTTAAGTGTGGTCGTTGGGTTTTGATTATACCAGTTATTTACACCAGATGGTGCACTAGTCGGCTGATTATTCCATCCAGCCAGTGGTGCATTATATGCATTAGATGACGATGTTGTTTGTTGATATTGATTATTCCAAGAATTCTCACCTATTGGTGCTATACCAGGTCGATTTTGATTATTCCATCCTGTAGAATAGTTTGAATTTAAATACGCACCTTTTGTTTGATTCATTGCGCTGTTGTACTGATGATTATACAATTGATTGCTTTGTGGAAGGGGCGTTGTTAATCCAATAAACAGCGAATATTCTAAAATTACATTTTATTTAAAAAACAGCTCAAACTTTTCTTATATTCAATTATTAAGTGGTTTTACTATGGAAACTAAATAAAATAAATTTTATTTAAATACAATTACACAATTTTGTATATTCAATACAAAAATAATGATATCACTTCTAATATTCTAATACTTTTTGAAATTTAATCATAATTCAATTGCGATTGATGGAAATTTTTCAACATAATATAATTTCTGATTCCACTAAGTAATTAAATATACGAATATCAAATTTATTTTTAAATAAAATATTTTTATGAATTTTAACTAATTAATTCAATATTTTGTTTAAAAATAATATAATTTTTATTTTAAACTAAATATTTACCAAGAATACTCAACACAATTAGAAATTTCATGATTTTTAATAAAAAAATTAATATTATATTATAAAATTAAGTTTACAATATTGCGTGAAATTCAACACTTCATTGTTAATTAATACACAAATTAAAGTGAACTAATACATTATTCAGTACCGAAATAATATAGTGTATTTAATTATTAGACTATTCGATCAGCTTAATGAGAAAACTTAATCATAAATGAGAATCTTTAAATAATTTTAGAGCATAAACTCATAAACTTTTTGTCAGAAATTCTCTTATTTGTAATAAATAATCTTCAGTATTTTTAAAATAGTATTTAAAATTTTAATTACGAAAATGACTTTGATATTTTATTAAAACAAAAACAAAATTTATTGTCAGTCTTAAAGTGGTTGACAAGTTCCCAATCTCAGTTGTCGGACACCTGGAAAAAAAAATAGTTTTTAAATAATTATTTGTAAATACGAAATTATTAAGTGACTCACTTTTTCCGCAAAACTGCGCACATGTCAATTTTTGAGGATTATGATAATTTATAGTATCAGTACCACAAACTGGATTATATTCATTTGTTGTTGGACAATTTGATAAACAATTTAAATATGCTGGAGATGCTGTAGTCACCACTGTTGGATCAGGTGTTGTTGTAATTATATTAGGCTCAGTTGTAGTTTGAACTCCTTGTTGAACAACACCTCCTTGTTGACCAAAACCTCCTGGTTCTCCAAAGCCTCCTTGTTGACCACCAAAACCTCCTTGTTGACCAAAACCTCCTTGTTGGCCAAAACCTCCTTGTTGACCAAGACCTCCTTGTTGGCCAAGACCTCCTTGTTGACGAAAACCTCCTTGTTGACCAAAACCTCCTTGTTGGCCAAAACCTCCTTGTTGACCAAGACCTCCTTGTTGACGAAAACCTCCTTGTTGGCCAAGACCTCCTTGTTGGCCAAGACCTCCTTGTTGACGAAAACCTCCTTGTTGACCAAAACCTCCTTGTTGGCCAACACCTCCTTGTTGACGAAAACCTCCTTGTTGATTTGAACCAAAACCACCTTGTTGACTTGAACCAAAACCACCTTGTTGACCAAAAGCCCCTTGTCGGCGATATCGATTTGATCCATCAAAATCATTTTGTCGATCAAATCCATTCTGTAAATTAAATCTATCTTGCTGTTCAAAGCCACCTTGCCAAGAAAAATCAGCGCCTTGGTGATTTAAACTTCTATGTTGATCGAATCCTCCTTGCCGATCAAATCTATCTTGTTCTGGATATCTATTTGATTGACTGAAACCATTTTGTCGATTAAATCCACCCTGTTGGTTAAATCGGTCTCCCTGGTGAAAATGTCCATGCTGAGGAAACCTCACTGTCTGATCAAAATCATTTTGTCTACCACCAGGTTTAATTATATCTTGCTGACCAAATGAGTCACTTTGTCCAACTCTATCTTGTTGATTGAATCCATGTTGGCGGCGGTAACCTTCTTGTTGTCTAGAACCAAATTGTTGCGTATTTGGTCTAACAAATCCATTATTCTGTGATGAACTAAAGCCACTAAAAATACCAGTAACTATGCCATCTTCACCAGGTATAGTTAAACCATTTCCTATAACATTTTTTGGTGGACTTTGAATTGGATTAAAAACAACTGATCCACCATTACTAGGAATTGTAAGACCATCGCCTACAGCTTGACTCGGTTGATTTTCTTGGTAATCACCAAATCCAGCAAATTGGCCATGAACAAGTGTAGTATCTGGATTTGTTTGCTGACGAATTGTTTGGCAATTTGTAAAAACAGCTACACCTAAAATTTAAGGTAATATTTTAATATAAATTGCTGGGTTTTAGTAATTAGAATTTCATTCAGGTTGATGTACCATAATATTTATTTAACCACAACAATAAACTTACCAAATAAAATCACAATTTCAATTTTCATTTTCATTATTATTAGTTACACTATTGCACCATTTACTACAATATTATCTTTAAGAAAAACCAACCAACGATTTCGAGCTATAAAAAGCAACTGGACTACAACTTAAAATTATCTCGCTTTTAAATAATCTTTTATAAGCTGAAACGCCGCGCTGAGCCTAAGTTAGGTTATCATGACGTTAAGTTCAATATCATTATCATGGTGTGATTTTTTTTTTGCTATTACATATATTTAATTATTGAATCAATCCGCAAAAACAATAATTTGTAAATATTTTTAAAAATTGGCATAATATGTTTGATACTTATATTTAGTTTCTTTATTTGAGATTGAGAATCAAATTTTTTATCATCCTGAAGGCCATTTGTAACACTAAGTAGGTTATTGGTATTACAGTGGAGTTATTATTACTGACTTTATGCCTTTTTATCGAAAATATCGTAATTGTTTAAGTCTTTTATATATTGTGTCATCTTAAAATAGTAATAATTTTCTGGTTAATGTGCATCTGTTTATTCTTACGTAGTATCATAATTAAAATGATCTCCCTAGAATTTAAATATTTTCGATTTTAATTTGTTTTTGAAAAATATCCTTTTTCCAATCAATTTTTCGCACATTAATTTTGGTATTTTATCATAAATAATCAGACTATCCGTTTCTCTCTGAAACGGATTAGAAAGGATTTTTTAATGTTCGCAATGTAAATTCTTATTCAACAAGTTACTTAAATTTAATTATTTAATTCGGAATAATTAAATTGAAATTTGTGACTATATATCTAATACTACAATACACTTTAATTTGCAAAAACTTGTTCACATAATAATTGTACTTTTTTAATAAGATTCATTTACATTTAGTATTTTTTTTAACTAATGTAAATAAAGTTATTAATTTGTGGTTAATTTTATAAATATATTTATTATTATAATACGTACGATTATAGTTTATTAAAATGTTTTTTCCCGGCTGTTCTGGTAAATAATTTTATAGGAAATTATTTACTTCAAAGATTGTTAGTTTAATTTAACGCTTATCGGAATTTTGTTTAAGGTATTCCCAAATTTATTAGTCATACAAAATGTTAAGTTTATTGCGAAAATTTTCCAATATTTTTATTAACATAAAGAATTTCTTTCATTACTGGTAATTTAAGTTAAGGCTGATTCTGTTTACATATTTAACACTTTAGCAAGGTTTTTTTTTCTGAAGACATAATGTAATAATAAAAATTATCACTTCAGATGTTCAAGGTTTAAAATGCATTAATAGCTGATTTATAAAGTAGTTTTCATATGTGAAACTTCAGACTACCAATAACAGAGAGTTTAATAAAAAAATATGAATTCAATGATTTAATTTTATGTGATTTTTATGAACTTATGTAAAAGAAATGTTGCATTAAGTTCACCAAGGTATTTTCACTCTGTTAATTACTTTGCAAAAAGAAATAATTTTTCATTTTTTATAAATAAGGTAACTTATAATTAATTATAAATACATATAATTTATATTTCAGAAGCAATTACTTTCTCAGTGCATGATTCTCTTAAAACCGCAATTAGAATTAAAATAAATTCGTCAACTATTTTATTTTCATTGTACGTGCGATTATAGAAAATTTATGTTTTAAAAATAAACCGGTTTCGGTAAAATCTCTGGTTCATAACGAATTCAATAGTAAATTTATCCATACATTAAACAACCTGTTTAGTCAACGTGTTGACAACTTGGTCAAGTTTTAACCTTTATGTGAAAGTTTACAACAGGTTATAGACAGTTGACAAATCGGTTGAAGATAAATTAAAAAAGTTTAATTTATGTGGGCGTTGATTGATGGTTGTAACTTGTATAGTATATGAAGAAGTTGTAGAACCAAAATGGCGTTAATTTTAATATAAATTAATATAATTAGAATTTCTACTTGGTTTCTACTTGGTTGGAAAGCAAGTAGAAATTTGTGTGATGAAGGTTATGTAATGTATGGACTGCATAATACATAATTTCTAGAAATTGGTTAATTTTACTTTTTTACTGTACAAATTTGGCAATGGTTTAATTTAAACATTATTTTAAAAAATATGAAAACGTCTATACGAAATAAATAAAATTTTCTATTTTCACTATAAAACTATTTCTTATATACAATTTTTTAAAGATATAAACTCTACAGCTTAGAAAATTTTTATATTATTTCTAATCACTTTTTGAACAAAAATTCCTTCAAAAAAATTATCGCCCAACATATGAAAATATCGGCCAACAGTATAGCAGAAATCAAGAAAATGGATTCCAAGGGTGAAAAATTAAAAAAGCAAGCATGTGGATTAAACCAATCAAACACCAAGGATTATAAATTAGAACAAGACCAGAAGGTAAAACATAATTTTGCAAGATCAAGTTAAAGAAGTTCGAGGGTGTCGAAGAAGATTATAGAAAAAAATTTCTTGTCATAAATAGCAATCTATTCAGCAAGAACTTAGAAGTGCTCAAGACTCAGTAAGGATAATACATTAATCAAGTCACTGATGCATTTCCTTTAAAGCAATCAATTACAAAGCTACTTTTAAAGTAAATATAAATTTCGATTAATATTATTAATTTTTTTTCTGAAGACATACATTCAATATAGATTTGAATAAAAAATTTGTCGAAAAATAAATAAATAAAGTTAGTATTAAACTAGCTCATTTCCAATGCTACAAATTATTTACACTATTATACTAAAATTGATTACTTACGAGAAAGTGTTTATAATTATAAAATAAATTTATTTAATTTATATTATTTCTATTTTTTATCATACATAAAACATAATTCATTTTAGTTAAACGAAAACAAATTTTTTAACTTAATTTTAATGAAATTTGATATCGATTTTTCATATATCAAAAATGGGTGGTTTTCAATATGTCACATTATTTACAAATATTTCCAATTACTTTAAGATAAATATTATTTATTTTTATATAAAATGGTTAAATTAAATCAAAATTATGAAATATATGAAATCTATATAAACTTTTACTTAAAATCTTTTACTTACTTATCACAAATTATAATTAAATATTTATTTTATAAGAATTGTTTTTTATTTAAATATTTAAAGACAAATTAAAAACGGTTGGATATAAAATGTAAATTTATATTAATTTTTATAATGCAATATTTTTATTTCTATAAAAAAAAAAATCTAATAAATATAATTACATAGAAAATTTCTTTTGGTCATTACAATTTCTCCATAATTTAAATAAAACATTAAAAATTCAAACAATATATGTGAAAAGTGTGAAAAAATTGTAATCAATCAAATCATTAATCATAAAATCAACAATATAATAATTATAATTAGTCTTAGTTAAAAAATAGAAATATTCAAATTAAAAAAGATGAAAGCTTATGTGAAGAATTAATTGATCACCAAAAAATGTTGCTATATTAACATTTAAAATTGTTGTATTAGAGTTTGTGTATTTTATTTAGCTATAAGATACCAAATTTCAGTAAAAAAAAAAAAAAATATTCTTTAATTTAAGAATAATTTTTTTGATATTTTTGTGCTAATTACTACAAAATTAAGAAAAATCATTCGTCTCAAAGATGTCGAACACATTTTTAAATTAATTTTTATAATCGTATCTAAAGCTATCATTTATATATGTTTGTCTGTCGAAGGAAATCAACTGCTATAAGAGCTTAAAGGCTGAATTTAGAATAGTTTATATACATTGTAAAAATACTTAGAATTGAAAAATTCTGTAATTTGAACTCCCCCATCACATCGTAAGATGGACGGATTCAACATGAGTTATTACATATAAAATTAAAATCGCATAACCGCAGAATCCCATCCCAAGACCAGTACTTTCAAAAAAATTAAAAAATTGAGACGATTTCTATTCGTTTTCTTATCGTATTCGCACTTTGTTCAGAGTTCTTGTAATTTTGCATATGTGAATTCATTTATTTTATTATTTCGAATGTTTGTTCTGATTCTTTTCGTGCTCGTGAA
This sequence comes from Rhamphomyia laevipes, assembly GCA_963920725.1. Taxonomy (NCBI): domain Eukaryota; kingdom Metazoa; phylum Arthropoda; class Insecta; order Diptera; family Empididae; genus Rhamphomyia; species Rhamphomyia laevipes. The sequence continues at coordinate 14,534,026 of OY987255.1, read as the reverse complement.
TCCACTGCCTCTAATACCCATATGCCCCGGCACCCAAATGAGTATGAATCATTTGTAGCTCGCCATAGTTTTCAGAGTATAGTCCCAGACAAGTTTGGATCGGATTTAGTATGAAATACTAAAATTTCGCTTTGCTGTACGAGAGAATATCTATGAATTTACAGCGACGTGAATTTCCGCTTTTATATAATTATACAGAATAAATCATACCAAATTCCTAACTCAACCAATCTCTACAAAATATATTCGAGACATAATTGAAAGTAATGCTAATTTTCTATAACCATATTGTAGTTAATTAAATATATAAATTTAATTTCTATTATGAACCACAAAATTTATAATAGAAAACTGAAAAAATGTTAAGTCCACAAAATATGAAACTTTTTATTTTAATATAAAAACCGCTAAAAAATAAATTAAAGATAAGATTTTATTATTTATTTTCGTCCATTAAACATTTCAGTTAATTTAGAAATTTATATTTTAAATTTATTATCTTCTATTTTATTTTAATATTTTTAATTTCCGACTTTCTGAAGAATGATTAATTGTACATGCAACATAATTTTAAACAGTTTTTCTTAGATTCCTTAATGACGTTTTAAATTTTTAAATCCTATTTCGATGTCTCATCTGTATAGTTAATGATTTTTTGACGAATTAAATCATCACCGAAATAAAAAAGTGTTTTAATTATTGTACCGAAAAATATTAGTTTAATTATCACTATAAAGTATCTAGATAGTTTTTTCTTTTAAATTTTCGGTAATGTGGCCCTGTAAGCAAAATATTTTCAAAATAATATCGAATTATGTTATATAAAATTTAATAACAAAGAAGTTTTATTAAAATTAAATCAAAATATTTCATTCCTTATTACAATATCAATCATAATTATGGGAGGTTCGGATAGTCATGTTTTTAACAATCAGAGTTTTTATTAAATTTATTATATTTTAGATCATTAAGTTCCAAAAATAACAAAAAGGGGGAAAAAGGAAATACAAACCAAAATGATTATAATATATAAATAAATAATATTTATTAAAATTATATAGATTAAGTTAAGTGGTGATATTGAAAATCATAAATTAATCATAAATAATAAATTATGGTTAAATAAATTTTAAAATTATATTTATGCTGAGTTGACATAAAAGAAACTTAAAAGTCCAATAAGGAATTAAATTTAAACTTCAAATAATCTAAATATTAATTATTTGAAAATTATTCATAAAAATGTATTTTATGTTTTTGTTCATTATCTATGATTATTTGATGTTTAGTGTCATGTATAATTGAAATTTGTACTTAACATGAGATGGTTTTGTTTGATTTTCCACAGTCAATCAGAATCAAGATTTTTTAATTGCTTTTTTATTGAATATAATCTTGATTTACTAGAGATATTAACTAAACAATATTTATACAATTAAATATTAAATCAATTCGAGATTTTTTACACAAATAAAGTGTGTCCATCATCACACCTCACCTCACACCACGAGTGAAACTTTCAATACTTTGTAATGTAATATGTAAAGAAGGTAGCCGACAGTAGGCCTAACTTGTAAGAAAGAAAAATGCGTAAATAATACATAATTTTACCATACCCAGACATGATTGCTATCCATTGATATGTGAATATGATTAAAACTCACTTTAACTTTCATTAATTTTCAAATATATTTAAAAAAAATTGATTTCAGTAAATATTTTCTTATAATTACTTTGTGTAAATCCTCAATTTAATTATGTAAGGTGTAATTTTAGACTTGGGTTTTACACTTTTACTAATAAAATACGATTTTTTTAGGAATCTCTTGATTGTGGGATGGAATTACAAAAAATCAAAAGAAATTATTTTCAAATTCATTTATTTAATATCATTAATTACATAAATATATTTTTCAAATACTTTTCTTCACAAATGATTCGTGTTTGAAGATATAACGTTAAATAAACCAATTATTATTTATCTAATTTTCATATTAATACCAAAGAATCGTTTATTTAAATTTGATATATTAAACGAAGAAAATTAAATAACATAATCTAAATTTAAATAAATATAAAAAGAAAAGTGTTAAATTAGCTCAGACTGATTACCATTTTCATTTATAATACTAAAAGTAGCAAAGAATTTTATTCCGATTTTCATTTGTATTATTATTTAAGCTAAGCTCAGACATTTTAATTTATTTTGATTTTTATATAATGGAAAAATTGTCAAAAATCTATGGTATTATTTTTGAAAACCTACGCTATAATTTAGACATTTAGAGTTTAAATAATTTTGTATTTTCATATGTTATTATATTGAAACAATACCGTGACTTTCGGTTTCATTAAATTACTTCTTATTTGTAATTTTCTAAATGATATGTTTATTATTTTTAAATTTTGGTGATTATTTATAAAATCTTATATAAAACAATACAAAATTATTGTCATTGTATAAAAATATTCACATATTTTGATACCTTATAATATAGAAATTACATTACGTAAATTACATTATTTTATTATGTTTAGTGCTCCAAGAATTTTGTAGCCATAGTAAAGTTAAGTTATGCTTGATATCTGGTCATTGCTATATAGAAATCAATAAAGAAGTCGAAATCTTGAGGGTTTCAAAATAGACATTGGATCATTCTATAATTCTGTTCTCATTCCACTAAAGGCTAGCTTGGTCTCAATGGCCAAAAGGTAAATGAGAAAAATACTCTCAGAAATAACATAAGAATCATGATCGATGCATCGATGTCTTGACGGGATTCTGACTTTTGTGGAACAACGACATCGGACATCTTTCGAGAACATCAGGGCATAGCACTGGTAGAGAACATCAGTTATATGTAATTCAACTGCCCCTGTCTAAGAAGAAACAAACTGAGAGAACTTCGGAATTATAAATTTGATAGCTTGGGAAGAAATATCGAGAATTCTCATAATGGACATTCTTAGATTCATGAGGTTAGAATCTAAATGGTTAGAATAAATGGAGTTCATTATAAAAAAGAATTATAAAAAATGTATTAATAAATGTTAGATTTCATCTGGTAGATCGGATGACACCCTCTTTCTAACTAAATAACTAACTAATAACTAAATATGTATTTAAGTTTACATTTGGACTGCAATTTTATACTAACAAAAGTTCATGAACAATTTGATGACTATTATGTATAATTAGTTATCAATAATTATTAACGTAGGACAACTCGATTTATGTGTAAATTGTCAGAACTTATCAAATTGTTGTCAAATTTATTTGACTATTTTAAAGTTAATATAAGAAAAATTTTAATAAATATTTTGCAGAAACAAAAATAAATGAGTAATTTGTCAATTGAATGATAATTTGAAATTTTACAATAAATTTAAGCAAAATTTAATTTTAATTATGTGCTTTTGCTCATACTGTAGCTTATTTTTGCAGACTGTGGAAATGTAATCTTTGAAATATACCAAAAAGAAATCAATTTACTTATAACAAGCATTTTAATGTAGCATAAATTTATTTTGCCCCTTATAAAATCGGATACCAAAAAGTCTAACTAATATTAGATCCAATTTTTAAAATTCCATAACAAATTGCGATACTATAATATGCTACCAATTTTAGAACCCAATCATATATTAGTATATTTCAGAAGTAACCAGTCCAATAGCCAATACCGAATGTAAAAAAAAACATATATTACCAAAGAGAGAGACGCATAAACAGTAAAATAACTTATGTTGAACTCCGGCAATGTACAAAGAAGAAACAATAAAATTTACTTAAAATTCAGGTAAATCCTAAGAAAAATAATAAGTAAAATATAACTGAGTAAAGCCTGAAGGTCAATAAAAAAATTTAAGTTTTTTATGTTTCTTTTACTTACTTTTACGATACTTCTCTCTCTTTAAAATCAAAATTATTGTCTGTTTTGTTTTAATATTTGATATAACAAAAAAAAACCATAAATATCTTTCTTATGTTTCATTAATGGTTGATAGAATTTTAGGAGAAAGTAACAAATAAAATAATTTCGATCTGTTTGTCTGCTATGGCGTTACATAAATTGCCTCAGTTAAACCATAATTATGAACATTTCCACTGCACAGTCAGAATTTTAGACAATGTTAAAACTGGGAAAGACCAATTTATTAAGAATATTAAAATCAATATTGAAATTTTCAAAATATTGATTAATTTATCTATATTTTGACTTGGTAGGCTAATTTGATCAGAAACAATTGGTCAATTCAAATTATGTTTTTCAAATTCCAAGTTTTGTTAAAAATCAGTTCAATTTGTTCAATAGATTTATTAACTTTCCATAAGTAAAACAAAATAATAATCAACACTCTTTAAATATTCGAAACTTCAATTCTTCAATATCTTGGTTCAGTAGTTTCAACCTGTCGCGATCTTTGGAACCCTTTTTAAAAGTGGAAAACAATGTTGGTAATAAAAACATAGAGAACTCTCTTACTTATAAGTCGTAATAAATAGTATCATATGCCCAATTCCTATATCCAATATCTTGTTACCGTTTCGGAACCTCAGGGTATTGGGTACACATTCAGAATGTCACTTTTCAATGTGGAGGCACAATATTCAACAAATGTATTTTGTGGAATTTATATTTTATAAAGATTCCACCGAAGAGTTAATCGTTTTGTTATGTTGTCCAAGCGAAAACTAAAAAAATATCAAAAATTTTACTTCAATTATTTTGCTTATTCCGACTTTTTCAAGCAGTTCCCATTGCGGCTTTGAAACAAACTAAATTTAATAACTAACCCAACAAAAGTCAGTTTAAAACTAACTGATTGTATTGTTGGCTAGGCTACTCGTGTATTCCAATTCCAAATTCACTGTTACAAATAAATATATACATACATCTTTTAACAAACTCCTCAATATACTAAGTAACTTTACATTATATCCACTTAGAATTAACATATAATCATGAAAAATATTTTGAACCGTTAATACTTTTTCTCTGCGTTGATTACAACCACAATGAAATAAGAAAGTATTTGCTCGCCAGGGAACTTTATCAACGAAAAAAAAAATAAAAAAATTTACAAACTTTTAAAAGACACAAATTTATAAAAATTGTTAAAAAGACTTTTATTTAAAACTCAATTGCAGAAGAAGTTATTAACGTTACCGTCAAGTTAGATCAAAACAGTTTGAATCGAGCTGTGAAACAAAACGGAAAGAATCTTGCAAGACGGAATTTCAAAAAAAAAAAAATTATATTTAAAATAAAGTTTATCATTTTTCTATTAAATTTATTTCTATGTTAAATTATTTATATTTTTAACATTAATTGCGTTTTTTTTTTTTTAATTTTTGTTTAAATTCTTCGCGTTTTTATTAAAATAGTTTATAAATAATGAAAATTTCAACGATTATTTATTATACCATTGGAATTGTGACTTGTATGAAATTATTATTATATTTTGTTAAATTAATTAAAATTATTTCATATTTATTAAAAAAAAAAAAAAAAATCTTTATATTTTTTTTCTAAATTGAATTAATAAATTTCTAGTGCATTTCATCCATGGAAGTGAAACATTAAAAGCTAAAAAAACATCACCAACTGCAATACAAGAAACCGAATTACGTCAACCGCGACGTCTAAATGACATACACGTAAAACGGAATTATATAAAAAATGTACCACCAAAAATTAATGAACAACCAACGAAAATTAGATCAGAACCTAGACAAGTGTATTCTAATCGTTATCCTATGTCCGAACATTATCGTCATTCACCGCCACATCAACAAACATTACGATTAAAGCCAATATTAAGGAGACGTTATCAAATTAATACAAATTCATTACCAAATCAAGGATATCCTATGAATAAAATTTATAGACAACAACTTTCACCAAATTACCCACCTAAAAATTATCCAATTAAAAAATATTATAAATCACCACCACAATATCATCATAAAATATCACATTATAATCCAAATTTAAATCATCATCATCATCTACATCAACGTCATAATAATATTCATCGTGTTTCACCAAAATTATCACAACAAAATTATTTTAATATTGATGGTAAAAATGATTTGAAATCATCATATTCACATTTACAAAAATCACCTATAACATTTGGTTCAAAAGGTTTTAATGCATCACCAACATTTAATGGTAATGTTATCGTAAGACCTACTGTTCATCAGAAACATATTCCAAAACAGCAACATCAAGAGCAATTACTGCACCAAGAAATTGAACAACAACGTCAAGAAGAAGACTATTACCATTCAACAAAGCCATATCCATCATCATCATATGCTGTTTATGATGATACAAGTGATGATATTACACAAAAACCAATTCAATATCATGTTCAATTAAAAAATCCATCATCACTATCAGAAAATAGTATTCCCGTTGGTGGTAATTCGAAGTCAACCAAACATAATGAAGAATCTGAAAAATATTTAAATTTTATGACAAGTAGAGATTATTTTTTACCAAAATCACAACCCGATTATCATATTAGAACTGGTTCAAGTATTAATGGTGATATTAATGATCAGGAGCAGCAACATGTTAAAGAAAATTATATGAACGTAAAGACACATTTAGATTTTGGTGGTGGTCAACAACAATTCTATCCATCTAATGATTTTGATAAACAAAATTATTATCATAAAATAAATAAAGATTCTTATGATCCGGCAAAATTGGAATTTACTGAAAATGATGCAATACATTCAAGTTTTACGAGTAACCCACAAAAAGATTATAATATTGATGATGATTTGAAAAAAAATTATGGTAATAAACGGCCAATCTATAGTAGTTCATCAGTATTTAATGTTGCATCTTTAACAGCAGCTGGTAATAAAATTAATAATGATAAGGAGAAATGGTCAACACCAATTACAGTGAGTGGAAATTAAATTTAATATTTATGAACATTTTTTAAATAACACTAAAATGGGGAGATTTAGTAAAAAAGAATGGTATTCGGTAATTCGGTTTGATTAAAATTGAGGGGGTTTTTCAAAGTCTTCTCGTCCATGGGTAAATCAAAACGACATTAAGGTCATAGCTATTATGACAATCAATGTTGAAAATATTAAATTGTTACGTTATTATATAATACTTTTAAAGAGTTTCAGCTGTTAAAAGTGTCAGTGTTGCAAATATAACGTTACAGATTTCGTTATGTAACGAAATAATATATATTTTCAAATAATTTCTGATAACGTTATTTTATAAGTTATATTTAATAAACCATGATTTTCTACAAAATCAATATACGTAAAATTATGTAGGTTCCGTTTTTCACAACAATTTTCCCGAAAATAATCAAACAAAATCCAATTTTTTAAAAAGTAATATTGACATAATTATAGGTTTGACGTTTTACTAGTAAAATTAGAACATTTGCTACTGCAAATTAATATTTTTTGTATAAAGTGCTCCATTTTTGCTAAATAATTGTTCAAAATTGTGTAACGAAAAACCAGTTAAATTATTTGCGTTATCGTTATGTTTTCCGTTATTGTAACAGAATTGAATTTATAAAACATTATGTAATTTTTCTAATTGACGCTCAATAATTTCGTTATTTCGTATATAAATAACGTTTTGCAACTCTGAAAAATATTAATTTTTTAATTATATATTTCAGTAGTTCATTTTTTTAAGATTCCAAAGCCAATTTTACATTAACTAAGCCTAATTGAATAATAATCGATAATTATTTATGCTTAAATTTTAATTTATTGATGATTTCCAAATAAATATAGAAAATTAAATATGCTATCTGTAAAAGAATTTCCATTAAAATTCCCTTTAAATTTTATATAATTATTTAAATTAATTTATACACTAGAAAGCGTTAAAATTTAACTAAAAAATTCGTTATGGTTGTAAAAATTGCATTTTAAAAAACCTAATTTATATCTAATGTTAAAACGGAACTGTGGCTACTTATAATTTAGGGTATATAATTATTTAATTTAAATAAATTCAAAAAATTTATATATAGATGTAAAAAAAAATTAATTCAAATCTATTTAAATATAAAATTGTGCATTTTCTAAATATATTTCAGTTATTATAACATATTATTAGGTAGGAGAAAGTACGTATACAAATTGTAAATCTAATGTTAAAAGCGTGCACATAATAAGTATTTGATTGACCTTTTCACAAATTTTTATACATATTCGTATGGAAAACAAATTTTGTATCATAATAAACAATCAAATATTTCAGACATTATTATTGGTTATTAAATTGTTATTGTTAACATGGGCGTGTTTGGCATATTTGACGCCCGGATGCAATTATGCCGCCTCATTGAAATCTAATAAAATCTACAATATATTTGTAACACCTTTATAATAATCAATAGCTCTTCTTTGCAATTATGCTACAGTCAATTGAGTTTTGTCCTTCTCCACAAAAATTTTTTGTGACATTTTATTGCAATTTGGAATTACAAATTTTATATAACTTCATAACCATATAACTTTCCTACATTTAATTTCCACAAGCTAATGGCGTTTAATAGTGAGACAGTTGTTGTTAGCGATTGATAGCATTCATTATATTCAGAATTACTTATAACTAATTTTATTACTGGTACTAATTTCGGTCTAGAATCTCGGTCTAGAATTGAATATGTAGGTCTAGGACCTAATGCATTATATCATAGCACACCACTCCACACCGCCACCCAATACAATGCCAATAAATTATATTTTTATTTGATATTATTCAGTTTCCAGCAGTTAATCTTCAGATTTAAAATCACAGCAATTATTATAAAATTATAATTTCAATAATTAATTATAGAACCATGTTTCGTACATTACCTTTAAATAAAATGAAGCAAAATATTTCATTTTATTAATACTTGTTCATTTTAGTTTCATTTTGTGATTTTGAGGCCCAATATAAAACGCCCACCCGTTTCCACATAAACTTTTGAACCTAGGCGTAGCCGACCCTGTTTATGTAAATGTCGATGTAAAAAATTGTAAAATTTCATGCAAATTCGTAAATATTTTAATCTATATCACGAAAATAATATATGACGGTGAACTATGGAATGTCTTAAGTGTAGGAACTAATCAATCTAATTTGAAAAGATCAATTTGTCTGATTCAATGATAGATTAGTGAAAATAATATTTTTTTTGCATCGGAATTTTTCAAATTTCTTTATCAATTTTAATCATATCGAATATAAGAATATAATTTTTTAATAAAATTTATAACTTAGCGGGTTGTGGCTTGAAAGATGATGCTGGGGGGCAATTCAAGATATGAAATCAACTTAGTTGCATAAGAAATACTTGAAAATATAAATTTTTAAACTATTATTTTATTTAAAAGGATATTACAAAACGAAAGGACACATTTCTTATAAAATCAATGTCTGATGAGCAAATTTCCAAAGAATGTTCAAAAAAATGTTTTAGTGAAACTAAAGACAGCCAAAAAACAGGTGAAATAGATGCTAATTTGGGTTTCAATGAAATTGAATTGGATTGTTATGAATCATGTATAAATACATGTAAGTAAAATTGAAATTAAATCAGATTGATTCAAAAAAAATGAATCTCTTGCTCGGAAATAATATCTAATTATCCTTTTTTTCATTTCATGTTTCAGATTCAGGAGGACAGAATAATTAATTACAATTTATCTTTAGCATAAATTCATGTTTTTTTTTTTTTTTTTAATATTTATTTATTATTTTTTTTATTATTATATTTTAGAGCAAGTTTTTATTATAAATTTACACTTTTATTTATTTTTCATTTATTTATATGCACATTTCATAATTTTAATAAGAATATAATTTATGAAAATAAAGAAAATTAAAACCAAAAAAATTTTTGAATTTTATTTTTATTATGGTATATATAAAAAAAAGTGAAATTTTTTTTTTTTTTTAGTTTTACTGTTGTGACTCGTTAGAGTTAATCTGGGGGAATGTAACGTTATAATAAAAAAAAAATTCTATTCAAAATTTACCGCATAAAGTTTGAAAAAATTTAGTATTATTTATAATAATAATAACGGAAACTTGTTTTACTAGTTTCTTTTTGTTTTTAATAAATAATTATTTTATTTTTATTTTATATTATTCATTTTTATTGGATTTTTTTTTGATTGTTCACTTTTTTTTTTTTGATTAAGTGAAAATTGTTTATTGAAGTGACACTTTATAATTTAGATTAATCTTTTTGTATGTTAAAACAGCAAAAAATGATTAATGATAAAATTATTATAAATATTTAGAAATTTGTTTGAATAGAAATAATTTTAAAAAAAATTACAGTTTCATACAGATTGAAATAGTAGAGCTGCACAAATTGAGCCTATACGCAAAATCAAAACCATGGGTCCGAAAAATAAATTGATTTATTAATGAAAAAAAGATTACATAATATTAGATTTTTTTATTTAGGAAATATATATTTGAAATATTTTAAGGCAACTTGAGCCTTCAGGTTTCACCATGTTTTAGCTAGCACAACGAATTAGAGTTACTAAGTAAATAAAACGTATCTAACCATAAATTTAAGAAACAAATTAAATTTTATTCCATATTTTTACATTTTGTCTACATTTCTGCATAAATATATTTTAAATATATATATGTTTTATAAGTATACAAATATTTTATGATTCAGTCGTTTATGTAAATTACAACTAAAAATATGAATGCATACTTTTAGGCTGTCACAAATATTTCCAAATGAATTACAGTATAAACAATTAAAAGATTAAATTAAAATGAATCTATTTATATAAACAGATTACAATTAGATTGTAATTTATATAGTAAATTTATAAAACCATTATTTTTTTAGTATATATGAATTTTTGAATTACAATTCTTAAAATTATTTTATACAACAACCATTTTCTTATTTAATTCAAAAACCATACTGCTTTTCAATCTATAGTTTCGCCATAATTTTAGAAACCATTATTGTTTTATTATAACTAAGTAGAGATGTTAAAATCCCACCTAACACGTACATACTAAAATACAATTGTAGGTAAGTCGAAGGAGTTCCGAATATTCTTTATATTATTATTTGTTATATTTATTATTTATATAGTTATTAGTTATTTTATGAATATGATTTAAGAAAATATGAAATTGTATATTTAAAACGTTTATTTTACACTGAATTACCGTGTTTGAAAACAGTGTTTAATGATATTAAATATTATTTAAAAGGTCGCTATAACAAGTTTGTTGGAGCAACAACTAATAAAAAATTTAAATTATATTGCACAGATATAATATCGTTTTTCTTTAAATATAGCTTTACCCTTACTTTACCATTTTTTGGAAAATTGTAATTCTATTTCTAAAGGATCAAAATAGCAGGCATAATACACAACATCTTCATCTTATAAGTTATAACACTACCAAATAAGAATAGTAAATATAAATATACGTTCTATTAATTAAATTAATTTTTAATTATAATTAATTAATGAAAAATTAAAACTTACATACTTAAAATTAAACTACTATTTTCCAAATAAAATTTAAATTAAATCAGTAATAGTATTTTTCAACAGATTATATAACAATCAAGGAATTCCATTTAAATATAATCATAATTTTTCATATTATAAAAAGTCCTACGATCCTACGACTACGAACTTGTTTGACATCTAAATCTGACAACACAAAAATTTGACATCTTTTTGAGTGAAAATTTATCCCATTCATTTCATTTCATTTCATTTCTTGTTAAACGTCATGAGTGAACAGGTAGGTAAAATTTGTTTGTGAAAATTCGCAAAAAAAAAAATATATATATAATAAATAATAGAAGTGAAAATTTAAAAGCAAAAGATTTTAAAAATGTTTTTGTTAAATTTTCTATAAAAACAACTTTGAAAATCTAATTTGAAAGTTACAAGTTTTTCTATAAAGTTAAAAAAGGACATAGTAGAAGGACACTGTGTGTTTTTTTTTCAAGGATAAGAAAATTTTTACTGGTACACAATGCAGAAAATACATCATCTTGTGACTGTGAATAAGAGTAGTGAAAAATCCAACAAAAAAAGACAAAAATATGAAAATGTTTTAATTTTTATTATTATTATTATTTAACGGTAAGAATTTTATTTTAATTTTTATTTTGATTTTTTTGAAAAATATTTTTTAACTCAGTTTTTATGAATAATTTTATGTTTTATAACAATTTTCTAATTCTCTGGACTAACGACTTGACTAACTGATAAGACGTAAGAGAGGTCTAAGCCCTTAGGACCACTAACTATAAAATTACTTTTTCTCTATTATAAATATTTTTTTATTTTATTTATTTACTTTAAAAAGCTTTTAATTAAATTTAATTTTTGAAGATTTTCATTTTCTTATCAATTTTATGTTTGTATAAATATCTGTATTAAAATTATTATTTTTCGTCAAACCACAACGACGACGACAACGAATATTTCAATTTTAATCAAAAAAAAAAAAAAAAGTACAAAATTGAACATCAAAAGCACTTTAAACTTACACAATCTTATCTACATTATGTATTCTTCTTGTTGCTGCTGTTCATTAATAATTGAACATTATATATATTTAGAAAGAATAATAAAGATTCCGCCGCGTTTATAGTTTTACTTTAATCATATTTTAAATGTTTTATACGAATTCAGTATAAATTTGAATCTCAAATAGAAAATAAGCTTTTAAATTAGAGATTCACTGTCTAAAATATATACATACATTATAAATTCAGTGTAGAACAATAATAATATAAGAAAAATCAATAGTGCAATTTACATTGTTGTGTGTATAAAAAATTCATATATGTATATATAAAAATATATAACAAAAAAAAAATTCAATTTGTCCTTTATTATAATTTTCCTGTTACTATAAAAAAAAAATTAAAATCCTTTTTCTTTCGCTTATAATATTTAGAATAAATGTGATGTGCTATTGCACGCTGAAATAGATGTATTAAATCAAGCATTATTAGAAAAACAAAATCAATTAATTGCTATGGAGACGGCTTGTTTACGTGAATCAGATCGTCAAGTTGAATTAGAGGATAGTATAATTGCATGGCAGGATAAATATGATCGTTTATATGAATCACATAAACGTGTACAAAAAATTAATCAAAATTTAGAAGATAAATTATTAAAATTAGTTGATCGTAATTCAAATGAACGGGCACAATTAACTAGTGATGTTGCTACATTAAGTGTACGATTAGCACAAGCTAATTATAATATTGCTAAATTACAAAGAGAAATTGTAAGTATATAATTGAAAAAGTTTTATAAAAAAAAATTTTAAATTATAATTTTTAATTTATATAATAATTAATAAAATTTATAGTTAAATTTTATCATTAAAGTTCAATTAAAGGTTTTTAATAATACTATCCCAAATTATGGAAATAAATGAATATTAATTAAATATTAATTAAAAGATTCTATTGGATATTTTTGTATTTGTTACTAACTAAACATAAGTTCCACAATTTAAAATTTCCGGTTATAAAACATAATATTCCCCAAATTTTAAATTAAGAAAACTTAGGGCAATGAACTAAACAAAAAAATATAATTAAACCTGTTTAAAAAGTTAATATCAAACTAAATAAATATATTTAAAATTAAATTAATTAATTTGTTATAATAAATTTTATAAATTCATTTTTGAGAACTTTAATTAAAAAACATTTTTTTGTAGTAAAGCAAATTCAGGTTTGAGATTCATTTATTTAACTCTTAGTTTAGAATTAAAATACAACTTCATAATTCTACAAAATGTATGCATTACTGAATAGACAAATCAAATTTCGGGTGAAAATAAAAATTATATATTCGAAACTAAATATATATAAAAATATATATGTATTGATGATGAGCAAACAAAAATTCCATTTTCTATGGAATTTTATGTTAATTATTAATCTTATATTTTACAAAACACATGAATAAATCTTGTTTTTAAAATAATCGTTTCCGTAATTAGAGATTTTGAGGGAATTTCATTCGATTATTAATCTTTTAATTCTAATGTATAGGATGTGTCAGCTTTGCAAACCTTTTAATTTCATGATTACTCAATATCCTATCACTTTCAATTTTATTTCCTTATATTCAACACATTTCATTCGTAGAACTAATATAATAAAATATATAATTATTCGAACCATTGGCCAACTAATATATCAATTAAACTATTTTATTGTTATGTTATTCAAATCACGGAACTCAATAAATTTCGTTTTTAGAATTTACGAAATAATGAAGTAATTTCATTTCTATGAACTACAAACATTATATTTTTAAATTATACTCCATTTTTTTTATAAAAATATAACAATTATAAGACCTTAAAATATCCTTATTTATACGGTTTAAATAAATATTTATAAATATTTAATCTTATAAAAATGTTACAGAGGTTAAGCTTGAAATTTAAAATATATTTATTATATTATTTACAAAATAATAAATCGGAAAATTTCTGTCTGATAAGAAGTTTTTAATTCTGCTAATTCATATAATATATTTATTAAAATATTTATTTTAAATATTTAATGTCAATGTCCATTTGAAAATTCTGAAAAATACTTTTATTAAATAAGATAACAGAAATCAGAATAAAATAATATTGACCAAAAAAAATCATTATATACTAAATTAATAAGAATTTCTATAATTTTAAAAATATAAATTATATATCATTATTTCGGTGGGCTATAATTGTTTCAATTATTTGGTAATGCCATACGCTTTCCGATGTAGTGTAAAGTATATAATTAATTTAGTCATTAAATTTTATTAACGATTTTTTTATGCTTCTGTCTGACAAAGATGAAAAGAGCTTAAGATTAATTATATAATCTATCCTTTATCAGTCTTTTTATTCGTTTTGGTATATTCTGTGGCATATTTTTTAATGTATACTTTGAATTTAATTTAAATTTCTGAAAAATAAGATTAAATCTATTGAAATCAATATAAAAGAATTTTATGCTTATGCTATTAGAAGATTTAGTAGTCTCTAATATCAGCATTTCTTATCCTGTGTAAACGTTTTGCACAAATAACTATTTCGAATAAAGATTTTTGAATATCCTGGTCAAGGTATTCAATATTATTGGTAATATTTTCGTGAATTGTAGCTACGTTGTTCGCCAGTGTAAAGTTATATTACTTGTCAAATTTTTGCGTTTAATTTTTTGTATATACAATGTTGGTAAAGAACACCGAATTGGAAAGCAATAATTTAAATAATTTATTTATATTTTATTCAAAATTTTAAATAGTTGTATATTTTTACAAATTATTAATGCTTTTTGTAAATAAAATTTAGTTTTAGTCTACGTTTACATCCATTAATCTGGCAAAATTAAATTAAATATATTTAAGAACATGGTGTAAATTTATAATAAAGGTGGTAGTGTGACATATTACAGATGAGTTGCACTTGAATATAGCGATTTACATAAAATTGGTTTAATAATCTAGTTGGTTACAAACGTTAATTATTTTGACCACGACACTATTTTATACATTTATTGGACAAAACTTATATTCAGTATAAATAAAGAATATTCCAATTACTAAATATAATATGTAATTCTTTGGTATAACACAAACACACTAACACTTAAATATTTTTCCAAAAAACCCTTTAAATATCATCATAATTAAAATGTAAATTCATATAAAATTTATAATAATTTGATTTGAACCCTTTTTATATTTTCATTAACGTAATTTAATTTTCGAACAGTTTCTATAAATAGAAATTTTTATATTAAGAATTTCTAAAAAAAAGGCCAAAAATAAAAATTTCAATCTTAAATAATGTTTTTATACCTATAAAAGAAGTTTTAATCAATTTTAAATTTTCATAAAAAAAAATGTATTTTTATACATCAAATTTTCATTTCCACTTAAGTATAAATATAATTTGACGTCATTGTCGTCGGTCATTTTTCATTATTGATATTAAATTTTAATAGATTTTGTTCTTTTTGTAATTAAGACAACAGGAAGCAAAATTAAATTATACTTTATATTAAAAGATAAAAAGAAATTTTTATATTTTTATGAGTCGTGGTTCTTAATCGGTGGTACAAATATCACCACGAGACATAAGGAATCTACGGAAACTAGAAAAAATTAATTATGGCTGTTTTTTTAAATATAAATTAAGTTTAGTTAAAAATCTATAATTTTTCCTAATATAATTTATATACATATTTATAATTTTTTAAGCACAACTGAAAATCCTTGAGCATTTTTACATACAAAATTTGAAATTCACTTTTACATGTGTGTATTTATTTACGATGGGGGCGAAAAATAAAATATTGTTTAATTACCTTTAATTTTAGTAAATTTTCTCAGTTAATTAACGAAATTTTGTTACAATGTGATAACAAGTAACTAAGACGATTTTGCAATTAGTTGTTAATTTACCGCATCATATTGTGCCCTACTTCTAGGATCGAAAAAGGTCGTAATTCTGACAAATTCTCAGTCTGTCTATTTAACGAATTGATTAACTATTTATAGTTTACTTAAAAATTTAATGATATTTTGGACTGCTGGGACAGACGGAATAAGAAATGAACAAGTAATGAGAAGAATGTGTATAAAAAAAAGAGAGCTGATGGATACAATAAAAAGTATAAAGTTAGGGTATCTTGGGACATAGTATATTACGTGGCGAAAAATATAGAATTCTGCAAATAGTTCTCCAATGTAAGCTGTTTGGTAAAAGAAGACGAAGAAGACAAAAGATGTCCTGAATGGCAAAACTATTTAGAATCGCAAGTTCAAATATTGATGACCAATGTCCACAGTGAAGCAGAAACATTAAGAAGAAAAGGATATTTTCTATGTATATTCTCACTATTTTAACCATAAATAAAATCCTGTGAATTATTAATCATAATATCTTTTTATATAATTAAAAAAAAAGTAATATTTTTTGGATAAAGATATTTACGACGCATAATTGAAAAAGAAAAAAACCACCTACATAAATTTCCTTTCAAATATATTTACTATATGGAATTATAACATTTACATTCATTTATTTGTAAAAATATATCAACTTGTTGAGTTGTTCAATGACCTGATTTTTATATTCAATTATTTCAATTCCATATTTATAATTATAAAAGTATCTTAACTTAAAAAAAAGTATCATTCTATGTGATATAAAAATTCTATATAGAAAATATTTCATTTTTAGTTTAATGATTTTTATTACATATGAATTATTTTATGAATTATATTTTAAATTAATTATACAATAAAAAAAACAAGTGTAGTTCTATTTAATATGTTTTTTTACGGTTTATTGATACTAGAGAAGGCTTAGAAAAATTCTCTATTTTCTTTTGTAATTAATGTTGATATTATTATAAGGAAAACTTTTTATACTCGTGTACACATGTTTTTTTTTACGCAAATTAAAAATAAAAGTAACATAAATTTTAAAAAAATATCGGGGTTTGTTAATATTTTTAATCCTTTTCCACATTTTTGTAAAATTGTTGTACCAGAAATACACAGTTTATTATACTTATATTTATATAATTAAGATTAGAAAGAACGTAGATGTTTCAGGAATGGATTAAAGAAAGTATAAACCGACTAGCTCAAAGTATATCCTATAAATTTTGTTTTATTTTGTTATTACTAACTTAAAACATCTAACGAAAGTTCTTGAATTGATTAAATAAAATCTTTCTGACCAAATTAATAAATTTTAATCAATATTATTTTTAAAATGTTCTGTTTAGGATGTTCAATAGTATCGGGAATAAAATCTCTAGCGGTTTTGGAGTATTCTTAGTTATGGGATATAATAGTAATCATTCAAATACGTTCTCTCTCCGTCATGTGAAAACCCAGAATACGAAAGCTAGACTGATACTTTGTAAGTGCACATTCAGAGTGACAAGCTGTACTGAAGCTATACTAACTGTAGAGTTCGCAAAGTAGAGCTTCCAGCTATGCGAAGACTTTTTTTTTGTGTTGTATATTCTAATCTACATTAGCTTCGTATTTTAATTCTAAGTTTCCTCCCACTCTTTATCAATTAGCAGACGATTGTGGTAATTTTATTTCTTTGGTTCTACAAAGGAACTCTGTAAAATCTAATGGTATTAAATATTCACTTTCAAACACAATTTTTTTTTTACAAAAAAAACTTCGAAATTACGAAATCTTTTAGGATAAATATTTGTTTTATGAAACTGATATCGCTCATCAGCTCATCACCAAAAACCGTACAGGAGAGTTTAATAGCATTGAAGTTCAAAATAAGCAAACAGCTTTGCTTCACTCTGTGCACACTCATTTAAATTTATATGTGATTATGTGAGCAGTTTGTTTGTATATAAAAAAACACATAGCACAGCTTCAGCAACGCTAATAGCTTCACTCTAAGCATGCCCAAAGTGGTTGAGGCAGATAAAATCAAGCCAGCGAAAGTGCTATCGTATTGGGAACTTTTTAAACCAATATTTGATGGAATTGTATTTTTTTTTAAAATCTGAACAAAACCAATCCGCTGCATTCACAAAACTGTTCATAATCATAAAATTTTAATAACTTCTTATAAAGTCATGTAGTTTCAGAACTTTTTAGTGAAAATATAAAATAATTTTATAAATATAAATTAAATTTACTTACAAAAACTTAATTTATTTCAATTTCACCAAAGACTGACAAAATCAAATTTAATATGAACATATTTTTTTTTTATTTTTAAATAACAAACTTATTTAAAATATGCCAAAAAACTTGATAAAATTTATATTTTAAATATATTTAAATTCCAAGTAACTCCAGAAATGGGGATAAAATAAAGTATATAATATAAGACAATTTTAATCTCATTTGAGTTTGTGTTCTGCTGCCATATTTATGATATGCAAACATTTCTGTTTTGAGATAATAATTAAAAAGATTATTTTATATAAATACTATGAAGAAACAAGGAAAACAATAATTGTATATTAAAGAAAATAAAGATATTTTTCATTTGTACAACATTTTTAAAATAATATAATTTATTTGTTACCTATAAATTTGTACAATTGCGTTAACCCCTTTCAACACAACAGCTCAAAAAAACAACAACAACTAACTTATTATATGTTAAAAGTTCTTCAAATTTTCCTTTTCCTTTTTTTTTTTTTGCTTAATAGAGGAAATTTTCCTGTTCAAGGATATTGTAGATTCTGTAGTGTGTTGGGTATAGGAAAGCAAAAAAACTCTTCAGAATATAACAGATAAGAATTTATTTTTTGTGGGTATGTAGAATTTATTTTAACAAAATATTTTTGTTCAGTTCTTCTAATAAAATATTAATGAAAAAAAAAAAAAATTTGGTTGTATTTTTGTACTCCTCATTTGTACCAGCAGCAGCAACAAGAAATAAACTTTAGGGGATGATTATTTTTGATGTTGAACAGGAAATTTACCGCCTACAAACTAAAATATAGAGACAGATATTTGGATAAATATACAAAATTTTGGGGATAAAAAAATGTATTGTTGTATCTTGTATGTAACAGGAACAACAACAACAAAAAAGGTTCATGTCAAAGGAGCCACTTTTTTTTTTAATCAAATGTGGAAGAGTTTAAGTTGTTAAGGCAATTTCA
This sequence comes from Rhamphomyia laevipes, assembly GCA_963920725.1. Classification (NCBI taxonomy): domain Eukaryota; kingdom Metazoa; phylum Arthropoda; class Insecta; order Diptera; family Empididae; genus Rhamphomyia; species Rhamphomyia laevipes. The sequence continues at coordinate 14,514,319 of OY987255.1, read as the reverse complement.
TGATATTATCAAAATAATTCAATTATAAATTTATTTTTAAAAATATAATTGTAAATCTTTGTAAATGGCGGGATTTAATTTTTCGAATCAAAAGATTTTCCTTTTTTGCAACGTAATACAATTTAAAACATGTTGCTTTAGGTTTAAATTCTATATTTGATTTATTAATGGTTGATTTCACAGTTTAAGCGTAAGCTTAACTAAAACATTTGTCTGACTTAAACTTGTAAAACAAGCTCAGTGTAAAACAAGCTCACAATCAAATTTTTCTCTTAGCACTTAGCTAAACCAAAAAATGTGATTAATTGTGAATGATAATTGGAAATACTATTATTGTGAATGAAAATATATAAACTATAATAATATAAAGTGAAGCTTAAGCTCTTCACATCTACGGCTTAAGTTAAACCTCACTTTAAGGATGGCTTGAGTTAAACCTCACTTTAATGAAGGCTTATCTTTAAGTATGCACTGACAAAATAGCAAATAAGTAAAACCGAAGCTTAAGCTCTAACAAAGACTTTGCTAACAGTGTGAAATCGGCCATAAAACTTTATTGTGTTAAAAACAGTCTTACCAAGATTGTAGGGAAAAAACATTGTTTTAGCAATTTCATAAAATTAGAATGAGGTTATCAATAAAAAAAAATTAAAAATCTATTAATTTCGACGTTAACCTCAAGCTGAACTAAACTGATTGTGTTATTTAAATCCACAACTTTAAGCTAATATAGTTTTTCAATGATAATTTACTCTGATCTTAGCTAAACTTAAAAATATAAATTATTAATAATGATAAATAAAATTATGAATGAAAATGAATCAGCTGATATTTTTTTATATCTGAACTTTTTTTTTTTATAATGTTTTGAATATTAAAATATTTATTCTTTAACTTGCGTATATAATGCTTAAATTTTCAACGCTCCTCTGTTGATTTTTACATAACCTTAAACTTAAGTTAAACCATATATTCAATACAATTTCAATTAAGAAAATATAATTAAAATTGCCCATTAGAAATAAATTGATATTTGAAAAATTTTATTACAAAACATTGATATTTTTTTACAGAATAAAATAATTTAACAAAACGCAATTTAGAAACTTGTAGCTTCTATAAACATAAGATATATAACCATTTTTTTTTATATATATACATAATTACGGCTTCGTACTTCGTTCAAATTGTATTAAAATAATTAGATATGTTAAAATTGCACAAAATAATTTAAATAATAATTTACAATCAACTATAAATAAACCACATGCCGACATTGACATATTTTCAAAAACAAGTTGAATACCAAATATTTCAATCTGAAATTAAAATTATTGTTAATTAATTTTTTACAATTAATTTATTTATTTTTTTAATAATCCTTACATTTTTATCAAATTCTTCATTTAATTGAATACTTTTAATATTTTCTGTTAAAATTTCTTTGGTCTTTTTTGTATTACGTTTGATCATATCAATTATTGTTATTATTAAATATAAATCTAATAATATTGATAAAATATATAAAAATGGCATACAATTAATAAATTTTCTTTTTTGAACACTCATAATCCAATATATAAAAAATAAAACTACAACAGTTTCTGATAAACAATATGCAAAGAAAATAATTATAGGAAATTCAAATAAATTATTTAAATTTTTAAAAAAATTTAAAATATTTTTATAAAATTTCGTTAAATTCTCAATTTTATCACAATATATAAAAATCTTTTGAATATTCACAAATTTACCAAATAAAATTTTATTATTTTCAATTATATATAAATTTTTCAAAATTATTATTAATTCGTTATTTAAATTTTCAATTGCAACATAAATTAATAATAAACTACAATAGAAAATATTTAAAGCCATATTTAAAGTTAATATTAAAAAATAAGTATATCCATAAGCTAAAACAGTATTAATATCACCTTTACTATCAATTTCAATAATTGTATATATATTTATAGTTTGTATAATTAAATTAATAATTTTTATTAATATTAAATAAAATAAATTCATATAAAATAAATTTTTTAAATTATTTTTACTATTTTGAAGATATTGATATAATTTTAATAAATTTTTACCAAATATTATAATTCTTTTAGATTTAATTAATTGAATTATTAAAATAAATATTACAATTAGATTTATTATTATATAACGATTTATACCAACTAATTCTAAAATTGGATTTTCTTTTAATATTTTACTATGATCATGGATTATATCAATTGCAATTGGACCATAAAAAATAATTACAATAATTAAAAATATAATATAAATATATGAAATTGTTGATTTAGTAAATTCTTTAGTATTTTTATTAAAATTTATTTTTATGACACCAACAAAATTTGCTAAATTATAACCAATTTTAAAAATTAATAAAATAACTTGATGATTTTTGAATTTTGCCATATTGTTGGTATGCAAGCGATTATTATACTAACTAGTAATATTCAATTAGAAAAATATTTTAAGTAATAATCATTAAATATTTATTAAGTAAAAATAATTTAATATGAACAAATTAGGTTAATAATAATAATAGAAATTTTAGTTGGCAATTTTTCTATATTGGCTAATTTATTAATATTTTCATTGTAAAATGATAATTACATTATATACTTAGAAAGAATAGTTAATATTGCCAGCAATATTAAAAAACTGTTATGGTTTCTCTAATATGGGAATAGTTCAGCTGCATTCAATAGAAATTTTTTTATGTTATCCGAATAAAGAAATAATTCAATTGTGTTCAATTTTTAGGTTAAAAGTTCTTTTCGTGTAAAGAATTTTGGAACACCAAAATTTAAAAAAAAAAATATTCGGTCCCATAATATAGTCCTCCAATGTCCCTTTTTGTGCTATCCCATTTAGTGCGGTTAAATCAGCCATAAATAACTGGCTAAAGAGATAGGAAACGGCATGCAACCCCAAATTGCAGACAAGTTAAGAAATTCCACACTCTATTTCTCTAATAAAATGGCACTTGAGTTAGTTAAACTAGTTACTTGACCAAGTGCGCCTACTAACCTACTTTATCTCGGGACACTAGCGCCCCAACTATCACCTCAACAAAATAGATACGTCACAGTCATCCCGAAGCAGGTTATTTAACGAAGATGATGATAATTATTGACAGTGGTTTTCATAGGTACTTTCTTCCCAGCCCTTCATAAAATCTAAATCTAAATCTAGCCCTCCAATGGGAGGTTTTTAGGCCAACTGAAAGACTTGGTCGAGTAAGGTACAAATCTGAAGGATAATTATTAGTTTTTTACTAACACAGATGTGATCTTTGCGACTCGTTATGGTGATACTTCGGTCAAAACCTTTGTTGGCTATGGTGTGAATTATGACTTGTGCATGTTTTGTTGGAATTGTATTCACACTAGTCTGTGTTTAATATATTTATCCTGTTGGGATAATTATCGTAGGTCTTGCAACACTAATTTAATACAATTTATTAATATTTCCACATATTTGCAACATATGTTAATAACAATTGTTAATAACAATTTTGTTATTAACATATTTCCCAACCCAACAAATACCAATATCTAATTGTAAACTAAATCTATTTTAGAAATAATAATCACACAAAATTATAACAATTATAATTAGATTATATTATCCTAATAATCCCTTATATAAATTAACATGCTTTTATTACTTAAATTTAGTCTATTACAAATTCTTTAAAGTTTATAATACTCACGAACCTCATCCCATAACATTTTAAATTATATTTCAACTTACTATAAAGTTATACAATTTCTACTTTTTAATATTCCAATTTAATTTTTATTTTTATAAATACTTTTTTTATATATTTTCTCAATAATAATTTATTTTATAAATTGCAGGAACGTTATAAAACTGATATTAATCTTGCTATTCAATTACTACAATGTAAACCAGATAGTTTTGTTCCACAAAAAGTTTCATCTGTAAGTATAATACGGAAATAAATAATTTTATAATCTTAACAATTCAAAACAAAATAAAATAAAAACATTTCCAGCTTCCAAGTGATATTCAAACAAAAGTTTCATCATACATGAGACTTGAAACAGCATCACATTCTGATTCTGAAGATAATACAAGTGGTGTTGGTGTTGCCACTTCAAATTCTTATAAAGTACTTCCGGCATCTGATTCACCACCACCAGTTTGTCCATTTCCACCAACAGCAATGGTATATTCGATGCGAGGTGTTGGTAAGTGTTAGTAGTTTCGTTTTGCTTTATTTTTCATTTAATTTATTATATATTTTCTTTTCTTTCCAAGTTTAAGTTTCCTTTTTTAAGTATCTTTCTGGCTGATAAATAATATTTTTTTGTTTTTGCTACTACACTAAAGTTTAAGGAATTCTGTTTGCGAATTATATATTTTTTGATATCTATATTTTTTCTTTGCAATTTTATAATTTAATGTTTTTAATATATTTTATAAACATATTGCACATTTTTATTTTGCTTGAAATTTTTGCAATCAGGTGAGAGTAGATTAATAGAAATGAAAAATTAAATTTTATACTTTTGTAAATAATACAAATTGTAATTAACTGGTAAAGTTTTTGATTTTTTAATTATGATTTATTTTTAGTGCTTAATTGCTGACAATTATAATACATATATCAGTTAAACCTCAGTATACAGCCGAAGTGAATTAACAGTTTGTGAACCTTATAATTGAATCAATTAATTTAGTTTGGTCTTGTCAAAGCTTGTGGTTTAAGGTTTGATAACATTACCAAAATTGTTATAAAAATGAAAAAATATTGAAATAATTCAAATTTGAATAAAAGCAGTTCATGCGACCGGATGATACTTTTTTTTAAAAAATTTATCAAATAATTGTGTTTTAAACTTCGTTTTACTAATAAATACATAATTAATTTGATTTCATAGCGTCACAAGTTTTGAGAAATTATGAAGAACTACTTCCGGGAAATTGAAATTATATATTCATCAACTTCGTTCGCTTCTGCTGTGTATTGGTTTTTAATTTAATAATAGTGCGAAATTGAATGATTCATGAGGTAAATCCTAATTCTAAACCGAAGATATTATTCAAATTGGCACTGAAAATTATAATTTAAATTTTGTTAAACAATATTATATATACCATTTTTATGAAAAATATTGAATTATAGAATTTTAAGTTGAAAATGGTATATACTATTAAAAATATTTGAGTAAGTTAATTTGAAATTCGGGTAAAATTTCTTTAATTGTTTTTGAATTAACTATCAAAAATATTTTCGAGATACTATTTTCTTTCAGTATTTTTTATCTAATTTGTGTTTACTAATTTTACCACTGTAGATGCAGCGATTCCAGATAGTACAAATACTAGCATTAACAACATTAACACTATCAAGAATCATAATAATACAACAGAACAAATGATCTCACCATCAATAATTGCTAAATATTTAGAAGATGAATTAAAATCAAATGAAATAAAACATTGTGATACTTGTCATTGTACAAATGATTTAACTGTTTTAGCTGATGAACCAAGAAATTATAATGTCTGTACACAAACAATAAATTTTGGTGATAATAATACAGCATTATGTTTACGTTGTAATACTAATTTAAATTCACCATCACGTACAAACAGTCCATTTATAATGAAATTATTAAAATCAAATGATTCAATAGTATCAGAAACAAAAAGTAGTGTATCCGATTTAAATGATGATAAAATTTTTATACCAGCTAAAAAAGATGATTTAATGGTTAATCCAATATTGGGTCATCATCGTTTATGTGATCGTACTGCAAATAAAATTCATCATGCTCAACAACAACAGCAACATTTAAACGATACTGCCAAATATTTTCTAGATACACAAAATCGTAAAATGAACCGAACAAATAATAATAATGATTTAATTAATTTAAGAAAATTTACAGATAAATCTATTATTGATAATGATTTTCTTCTATTGAATAATGGTGACGGTATAACACGAATTTTACCAAATGAAAAACAACAAATTCAAAATGATTTAAAACGAAAATGTGGTGGTGGTGATAGTTTTGTACGTAGTAGTAATGGCATTAAAAGAGATATAATAATACAGGGTAAAAATAATAAAAGTGATAATAATGGAAATAATAATATAAATGTAGAAAAGAAAATTGATAGAAATTTAAATTGTGTTGAGAAATTAGGTAATTTACAAACAGCAATATCGGGCAGTGTTACAAGTTTATGGAGTAAAAATAGCGACAGTGAAGGAGCTAAATTATTTGAAACATTTAATAGAAATTTAATTAAAACAATTAAGGTAAATTTATAATAAATTTTTAAAATAAAAATAATTTTTTATTTTATTTTTATTTTGTAGTCAGATAATCCAAAACATCGTGGTCCACGTCTTTGTGCTATGCGTATTCAATCTAATGGTTCCAGTAATATTCTTTTAGATAATATTGAATCAGAAGTGACGCCAGTTGTTTATACACGTCGACAAAGATTTTTAGATGAAGAACTTGATGACACAAAAGATATAATTACATCAAAAACTTCAATGGCACATAGCCAACAGCATACCGTTGTTAATTCACCAACTTCAACAGAACATAAAATTACAACTTTACAACAAAATTGTCAATCAAATTCTACAATTATTGATATGGATAATATTTGTTCGACAATTTTAAATGGTGGTCATGAAACAACTCAACATGAAAATCATAGTAATAATGATATTACAAAATCATTTACAACAAATCAACAAATTGATACAAAATTAATAATGTTCAACAATAATAATAATAATAATCAGCAATTTACTAATAAACAATATTTAGATCAACAATTAAATCGTAAAAACTTTTTCAATAATGATCAACAACAGCAACAACATGGTCACAAAAATATTAATTACGATATGATTAATTTAAATCATGATAATTTTAATAATGGCGGTGTTGGTAATTGTGGAGGTATTGGTGGTAATTCAAGTTGTCAAAATTCAAAAACAACTTGTACCCAATCAAGTTCAATTAGTGAAATTGATTTGCAAGAAACTGCATTATTACGACGACAACAGTTAAGTCGTGTTGCTGAATGGGTACAAAATAATTCAAAAATTGAAATTGAACAACAACCAAAACAATTACAACAACAAAATCAACAAATTATTCAATCTAATACAAATTTTATTAATTGTACAACAAAAAATGATTTTGAAAATAAAAATTATTGTATTAATGATCAATCAAATTGTAATCAATATGATGATACAATAATAACACTACAACAAGAAATTTGTAGTCCAAATTATTTTGAAAAATTATCAAATGATTCTGGTTATAAGACAACAAATATTAATAATAATGGAATTTGTAATAATAATATTATTGTTGAACAAACATTAACTGATCAAATTATAAATTCAAATAATTATCATAATAATAATAATAATAATAATTATCCTAGTGATTTAATTGCTCAAAATAAATTCACATTAAATCAATATAATAATAATAATAATAAAATTATAGGAAAAACAGAAATTTTTTATAATAATAATGACATTATTGATCAACAGCAACAAATACAACACCAGTCACAAAATATTCATCAAACAAATGTTGATTTAGCACAAATGGAATATAATGTTAAACAATTTTTACTTAAACAAAACGAATGGTCAATTCAAAATTTAAATAATAATAATAATAATAATGATTATAATCAATGTCAACAATCACCAACATCATCAAATATGAGTAGTGGTATTATATGTGGTGAAGTTGGTGGTCTCGGTAGTAGTAGTAATGATGGTATTATAAATAATTCTGGTCAACAATTACAGACACCAGATTTAATAGCTAGTAATAAATTTTATTCAAATCATAATAATAATGATTCATGTCAAATTTATATACAAAATCCGCATAGAACTGAAACAAATTTGTAAACAATTAAAAAAATATTTTATAAATTTAATTTTTATTGATTTTTTTTAAACTGTGATTTAATTTAAATTTATATTTATTATACACAAATATTTTATTTTAGTTTAAATATATTTCCAATTTCTTAAAAACAAAATAAAAGACTATCAAAAATCGTGAAGTCAAATATATCATAAAATATAAATTATCGATAAATAGATTTAAGGAAATATAATTTTAATAATATATTTGAGGCTTTTGCATTATTTACAATATGGAAGTGGGGCACAAAATTTGAATATTTAGATAATTTACAATATCAATTAAACTCAATACCATTTTGAAAAAGAAATATTAACAAAATAATTCAGTTTTATGTTTTAATGAATAATTTTATCTCGTAGGAAAAGTAATATTTTTTGAAGTAGTATCATAAATAAGGATTTTTATTCGTCATATATTTCGTAAAATTGAATTTTTTGAAAAGTTTTTAATTAGAAAACTTTAATTTCAATTATTAATTATCCCACCACCTATAAATATGCAATTCCCACATTATTTAAATATTTTTATATGTATATAATATTGCCATACTAAAATTAAGCAATTTATCTCCAAAACAACAAAATAATACACAATTAAAGGATATAATTAAATTGATTTACAAAAAATAATTATTTCTATATAAAAGTCCAACCATTTAATCGTATAAAAATCATGAAATAATGATATAATAATTAAAAGCAATATTAAAATATAAATTAAACTTAATACACAATTGATATTAACTCAAATATTACTTGGAAATTATCAAATATACTATTGTATAATAATTTTATATAAATTCTATAATGCAATACTATACTTATAAGCTTATATATTTATATTTACTTAAGCTGGTATGGTTTTCCACTACAGAATTTTAAATAATAATACGCGTATTACAATACATTATAATAATATTTATTCCCACCGGTATAAATTATAATTTTTTTAAAGAATTTTCATTTTTTTGCGCACAAAAAACAATAAATCTTTAAAAAGCATAGACAAAATAAATTTATTTATATATTATATAATATTTAAAATGTAATTCCTTTCCATTAGTCAATATTTTATATTAAATAATGGCGACATATCAATATTTATCTTAATATTTAATAAACAAAAAAATTAAATTAAAAAATAGAAAATATTATTATATTTATCAGATATTTATAATTATTAATATCGTTCCTAATTATCAATAATTAAAAAAAAAAAAACCCAACACATTTTCCAAATACGTTAAGAATGCCCCACCCATGACAAAAAATATGCTTTCCAAGTATTCAATATAAATTTAGCAAAATAAAACATATTTTTTTTTTTCAATAAAATTGTAAATACATATTAAATAAATATATCAAATTAAACTGTTATACAGAAGAATGCACTTGAAATATTTCCCAAGTTAAAAAAGAAATGGTTTTCCATTTTTTTGTAAATAATGTGCAAAATATGTTGATGATTATTTAATGGTAAAAGTAATTACGTATTATAATCATTATCAACACAAACGTTCTCGATTTAATATAAATCTCAGAAAAATTAAATCAATATTTAATTAAGAGTTTTGATGATGAATCAAAAATTTTACTCCAATCTTACTATTTTCTTCCATAATAAAAAAAAGACTTAATTGATCACAACAGGATAAAATTATGTAATGGAGAAGCTGAACATATTCAGGTGATTCAAATGAAATTATTGTATAAAGATGAAGAAGCTAGTTAACTCAAATTTATTTTAAAAATACACTGCGTTTCAGCTTTTAAATACTTTTAATTTTAATTTAAAACAAAAATTGTAATTTAAATTAATTTTGTCTTGGTTTAATTAAATAAATTTAATAGCTAAATTTTCATAAAAGCAAACACTAAAAATTATATATTAAATATTAAAAAGTTTACTATAAAACCAACCGATAATTATTAGTAACATATAATAAATTAATTCATAATTAAATATAAAAAAAAATATATAATAATAAAATCAAATTTATATTTTTAAAGTAATACGAAAGAAAAACCATAAAAAAAAAAAAATTGTAGAAATTAAACATTGAATTAAACAAAAAAAAAAATATTTTTTCACAAAAATTAAAAAAATAAAATCGTCAACTTGACATTTTTTTTTTGTAGTTTATAATTTCAAAAATATATGTAATTTATAATAAAGACAAATTATCAAAAACAAATATTTGTAGAACCAATTAATTTTTTACAAAATTCAAATATTAAAAATTCAATATTTGTATGTTACCAAAATCATTGCTATGTTATAATAATGCTCCTAGTTTAAACTTTGGTAAAATAAAATAATTAAATGAAAAAGAAAATTTGCTTTTGCATTAAAGAAACCAAACAAAAAAATTAAAAGAATTTAGTAAGATAATTTCAAATTAGCTAGAATAAATAAAAAATAAAAATTAAAGCAAAACAAAATTATCATTTGCTAAAAGAAAAATTTATCATTCCATAAAGTGCTATAATTATTAATCTAGTCTAAGAAGCATTTTTAGAAAAAATAAATTATTATAAACGTATATTTCGTAATAATAATAATTCGATATTATTAAAATTATAGAAACCAAAATTTTTTGTTCTTTATAAACGACCACACTGACACTGGTGCCAACAATTTTTTCTGAAAGTTTCAAATAAAAATTAATGTGAATAATTATTAATAATAAAACACATTAATTAATTAATTAATTAGATATCAAAAAAATACAAAAATTTTGCAAATACAATTATATTAAATTCACAAATTAAAATTTATATACTCAATATGAAACTAAACCAATTAAGAAGTTGAGTGATTATTAAAATGATTACAAAAATTTGACCATTTTTCATATTTTGGTTTGAATTTAATATGTTTTTGTAATAAATGTAATAAAAAATAATTGTATTAGTTAATTACTTGATTGAAATTGAAAAAAATAACATAAATTTCGTATCAAATTAAATATAATCTAGTATAGAATCATTATCCTAATTAATAAATTACCTTCAGATTAGTCTAAAAATTGTAAGTTTCTGTTGCAAAACTATATATACATAATATAAATGAATTAATATATATATATATAAAAAAAATATTATACAAAATTGCTTGTTATTAACTGTTAAACTATAAGAACTTTTACATAATTGCACATTTTATTTATTATTTTGTTTAAATGTCAATTTAACATTAAAAATACCAATTATTTTGCTAAGATTTTTTCTGTGAAAAAGTATCATATTTTCAAAGATTCAAATAACAATTCTTCATATTAAAATTATTAATTTAAATCATTTCTTAATCAAAAGACTAAATAAATTTCCGTCTCATTTTATAATTTTAAATATTTTGTATATTGGAATCAAATGAAAGTATGTCATCATTGTAACTAAAATCCCAATAATTCTTGTTTCTTATTTACGAAATTTATATTTGAATTAATATTATTGCACATAATTCTTAAATAAATGTTACTTGAATAAATGTAATTAAATATAAACAAACTGCAGCACAACAACAACAAATTATTAATCAAATTTAAAGTAAAATGTTAAATATTTAAACTATATTTTTTATTAATGTACTTATACTTATAAAAACTTTAAAAACAAATGTGTAATCAAATTTTTATTTTAAATTTTGGCGAATTATTTAAAATATTTATATTTTTTTTGCTTCAAAATTTTATAGTTTTCCAATTATATATTTAAATTTGAATTTTTTTTTACATTTATTATGTCTTATTTTATTAAGATTCGAAATTAATGAAGCACAACAACGCTTAAAACAACGCTTCTTTTGCATAATAATAATAATAATAATGAAAAAAAGGAAGAAGTGGAATTTATATAATATGAAAAAATAAAAAAAAAAATATTGTAAGAAAATTAATTAAATCGCAAAACCAACAAAACAAAAATACAAATATTATTTAATAAATGTGTTTAAAAGTCGTATTTATTATTAAAGATTATTTTATTACTGGTTTTATTTTCTTGTTATACCATCCACTTTTTTTTATAATCAATAAAAATGTGGAAATAATAAATTTACATTTATTTAGAGCCAATGCAACGATAATTGCATGATAAAATTTATATATATATACTTACTTGTTACTTTTATAACACTAAGAAATATTGAGATTTAAATTATAGAATGTAAAGCAAGAGCTAACAACATATTTGCATATAAGAAAGAATTGGAACTCATACGACTGCATAAATTATGCATCATCCAACTTCATTTTATTGGAATTTCAATCGATGTAAAGAATGCAACACTTTTTTATACAATTATACAATTTAGAAATTGTCAATATATAATAAACTTCTTCTGTACAAACAAATACTTAAACCAATTATGGCTATATGGTATCCAACTCTGGGGTGGCGCTAGTAAATGCCAAATTGATAAGATCCAACGATTTCAAAATAAGGTAGTCCGAAATATAGCTAATGCACTATGGTACGTTAGAAACTGAAATTTACATAGAGATCTAAAGCTAAACTACGTTGAAGAAGAAATACAACAAAATTGCTGGTAAACACCACGCAAAGCTACAGAACCTGTTTCGTTGATAGAAAATTCAACCAGAAGCAGAAGATTAAAGAGAAAAAGACCGATCGATTTACTATAACTACTGGAAGTCAACTCATTTCCAATATATTCAACACTATTTTTATGAGGCCAGGGGGTGTTCTAAAAGCTACATAGAACCTAGGATAAGATTTTAAAGATAAACTGATGGTTGGCCCTTAGGACCACTTTTAGTGTTAATTCTGTGATATTTACATTAAAAATATATATATGAAATTACATAGGATTTAATATATTGATATTCTATAACTTTATTTGAAAAGTAATCTTCCATTCCCTTGTACACTGAATTTAAAAGGTTCTTCATTCTTATGACTGCTGAAATATCCAAAGTAATACCATTGTTAGCTCTTAGTCTATCATCTTTCTATATCGGTACTTGCTTCAGAATTTCATACATATAAAAATGACTATTTCAATTAAATAATATATAATTTTTATATGATATCACATCAGATTAAAGTACGAAGCATTTATTATTCCAAAGAATATTGCAGAATTTAAAAATATTTATAATCGTACATTTATGTAATAGTTTGTACGAAAAATATTTATAAATGATAAAGATAACATATTTAGCAAGGACTCTTATTGGGTATTCGCGAATGAGATAATTATCAATGAACAGACTCCTTCACTGATCTGGTAAGCTCCAATAATTGCAATCATATACTACGTCCGATCGCGATCCTAAATAAGTTTAGCAATTGAAACTAGGAGGATGTACACAAAAAATCAATCATATTTTCATTAATTGTTTTTAATAGTTCTATAGTCTCTTGCTATATCCTTCTTTCTATACAATGATAATAACAAAGATTTATTTTAAAAATTCATCTTTTGAAACTAAAATAATAGCAAACAGATGAACGATTGTAACTAATGATTAAATTACAAAGTATATTTTATAATAATTTCAAAAACATCTTAAATTTAAATTTAACTAATATCTGATCCCTTTACAAAACTAAATTTTTATAAAAAATCTCAATAGTTTTGGAAATTATGTACTTAGTAGGATCGAGAATCCGATAAATTGGAATTTTTTACAAGAAAACTTGAATATTTTTATAAACAAACCATAAAATGGTTAAAAAAAAATTAACGAATTCATAATAAAAAAATAAGGCAAAATGTATAATCATAAAAAATGATTTACAACTGAATAAATCATTAAAAATCTATCTTCGTGTGAATTTTTTACACCAATAAAATTACATAATCCAAAAAAATTGTATAAAAATTAAATTAATCATTTAAAATCGTAATTAATTATATAATTATTTTTTTTTGGTTTTTATAAAGGAGAAATTTATTTTAGCTCGTGACTCGTGTCACTGTGTTTAAGAAGAATGTGACCAACATAAAATGCATCACCAAAAAACTTAAACCTGTTTTTATTTATTTTTTATTCATTAAATATTTTTAATTTGCATTTTTTTTTAAAAAGAAGATATTAGTAATAAAAATAACTTTCTTATCATTTTATCATTTATCATGGAAACCAGAATTTCAATGATAATTTGACCTAAATAACATAATAATAAAATTCTGTTGAAGAGGTCAACAAACCAAAACAAAAATGCAATCTTCAAAAACATGCTCCAAAGATATACAAAAAAAAAACCCAGATTCTAAATTTAGATTAATCCATTAAGTCAACCAACAAGAAAGTCTAGTTTGTATAGTAGGAAATGTAAATAGAATTAAATAATCGAAAACCTGAAATCGAAAATACAATTCGTAATAAAAAAATTTTAAAAAAAATGTTAATTTATTAAATTCATGTTTTATTCATTTTTTAATCGCCATCAATAAAATAAAATCACACACAGTAGAAAATAGTAAATTTTAAAAACATAAAAGAAAAGTAAATAAAAATTTTGATTAATAAAAAAAAAAAAAGTTTTAATAAATTAACTAAAAAATATAAATAAATAAATTTTAATTAATATTTTTTATGTTGCATTTTTTTATACGATTCAGAAAATTTAATCCTAATATAGCATAAAAAGTTTTATGATCAGTCTGTCTAACACTAGTCTAAAATAGTTTAAAATAAAAACCAAACAAAAATAATTAGATAAAGATAAATTCTAAAAAAAAAAAAATTAAAAATAAAATATAAAACTTAAAATTTAATGAAATTTTTAATATTTTTTTTTTTTTTGTTTTTCTTAAAACTAGAAATTTATTATTTATTTATAAAATTTTTATAAAATAGGATTTAATATTAGATGAAATTATTTATTTAATATAATCCTGGTGTATCACCTTCTTCACCAACATACAATTCTTGTTCACTTTCAGCATAATTTTCATTTGATATTTCTTGTTCTTCGCCACTTTCTTTAACTGCATCAATTTTATCATCAACTAAAGCTGGTTGAGGTGCTGCTGCTGCTGCTGCTGCTGTTACTGTTGCTGGTACTGTTGGTTTTGCTGTTGTTGGGTTTATTGTTGTTGAAACACGATTACCATTAAACAAACCTAAAAATCCTTGAATTGGATTTTGTGGATTAGCACCAGCTGGTGGATTTGTACCGCCTTGTGTAGCCTGTTGTTGTCCTGGGAATAAATTTGATATAAATGCAAATGGTGGTCGGGTTGTAGCTGATCCAGCTGCTGGCTGTTGTCCACCATTAAAAAATCCTTGAACATTTGTTTGGAATCCTTGAATACCACTTGCAATTTGTTGAATGAAATTTGGTGGTTGTGTTACCGGTGCTACTGGTGCTGGGGTTGCATTTAATTCAGCTGATGGTTTTTCATCTAATGCTACTGGTGCTGGTGGTGGGGCTGCTGCTGATTGTGGTCGAATACTTTGAATGAAATTTGTTAATGGATTATTTTGTAATAATTGTTGAATAACATTTCCTGGTGTTGTTGCTTCAGCTGTTTGGCGTACAGATCCAACTGATTCATCTGGATTAATAACTAATAATTTTTCTTCAACTTTATCACTAACAACAACTGCGGGTTTTACTTCATCAATTTTTTGTACTGGTACAATTTCATCAACAGCTCTTAATGCATTTTCATCTTTTGGTTTTAATTCTTCTTTTAATGGTTCATTTAAATTTTCTTTCAAATCTAATTTCTCTTCAAGTTTTGTTTCTTGTAATTTTTCAACTTTTTCTAAAAGTTCTTCTTTTTTTTCGTCCTGTTTAGGTTTTAAATCAACCAAATCAACCGAACGTAGAACAATTTCTTCTTTTGGTTTAACTTCTTCTTTTGCTGCTTGACTTACTTCTTTCAATAATTCTTCTTTCAATTCTTCTTTTAATACTTCTTTCAATACTTCTTTCTCAACTATTTTTTCTTGTACTTCAGCTAATTTCTCTTCTACCAATGCTGGAACAGCTGATCGTAATTCTTCTTTTGGTACTGAAACAACTGCTACTTCTTCAATAACAACTACATTTGGTACTACAGATTCTACAACATTTACAACTTCCGGTTCAATATTATTACGTACTGTTTCTTTGGCAATAATTTCATTTAAAATTTCTGATTGTTTTTCAGCATTGGCTTCAGCAATTTCTTCAGCTTGTTCAATTTTTCTCATAACTTCTGGGACAATTTCAGCAACTGCTTCTAAATTTCTAACAGATTCAGCTTCAACAACCAATTTTTCTGCTGGTACTACAACTGGTACAATAACTTGTTCAATTACAGCTTCTTCTGCTGCCGGCACTTCAGCTTCAATATTTCTTACAGATGGTGCTTGAACTTCAACTATTTGTACAACAGGTTTTTCTTCTGTTTCAACATTTTTAACAGATTCGATTACTAATGATGCCACTTCAGGTACAACTTTTTCTAATTCAGCTACAGTTTCTGGCACTTGAACTGATTCAACATTTTTCAATTCAACTACTGGTACAACTGATTCAATACTTCTGACTTGTTCAACAGCTACTTCTGCTTCAGATTGTTTTAATTGTTCAACAATATTTTCAGGTGCAACAACTAATTCAGATACCTGTTCATTTCGTTTTTCATCTTTAGCTACAGGTAAAATTATTGCAGGTTCTAAATCGACATTTCTAGCTGATTCAACTGGTTTATTTTCATTTAAAATAACTACAGGTTCAATAATTTCAATATGAACTGGTATTTGATCCTTTTTTAATTCAGCATCAGGAACAATAATATTTTGTTCTTTATTAATTTCTTCAGATGGCACTAATGGTAATTCTATTTCACGATATTTACGATAAATTGTATTTGAATGCACTAATGTACAAACCGTAAATAAGAATAATAATGATAAAATTAACCGCATTTTGAATAAAATAATTCTTCTTCTTTTTTTAATAAAATTTAAATGTTTTTTGTTTTTTTTGTTATATTTAACTAATCCAAAATTTAATCCACACTTTAATTGCAAAAGAATCACTTATCTATCGGTATAAAAACAAAACAAATTTATTTAAATTTCTTGACTAGGCGCCAGCAGCCGACCAAATAACTTGATGTCTTAAAGAAAACTGATCAAAATCAATTGAAGAAGCGCATTTATAGGTGATCGCGAAAGGTAATATTTAAAAAAAAAAAAATCAAAAACTTTATGTACATATGTATATATATTTTTTTTTGTATATTGGACATGCCAATGACCCGTTATTCTCTCTTTTGTACATATTACTGCCATCAAACATATACCGTCCTAAAAGCAACAGCAACGACATTTGTATATAGCAGTAAAAGAAGCAATATTATTATTGCGCTATCTTCAACTATGGCCAAATACAATAAAAAAAAATTATAAATAAGAAGACAGAAACTTTTTTTTTTTTTGTATTTATTTGTATTTATATATACAAAATATGAAATTCAAATCTTTTTTATACCGCAAAAAACTATAAAAGTGTTCTTTGTATGCCAATTGGAATTATTATATACATCCGATTCCATTAGAGCCTATCACACGACCACCACTATCATCAGCAGCAGTTCATCAGTATAATCTCTTTTTGCTTTTTTGTGTATTTCTCGTTTTGAATTTAGTTTCACTTAGGATAATGTGGAAAATTTGGTATTATTTTTGTTATATGCATTATGCAAATCATTACAGTACACAATTTTAAGGGAAACTTTCGGGATATTTTATTTTTTCGCTTTATATTTCCATTTTAACCCTAACACTTAAGACAAGCTTTAATACTATCATGAATGTGCAATAAAAATAAGTCCATCTAAACGAAATTTAGGGACTAAATCAACGAAAACGAATAGCATAGTGATCAATATCCATTGATTTTAAGAAATTGTTTTATTTAAGAATGCATGAACTACGATTTTATTTGACATGGAAATTTAATTCGCAGGTCTATGGTTCTTATGTAGCCAGAATCATGCAGAAATCTTTAATTATTATTTCTTATTCATTTGACTATAATTAATTATAGTTTTTGTCGAATTAAAAGTTAAAAAATCTCACACCTTTTCCACCCTCATAGTTCCATTATCCAGCATTTGCTCCTAGAGAAAAGAAAAGGTATAATCGGATGGAATTGAAAGAAATTAAATCCACAGAGGAGATAAAGGTTACAGGTCTTTTATTACTCCCATTATATTATATACCTTCATTATCCCAATCTTAAAAAGTGTGTCAATGTCTTATATAGATCAGCAGAATCAATGGAATTTTCTGTGTCCAATACCGCCAAAAAAAATCTTTTGAATCTGTAATACACTGTCCATAGAATACCTCTAAATTTACTATACATTATGTTAATAATTGTTCTTCCTTTTTCTTAGCAATCCTTTACTAATATTATTTTCTTATTTACTTTTAAATATTCTACATTGAAACAGTGCAAATTTTAGCTCAAAATATTAACAACTTTTATATATTTCTATATAATTTTATGTTGCACATTTATATCTATAACATTTTTGGAGCAAAGTTCTTAGGATGAAGATACTCTTATGTACAAATTTTTTTTTTATTTCAGTTTTTACATTTTATTTGTTTGTCCAGAAAATATTCAATTTTTTTCTTATTCCCATTTCGTTTGAATATATTTTTCTTTGATATAGATTTTTTTTTATCTTCTTACCATCTTACCATCCACTTTAGGTGGCTATACGTTTTCCAGGTTTCAGGTTTTTTTTTTCTTTTTATTTATTATATTTAGTTTAAAATATAAAGTTTTAAAACAAGGCACAACAATAAATTAAGAAAAAAAAACTTTGTTGTTGTGTAATTTAGTTTTGTAACCAATAATAAATCTAAACTGAACTTGATGTATACCACAACGATGAGATGAAGAAACCGTGCTCGATGTTTATATTTAGATAACAACCAGAACAACAACAACAAATAACATTTTTTTAGCATTAAAAGGGTTTTTTTTTTCATCATCTTCTTCTTCTTCATCTTTTTTTTTTAGATACCAAAGATGGGAGTAAGGTTTTAATACACCTTACTCCCATCTTTGGTATCTAAAAAAAGGAGAAGAAGAAGAAGTAAAAAAAAACCCTTTAAATATGCTAAAAATGTTACATACATAAAGATTGTAAAAAACTAGTGTCTCTAGTCTAAGAATAGAACATAGACGGCTCCTTTAAAATAAAAACTAATGAAAATATTCTGCACATCAACAGAGAGACTATGATGATGATGATGATGATGATCCAATGGTCATTATCATTTATTATTGGAATTCTAGCATAAAAACGAGATAAAAAAAGATGTACGATGGTTATTTTTATGGTTAGTTGTTATTTATTTATTTAGTTTTTTTTTTTTATGTTGATCAAGGTTTATTTATAATGCTCGTATAGCTATAACATTTATTATAGACGCACTATAAACAACAAACCTTAACTAACTATTAACTATTATTTTTATATATATATACTTGTAGTTATGTATACGCAATGTTCCTTTGTATAATTGAAAGTTAAATATTTAGAGAATTGATTTTATGTTCGTTAAAGGATAACTTTTTTTTTTCGTCTTGTTGATTATGATGATGAACAAAGAAAATTCTTCATTCAAACATTAAAAAAATAAAATAAAAATAAAAATAATTATTTTTATTTTTAGTTCTTGTCTAGTCGTCTATTATTATAATTTATGATGAGTTTTTTTTTTTACTTTTTTGTACCTTCTTGGACATAATTTAATGGTTTATCTTTTAAGTTCTTGGTAAAATGATGGTTTTCTTCTTCAGACCTTGGAAATAATGAAATTTCTGAATTTACTAATTTTTTTTTTTTATAATATATAAATAGTAATTCATGGAAAACGCCAATTAGATGGTTATAAAAAATATATAAAATATATATAAAAAAAATTCAAATAAATTAAGATGAACATTAAACTAAAAATAGATATTTTTAATATTATTATTATATAGTTAATTAAATTCATAATTTGTTATTTTTATATATTATATTAATTCACCATGATTTTTAGAAAATTAATCAATTTTATTCTTTATAATTATTTTTATATAATTAATTTAAGAAAATTACTTTAAAGTATCAATAAAAAAAAAACTTAATCAATAAAATTTATTCGATTTTTAAATTAAAATTATATTTATAGAAAAATTAAATTTATAATTTCAATAAATTATTTATATATTTTATATTGAAAATTGTAAATTGAAGAGAGGTCAGATAATTAAATTTTAATTTGAACTTTTTAATTTGTAGATTTTTGCAATTTTATTGTAATTATCATTATAATTATTGTAGTAAATAAATTTTTTTAAACTTAATAATAATAATTTTTAAGAAATATGATTTGTAAAATGATAAAAACATCTAATTTTTTTTAATAAAAATTGCTTAATCTTTCCATATTTAATATTAGATTAATTGCATATTTTTTTTTTTAAATTGATTCTATAGTTTCATTACATTTCAGTGAATAATTCTTATTCTTACTATTTTAAATTTTCATATATGCTTTATAAAACCGTATAAGAAAAGATTCTATCGATGATTTTGTACTTTTTTAACAGATCAGACATTGAACTTTATTACTAATTGCCATTTTCTAAGACCATATGCTATAAAACCATAAATGTTTTATCCTTTATCCATGCAATTGGATGAGAAATCATATTTAATTGTATCCATAGACATTGTTGCTATAGACTTTGTTGCTATAAACTTTTTATTTAACCCTTTCACATAAAAGGGTCATAATTTTTTTTAAAAACGGAATTACCATACTAAGAATTTTCAAAATTTTCAATATTATCTTCAATTTAATAAACATATTTTAAAAAAAAATTAGAATTAATCCAAATCTTCATAGACATTAAAACAATGTTTAATAAATTAACATTTTTATTTTGGTACATATCCATAATTTTAATTATAGTGTCAATAATAATATTGAAATAGTTGCTAATTATAAATTTGACTTATATACCTATTTTTTTTTTTTCAGCTAAAATATTTAAAATAATCTAAATTGATTAAATAAACATAAATAGAAAAAAAGTATGCAAAACTAAAATTACTTCAATGTAAATAGTCGATTTTTTTTTTTAGTTTTTGGAAAAGTTCTGACCCCAAATTCAAAATGTCAATAGCAAAAAAAAAAAACTTTGCTAAATACAAAGTTAAATACAACATAAAAAAAAAAATTGAAACCATTAAATGTAAACAAGTCAAAAGCAAAAAAAAAAAAATGTTAAAAAGTTCAACAAAATTAACACTTACAGAATTTATGAGTAAAAAACTATAATAACTAAACTATCTATGAGTAACTTTAACATATTTTAAGTGCCTAGAAGTAAAGATAAGAAATATGTTTTGATTTTTTTTAATCCTCGCTAATGAGTAAAACGTCAGTTTTAATGAAATTATTTTATAATAAAAATTTTATATTATCGACTCGTGTGTAGATTTTTATATAAGAAAAATTCTTATCGTAATTTTTTAATTATATATTTTTATGTTTTAACTATATAATTACAGCATAACAAATTTTATCTTGACTATTTTAAAGTTTATTATCTTCTATTTCTATTTATAGAGTCTATAATTATATTGTCCTTATATCAATTAAATTAATATGTCATGGGTAAATAGTTAAATATTAAATAGTCATGAAAAAAATAAGCTATATTTATTAAACTATGCAACTATTTATCCGTGGGGCTTTTTAAAAACTTACGGATAGAATAAGTTTTAAAATTAAAACAAGAATTTAAATTTTGTGAACACATACATAAGTTTAAACCCGAGGTTGTTTCTCGCTATAAGGTTATTTTCGATTACATAACAATAACACTTATTTATTCCACGTGGGAACATAGGGCCTCTGTTTCTGTATAAACTTTCTCTCGTGTTTAATTCTGACCATATGTCATGTTTATTTTCTTGATTTCATCCTGAACCGTTCTTCTCCATGTATTTTTGGTCGTCCAACGTTTCTCTATACTTGAGGATTCCAGTCTTGTCTGGCAATTGAGCTTGCAGGTCTTCGAAGCGTGTGGCCTATTCATTTACATTTCCGTCTTCGTATTTGTTGGAGAATTGGTGCTTGCTCTTTGTCTTTAATGTGCCATAATCGTTCGTTATTTATTTTCTGCGGCCAGAAGATCCTGCATATTATGCGTAGCGACTTGTTGACGAATACTTGCATCTTTCGTTGCCATATAGAAGCAGGTTTCGTTACCATATAGAAGCACTAACTTGACGCAGGAGTCAAGTCATATTAAGTTAAAAGTCTTAACTTAATTTTTCTTGTTAAGTATTTTTTTCCTAGTCTGCGAAATGCAGCCTTTGCTTTCTGTATTCTGTTTTATATATGTCTACATTTTTATCTTTAATTTAACTTGTATAATTATTGTATAATTCATTTAAAAAATCTCTTCCATTTTTACGTCACATCTAAATCACAAGTTTTATCTTAAGGAATGACCCCAAAGAACATATGTTGTATTGGATACAATCATTTGTAGGTACAATCATTTCGGGTTTTCTAGTGTTTGTAGCTGCTGTCTTATAATGATATTTTGTAGATATTGTTTGATTATTCCTCTTCGTTTCAATTTACTGATGATGTAGTTAAATTATTTATATCGTAAAATATTATATGACTTCCAATCTAGGTTTATAAATCGTAATTCTAACTATAATTATTTCAATAGTGCTAATATTAGTAGCGTCTATTTTTTCTAAAAAGTCATTAACTGATTGAGAAAATACCCCCTTCAAATGTGGATTCGATTGATTATGTCACAAAATGAAGGATTTTTTACCGGACAATATTCATATATCCAAAAAAATTAATAACAGAACACTACCAATCAGTAAACTGGAGTATGATTAAAAAACTGTTTATCCAATATTCAATTTGTGACATAATCAAGAAATATTTATAAAGAACAGCAAAAAAAATTTGGAAAAATATATTTTAATAATTTTCATGATTTTATTAAAAAACAAAACTGCTCACCTAGGAGTAGCTGAAAATACGGAGTTTGTTGAAACATAGTTTTGTAAAATGTGTCCAATATGGATTTAAAATAATTCAGAATATTTATATAAATATACACGAATTTAATTTTTTTTAAGCTTTGGAATCGACACTTTATGAAATGGTGACATGTAATAAGGCAATACGACATAAAGCCATTTATACGAAAAATATAGGGATTATGGCTTTATATTTAATTTGAAGGATTATGACCTCGTCGCATGGCCATCTCATGTCACCTTAGGAAACATACAGAAAATTTTTAGTGCATGTGTAGTACAGATAAGAAATATGTGACTAGTAACATGTATTTCCATTTTTTCAATAAATTTCTCCATCACAATACTCGCAGTTATTTGATAAATCAACGTAAAATCTTGTTTTAAAGTTGATAATATTTTTGTAAAGGAGTCAAAAAAGTGATACGTTTACGTTCATCGAACTTATATACAAATTACAACGATTTTATGACATTTTACTTGGAAGAGATTTTAATAATTTATATAATAAAAATAAAAAAGTTATATGAATAAATTATCACTTAATATGCTAATAGAGAATGCATTCTAATGTTATTTTATGCATATTGAAAAATTTAATCGTTCCTACGATCTTAGAAAGCTAACGGATTCAAGTTATAAAGACACAAAGTTTGTTCCAATTAAGTCACAAACTATAATTACATTTTCTTAAGAATTTTCTATTTTTAGATTTTCATAAATATTTGTATTTATATATAAGAAATAGAGAAAATTATTTAATTTAATTATTAATTTTAATTAAAATTATATTAAATTTATATCAGGTTCTGTTGGAGGAATTTTAACCTGTTTACAATTTAAAATGAAAATATTTTGAAATTCTTGGATTATAAATTGCTGTCAGTATAAATTTTAAGTATTTTCTGCAGAAATTGGATTTAATAAATAATTTTATAGTTACTTCTTAAAAGTTTTGATGGCTTGGTTATTTTTTTTTTGTCAAACTCTCAAAATTATTTTTATTTAGTATAATAAAAGTATCCTGAAATTGTATATGTAGTGTACTGATTGATTATGTTTTCTAAAGTAGCTTTACCAATGTAGAAAAGAAATGGCATTTGTTCAAAATTTACATTTCTTTTTCTTTGTAATTTGAGGATTTTTTGGATGAATAAACTGTCAATTAGTCGTCCTTAATATTAATAAAATCTAGTCTAAAATATCCAATTGTTCTGATTTTATTGCCATAATATTGTTAGACTTTGTGGTTATTATAAAAATAGAGGTCCATTCAAAACTGAACCACAAAATGACTTTCTGATTGTAAAATTGTGAAAACCGATCAATAAAAAATATTAACTTTGCGGTTGGTTAACGTGGTGCTTGCTGGTTAGCGTTAGATAGTTAACTCAAAAGAATTGTTGTTCAACATCAAATGTGTGCCTTCGCTGCGATTTGATATTATGTGGAAATTTATTATATTGTGTTTGATGGGAAATTTTATGAACTAGCAGATTTCCTATTAATTTTGTATATTTTTAAAATTGTATACCTATTAGATTAGATTTTATTTCTAGTGACCAATAGACCTTCACAATTGACTGCTGTTCGGCTGCTGAATTCGCCTCATATTACGCAGAGAGATGAGATTGATTTGTCTATTTTATTATGGTGATAGTTAAGTCGACAGTGACTTGTTAAGAAACCGGATAAGAGTTAACTTTGTAGTTAAGTAGTTCGGGTGTTTTTTTTGTGATGATGGTATGATCTTTTTAGAATAATAAATATTAAACAACCTGGAGTTGTTATACCAAATGTTTTACCCATTCTTTTTATAACCACTAATTAAATTTATTTACATATGAAAATCAAGTTAATTTTATTTATCACAACGATTATTAAATTTAAATTTTTCTAAGTATACTTTGTTATCAGTTCAAAATTTGTAATTAGTATTAGGAATATAAAAGTATATTTCGTATTAACATTACTTTAAAATATAACAAATCGATAATTGCGTAAGTAGTTATATTACCTTTTACTATACTTTCACAAAATATTTAAATTCAAGGGAATCTACTTCACAACAAATTAGTTATAATTATATGGTAGATAATATTTTGATATTATTCAAATTTTAAGCAATTTGTAAAAAAAAAAACATATTTCAATTTCAAATAACCAAAATTTCATAGATTTTTAATATTTTTCATATTGCAATTTCTATGTAAACAGATAAATATTTTCAACATAAGGAATAATCACAAGGGAAGTTACAAGAAAAAAGCGAATGTAGTATATTGACAACTTTATATATGGGAAAACAACTTGATAAATATTTACTGGAATGGTTACGCTGGAATGGGTTAAGGAAATCGGTTAATATATTTCTCACAAACGAGAGCTTAAAAAGTAATCGCATTTAGAAATCTTCAGTTTATACTGTTCGTTTATATACTGTTTGAAATAAATCGGCACTAAATATCGCTTCTTTTATTGCGGGGCATTTATTCTTGTGAAGTTTGTGCAGCTAAACCTAGAGATTTTTGAGATTATGGTCACATAACATTCTACAAGAGCTTAGAAAACGATCATTCATAATTTGCTGGGGCAGTAATGCAATTTATAAGCTTTTTTGTAAAGAAAGCAAATCTAACTTCAAAAAGAATAGTTTTACATTTTATTTCAAATACTGGAAGTTCTTATAATTACAATGTTTTCGATTTGTTCGACCCCTGAGCCTAACTTTTCCATATACTGAAAGAATTGTTTTGTTTCTTCTTAACAAAATTCTCCATTTTCTATACTAAAAATACATTATATTCTTAGAAAGTAAAAATTTCTATATTTATCTTCTCCTCTTACGATATTTATTTAAAAAGTTTTTTTTTATATAATATAAAACAAAACAGAAAATAAAATGTTTATAAATAAATTGCATTTTTTTTTTTAAGATCTAAAAAGCCTGGTAAAACTATATAAAAATAACTCTTTAAAAGGTTATTGCCATAAGAATTACAAAAAAAAAAAATGGTTTTTTTTTTCTTTTCTGAAATATAATTTCTTGTTAAATTTCCACTTGCAATCAAGCCAATGTCAAGTTCAAGAGCTGCAATGAAAATTGACTGTCTTTTTTTCTATATCTCTGCTGCTTTTTGCAGGCCACTTTAGGATTGATTACCAAAAAAAAAAAAACTGAAAAAAATATTATCAGATTTATCAGCAAAAAAAAAAAAAAATATATTTCCATTATTGCAAAATATTGTAAAAAAATATAAATAAAAAGTTACACAATGTCGACGTCCATCGATGGATATATACATAAGAAATGTTCTGTTCTGATGTTCATCCATTTTCTTAGCGTTTGTTTTATTTTGGTCAAGCGCCCCTCCGGTTAGTGTCTGAAATCACGAAATTTTTCGTATTCATCATTATATTTGTTGGATTGGATTTTTTTTTTTTTTTAGATGTAGAAATTGTTTACAGAAATTATTACATTATTTTAATGAAATATAACAAGAGATAGTACAAAGAAATAAAGAAATACTGAAAATAGCCGGTAAACTGGTTTTGTTATGTGCAATCATGGATGTACCAAACAACGTTCATCCAGACATTATAAATTATTAGTTCAAACTCGTTTTTTTATTTATATA
The DNA here is from genome assembly GCA_963920725.1 of Rhamphomyia laevipes. NCBI lineage: Eukaryota > Metazoa > Arthropoda > Insecta > Diptera > Empididae > Rhamphomyia > Rhamphomyia laevipes. The sequence goes on along the minus strand of OY987255.1, from coordinate 14,487,636 downwards.
TAGGTACATAAATATCCTTTCTTAATGCAAAATGCAATTTTTTTTTTTAAATTTTTATGTATAAAATATTTATGTATTAAATTTGTGAATTTTATTTTTATGTTGTTTGAGTATCAATTTTATTTGCACTAAACTAAAACTCGAACGTTTTTGCTTTATCAAAAATTTATAAACTATAAATCTAAAGAACATTCAAGTTTTATATTTATAATTTTTCTTTCATAGATAATATATTTTTAATAATTTTATAATAAAATTAGATAATTTGAATAATTTTTTAATTATATAATTATAGAAAATGTAAAAATGTGAAAGATTATGGAAAATAAATCAATCAATTTGTTGTGATATTTATAAAATAAAATTAGAAATTATTATCAAATATATTTACAGGGCAGAAATGAATAATGAATGAAGAAATCTTTTCGAATATCAACTGTTTTATTAATAGTATTAATAGTATGAATGCATATAGAAGCAAACCTTAATCAATCAATTTGAATTTTCGAAATTGAGCAACCATAGTTTAATAACAAAATTAAACAAAATAATTAATGTTAATATGAAATCATTCAATTAATTGTGAGCATAATTCATTAATCGATTTCAATGTATTCGTACTTTTTTTTTTTGCTAAATAAATATAATCATTTCTTTATATATATTTATATATTTAACCCATTAAGTATATTCAAATTTACATTTATATATAAGGATAAAACGATAATTTTTATATTCAAAGTTTAAATGAGCGCAACGCAAAGCAGTTATATTGACAACGATTATGGGTACAAAATGTTAGTTAATAAATCGTCATATCAATTTAGTCTGATTTGAATATTTTAGTTTTTATTTCTAATATGTACAAATGAAAGAATTGTTTTAAATAGTTTGGCCAGTCACTTAGGTCCTGATTTCGAAATACGATGATGTACATAATTGCGGCGATAAATGCATCATTCATTGTTCATCCTGTCGCATGCAGTTGCGGTTTAGATGTTTCGGTTATTATATCATGAATAAATTACATAACACAGGTGAGTTCAGGAATAGGAACTCATTCTGAGATTATAGGTCGTAAAATCGTGTGGTACAGTCAACAGTTGCGTTTTTATTGAATGGAAAAAATTACGAGTATATGTACAATTAACAGCTTGAATACGTTAATCCACTGTGGATTTCTTTTTCCAATTTAAGTGTACATAATTTGATTGCAAAACGTGGTGGATGTAGTAAGACCTAATAGTCTCATTACATGCTTTCTAAGAATCCCATGTTCAGTTGCAATTGCCTTCTTCATTTTTAAATTTATCGTGGAATTCTTTGTATTAGAATCCCCCAGAACGTTTTTGTATACGAACAACTGTTTTGCTAATTCCATTTTAAAATTATATATTTTAGAGCTTTTAATAATCTGTACCAGGGGTAACATATAATATAATGCAGATGAACTAGCACATTTTTGTGATAGATTCTGCTTTTTCTTTACAATTCTTTTTAAAATTTTAAAATTTAATCTGATACATTTATTAATACTTTTAATATTAGAAATTACCGAAAATGTAAAATGTAAAATATATAAATATATATTGATTTACTTTCACCTGCAAAATAACTGCCTAATTATTTTAAATCAAAAATAAATAAGAGTAAAAGTTTTAATTTTTAATTTTACTTTTGTTTTTGGGTTTTTTTGAATAAATTTAAAAAGAATTTCACAATAATTACGTTCAATTTTTAAGGATTTTGAATACAAGTAAATATTTTTATTTATTTAACACCTTTTTTTCTCATATATTTTAAATATTGACTTTTAAAAAACACGACATTGACACTTAAAATTCAAAGCTTTAAATTGTTTTTAGAAAAAAAAAAAACCCAAAAAACGTGCACAAAAAAATACTCAAATTTAAAACCATCCGAAAAATTACAACACGTAAAAATTAAATATTTGATTAGATATTTTCGACGTATTTGACTAAGTTTAACCTAAAAAGTAGAAAGAAGAAATGGTAAATTTTGTTTAATTTAAATTATAGATTTTTAAACTTTTTTTGCTATTTACTTTATAATTGCAATTATAAAATTGACCATTTGCAAAATAGTTAAAACTGGAAAATAAAATATGATTAATTTTTAACGTATATTCAAATTATATCAAATTAAGTTTATGAACTTGAAATAATGAAGAGTTTAAATTACATATAGGTAGATACATCTAATAAACTAGACCCACCTCCTCGATAGATTAATTTATATATAAAACTATCATAAAAAATATTAAAATATAGATTATTCTTTTAATCATATTATATACCATTCTGAGATTGAATTCAACATTTTTCAAATTAAATTAGTAATTATATAAATTGAAATGATTGTTTTTCAAAATTTTTTAATCATTTTTCAAATAAAATTAAACAGTTTTCAACAATTTTTAATCAGTTTTCAAAGAATTTCTATTCTTATTAGATTAATAATTCTATTTGGAAAACGATTTGAAAATTTTGAAAAATGATTAAAATATTTTGAAAAACGATCAATTCGATATGAAAAATGATTAAAATATTTCGAAAAACGATTAATTTAATCTGAAAATGATATAATTATTGAACAGACATCTGCAGTTAGATACAACTAAAAGAAATGTATAGGTGAATCTAAAGAAGTTTTAATGAATATATTCTAAGAAAGAATTTAAATATTATTATTTAAATTCTAAATATTACACAAAAACTAATTATTGTTAACTAACTTGTGTAGTTAGTTCACTTCTATAATGTAGATTAATTTATGGCAATTGAATATTGCTTTCCATAAATTATTCCAATTCTTTTTACGATTTCAACAAAAAAAAATCCTTATATATTAAATAATATATAAATGCGATGAACTTTAATGTGTGCGATGAACTTTATATCGGCCCAATAAAGTAAAAACGCTCTTAAGAATGTGGCACTAACTATTAGTCATATTGCACGGGACATATCTACGGTGTCGACAACGCGAATGAATTAGCTAGAAAACGTAAGAAACTGGAGGTTATATCACCCACCCACAGTAAAGGTAGCTTTGAGCTTAAAGAATTGATCTGATGATTTTCATTACCATCTTTGGCTTTATAGAATATGCTTTGGTCACGTTTTCAAAATACGATGATGTTTTGTAAATATTTGTATAAGTAGCGGAGATGGATGCATGCTTTCTGTGCTTATGTCTGTCCTGTCTCATGTACATGTGGTTTAGGGTTTCGATTATTATATCGTGAATATATTGCATAATTCATGAGAACCGATTCTGAGATTAGGTCATGAAATCGTGTGGTACAGCCAACGACAACGTATTAAATGCATTGAAGGAATTATACGAAGCTGTACTAAATGCATTGAAGGAATTAAATGCATTGAAGGAATTATACGAAGACCTATTGATTGGTCTAATCGAAAGCTTGAATATGTTAATCCCGGTATGTTTAATCTCAAGTCTACACACATACATTAAAATTATTCAGTCGAGGTTTATGTACATTTGTAACTAGGATCAAGAATCAAAATTACCCAAATGAAATGAGTCGAAATTAAAAAAAAAAGTATTTCCATATATTTATACTAAATGTAAAATTAAATTCTTCTATAATATTCTTTTTTATAACAGAATTAATTAAATTAATAAATCATTTTTCTTTTTTTAAATTATATTTTTTCATACTAATGTACTGAAGATTTCCACGTTATCAGTAATTATATTTTTATATGTTTTTGTCAAGTCATTTGAACTTTTATGATTATTATCATATTTTTAACCACAATAATTATAAGTCAACAATTTTTTCATGATCATTGATACGCCATCCACAATTTCAATCCAAAAAGATTGGTTCGTAATAATATTAATTTGAATTAAATATTTTACCAAACCTAAAAAATAAATGTATTCACAAATTCGAATAAAACTGTCACGTATATAATAAAAAAAACGTTTAAAACATTATTTGCATTAAAAACATATATGCGTTTTTTGTATAATGAATAATTAAAATTATTTTGTGGTGTATTTTTCTAATGCATTTTAATTGCACGTATAATAAAATAACAATCGTAAATCACCTAATGTGCTATTAATATACTTCAGGTGAAAAAAACATTGCGGTTGCAGACACAAAATTATTTTGAACTTGCTCTGATTTAAAATTGCATTTCCGCGCATTTACTTGAAATACAAAATAAGTTAAATTGATATTTTACAAACCACAGAGTTTAATTTTAATTGATGCCATTTGAAAATTGACCTAAAATTAGTTATATATTTGTAATTTTTGTTTTCCAGTTACAATTCGTGGTTAGATTTTTTTATAAGAGGATAATCAATTAATAAAGTATTACACATTTATAGATTCAATTTTGTTTTATAGGTGAATTTGTTTTGTGATTGTTGATTTGTAACAAGCTTGTCTTCTTATTGCATTTTCAATTCATTTTTTAAACAGTATGTTTGTCAAATAATCCAAATATTTAATAATTTCCCAAATACTCCACAGAATAGTGTATAAAAGTAATTAATATTTAAATCAGAGAAATTCATTTTTATTTTAAAAACAATATATTTTAAAAGACAAAATTATCTTAATTCATTTTCTAAGTACAATACGTAATATTTTTGCAGACAAAAATTGATTTTTTAAAAGAACCCACGTAACACAATATTAGTTTTGGGGAGTTCTAAATTAGAGGTATTTCACGGGCGAGTGGTACCTACCCAGACCTTAATCTAATCTAACACAGTATGTAAATCGAAATTTTTAGAAAAGTCTATCTATAAATAATTTTTTGCTGCAGAAATTGAATTAAAAAAATCATAGTTTTAGAGAATATACATAATTTCTGGACTGTATAAAAATTGCACAAAACTGCCAAATAATAGATTTACATTTGAAATTGGAAATGTAATTTTTTTTTATAGAAATCAGGCTTTATTTTGATCTACAGAAATTTATTGAACATATGTAAAATTTTCCATAAAAATTAATTTTAAGAAATGATAATAAATAATGATTCATAATAATTGTAAACAAATTTAACTGAATCAATTGTAAATTAAAACAGTTTTTGTAATTGAAATATATTAAATATAAAAATAATATTTCTTTCACTATCACTACAACTCATATACAAGCATTCCTTTCTAATGATACGAGATTTCCAGACTTTGTATCGCAATTTGGACATTATAATTATATGAATTCCAAACCATAAGTTTCATTTGAATGTAGAAACATTAATTTAAACAAGCTAATTAATTTAACTTCATTTGTTGTCACCGTTTAGCATTCCCCCCGGGCTTAAAATCACTGCAATTTTTATTACTGATTGATATACTTATATAAAGCTGAATCAATTTAGAGTGACAATCAAGTCCTGGAATTGAATCCGTGACTGTAGTGTATAATAAATTACTAAGTATAATAAATAACCTTTTTCGAACCTTTCAGATTAATATTAAAATTAATTTTGATAAATTTGAATGTCAAGTTCATTTTATTAAATTATTCTTTATGTAAATATATTTTGTATTAATTTACAAAATAATTTGATAATTCATATACTAATACTATAGTTAAATAATCACATTAATAAACTTTATCTGTTATATAATTTCTGAGTTTATAATTAATATTTTTTGAGAAGCGTGACCGATTTTTAATCTATAAACTCAGAAATATGATAAATTAATTGATTATTTTTTTTCAAGAAAACATTTTATAATTTATATATAAAATATATTTTGAACACAAGAGGAATTAAAGTTATTAAGTTCAATATAAAATGCATTTAAATCTTTTGGTTCGGCTTTTTTATTTAAAATATTAAAATAATTATACAAAAATTTATATTTTATACAATTCTAATATTTAATTTTAAAATTATCAAAAAACTACAATCCAATTTTACCAATATAAATAAATTTAAATAATAATTTAATTTATTCATTTAATTAATTTTATATTTAAAAATATATTTTTATATACATTTTTCATGAATATATAAAATTTTATAGATTCTTTTAATATTTTCCAATATTCTAATTATTTTTTATTAAAAAAAGAACCTTAATTAACAATATATTTTTACAATTCATTTAATACAATTCTATATTCTTTTTACATCCTTAAAAGTATTCAATAAAAAACTGTGTCAAATTAAAGTAACTTCAAATAAAATATTCATTTTGTAGCAAGTGTAAAATCTCTGCACCAAAAATAGATAAAAATGTTGTAATGAAATGTAGGCTCTTAAAATTAACACCATTTATGTTTCAAACTCAAAAAATAACTTTACTTAAAAAATTAATAATATTTACAATTCTCCCCAATTAGAAGATCTACAATTTTAAAAAAAATTACCAGTTAAAAGGATAGCTCATTTCAGATTTCAGATTTGAAAAATTTAACTTGTCTCATGATCTACCACAAAAATTGTATATTTATCAAGTTTTCTAAAAAAATTTGTTACCGAAATTTGATATAAATATATCAAACATTCCATGGATTCCATAATGTGAAACTTTTCTGGATAACGAAATTTTTTGATGTGTACAATTATTTTATCTCAGTAGATCGAAATCGAAGCAGAATTATAAGTATTTCAAATTTTTCAATTTTAATTCCATAATCCGATATGATGCTATCCTTAATTATAGTTAAAAAATCAATTTTAACAATAATTAATTATATAAATATTTTTTTACAAACTACAAAATGTCATGTATACAATTCAATACAAATTTAAATATTCTTTCACGACTTATTTCACCATTTAACATTAATATATCTTTACGATCTTTAAATTCACGAAAATGTTTTTCATACATTGGCCAAACACACATTTCAAAATAACCAATAACATCTGGTGGTTCATAGGTACGTTTTTGCCGGCGTTCAAAACATTTTTCAAATGGCAAATGTATATGAAATTTTAATTGAAATATTTGTAATAATTGTGGATGATTAAATATTAAAAAACCTTCAATTATTAATATATTTAATTTATTTTGTTGGAATGTTGATGTTGTTGATTTAAATAATTGTGTTGTTGTTGTTGTTGTGCTTGTTGTTGCTGTTGTTCTTTGATTTAAATTTGTTGTAAAATTATTTAAACGAATATCATATAATAAATAATTATCTTTTAATATATTCCTAATATCAAATAATAATCGATCCATATCTAAGGCAGTTACAATTTCCCAATTAATAGCATTTATTTGTTGCATATGTTGATGACGTTCATCATTTATTGGTAAAAAATAATCATCTTGACTAAATAATATTGTATCACCAATAATATAATTTGAATTTGGTATTGGTTCATCTTTACGATTATCAAAAAATTGATGAATTTTTTGTGATAATGTTGTTTTACCACCACATGTTACACCCGAAATACCAATAACTAACCACTGTGACATGATGTTTTCGTTTTAATAATTTAAATTTCAAATTTGTTTAATTGGAATTTTGTATATTGATACAAATGGATTAGTTATTAAAAATCAAAATTGCATAATTTTACAAATCTGCTAAATAAAATTAGTATCAATTATGGGCGAATTATTTTGATATTTACTAAATAGAACACGTTACACTTTTAACTTGTAAATTTATACTGTGAAAAATTCCAATTTTTTTAAAATAAATTTTAATTAATAAAATTACTGATCCGTACTCTCTCCTACCAAGTGATGATAATAAATTTTAATTGGTCAGAATTTCTTATATTTTGTTTTTAAATTATTATTTGTTGTTTTTTTGTAAATCTTGAAAATATTATTTCATTTTATTATAATCAAGCTGATAAGATGTTTTTCTTAACTATACTTTTAGATTAAAATTTATTATTCAATTTTAATATTTTATTGATGTAATGTTTTTTTTTATTTTTTTTTATTGTTTTGATTGATTTAAAATATTTTTATATAATCACGCATCTGATAAAGTGTAAATATTGACAATCCTCCAATAAATAATATACCAAAAATTACCGGAATTAAAAAAGCAATTGATAATGGTGGAAAGAATGAATGAATAATATTATCTAAAATTGAATAATTCTTTTACAATAAAATAACTTGAATTTAACATATAAATTATATAACAATACCTTCTTTAATTAGCATAAATGGCAAAATTGATACCCAAAAAAAATAATATGAAAATATTATTAATGTTACTGTCAATATTATTTTACCAATTGTTGAATTCGACGCCATAAATATATCAAATTTTTTTTGTATATTGTAGCCAGCCAAACAACACAGATTTTGTATTTATAAAATACTAAAATAACTTTAGGGTTACAAAGATCGTAATTAGAGAGTTTAATTAATTTATTTTAATCGTTGTTGTTTAGTTGTTGTTTTAGTATTAAATAACCTTAAAAAAAAACTATAATTTTTTACCATATGGTTTTGACATTTCATTGAATAGTTTTTTTTTAACATTCATTAATTTAGAGCGAATTTAATAAGATAACCCCTGTAATAAAATGATTTTTATAATATTTATATAAGCATACTTTTAGGCGCATACTTACATGTGTTAAAGAATTTTTTTTTTTTTCATTTGGCTCGAACTTTTTTATACTTTTTTAAACATTATTTATTACAAAGAAATTTAAAAAAAAATCATTAAAATTATTTTAGTTTATTATTTTATTTTATTTTATATTCAGATATTATTATAATTTATCCAGTAATGAAGAAAATGAATGATTCCATATGCAACAAATAAATGAAGATGTTCGTTCTGTCATGTAATAAGTTGCAATCCAACATGGTTTTCTGCAACTTGTCTTGTGCAACTGCAACATAACAAAATTATCGAAATTTGTAACATCTTTATTTGCATATATTTAGGTGTTTATAAATAATATTTAAAGTGCGTAAGGTAAAAAAACTTTCAAATCAGAATTTTTCAATGGTTTAATACTTTTAAATTTAATGGGTTATGGAATAATTCAGTTCTCATTCAGGTTCAGGTTTATAAATTTAACCAAAAAAAACTACAAACCGTTAATAAATATTTACTTACAAATAAAAGAAAGATCATTGATGAATTTAGATTTTGAACAGAAATAGACGAGAGGTAGCCCCACTTTGAAATTTGTTTAAAGGAAAACTTGAATCACATCAAATTTCCAAAAAATACTAAATGAATTTTTTGAACCCGACCGGTTTGTATAATTATTTGAACCGGAGCGGGTTTCAAGTTTGGGTTAGTTTCGGATCGAAAGCTTTTCTAGTGTAACCCTAGGCCTAGACAAACTTACATGTTTTATATTTCAATAATTTCTTATTGTAAAACTATAATCTTTTTCTTTCGCACAAGAATAATAATCTAAATTATCAAAGTCGAATTCTTTAAATATTGCTAATCACGTTATTTTTTATCTATCTATAAATGTGATAAATACTAAAATTATAACCTGTTTGAATATCTCCGAATTATATGAATAATCATTCATACAATCAAATATAATTATCAAGTCTAAATTTTACAAATCGTACTATATTATTTTCTATAAATTTATAGTGCAAATAAATTTATGTGTATAAATTGATAGATATTATAAATAATATTTGCATAAAAATTGATTAATCAATAAAAATTTAATAGTAGTAACTATGAAATTAAGTAAAAACATTGTAAAAATGTAAAAATGGTGTTCTTCCGGGTTGACTGTTTTTAGATTTTTTTTGTTATAAATAATATTGTGATAAGCAGCAATGACGAAAATATCGGTAATTCAAAACGATTACAAATGCCTTTGAGTTATTTGGAAACTATAAACTCGCAAAGCTGAATTTTGCCAAGAACACCAAGCTCCTAAATATAATTCTTTTACATAAAAAATTGAGTGTTTTTACTAGTTGACCAAAATATGATGCTACTTTTTTTAAGACCGTACCCGAAAATAGACTGTAACTCGAAACAGGACCGAATCCAAGAAATTATTACCATACACGTTTTTTGCATCGATTCGAATATTGATCTACTATGCCGCAATCAACCGTCGTTCATCTATATCCACACTGTAGAGTTGTGAAACTTAATATTTATAAATATTCACATATTTTGGTTTAGCTAAGCTTAGGGAAAATTTTGATTGAGACCCCGTTGAGTTTAAATTACAGACTTAAGCTACACAATCGGTTTAGTTAAGCTTAAGCTTCCAATGTGAAATTTGCTCTTGATCGAAAGGCTGCACTCAGTAGTCAATGTTAGATAGGATGAGTTCAGAAATGTGCCAGACAATTAGCGGGAAATATCTGTAATTGCCATTCGGTATTAAAATTTATTCAATATTCATTAAAATATAAACCAAAATATTAATTGATATCCGCTTATGTTGATGACGTACCTTATCCGATTTTCTAGTTAGTATACCCGCATTATGCAGAAAAAACAGTCACCATTTAATTGTGTATGAGTTTGTTTCTATTTGTGACGTCATATCCGCTAAACTCTCAATAAACTAAAAATTTACGATATAAAATCTCAAAATTTTCAATTCTAATATTTTCTCTTAACAAAGTTTAAACTTGTTAAGAGAAAAAATTAGAACTGAAAATTATATTAAGTTTGTACTTAGAATAACTACAATGTGTTTTTGCATTGGACTTAATGGTTAAAAAATGGATTATTCTGAAATGTTTTCTGAGTGTTTTGGGGTTGGAGGGTTCAAAAATATTTAAAAAAATTGTCCCCATATTTTCGTCAATGACATTACACACATATATGTTAATTTTATGATGTAGTTGGTGGTCCTGAAATGTGGTTTATTAGATAGGCAATTTTAGTTACCGAATTATTTTTGTTCTTTTTTTGCTCTTCTATAAGATGTAATTACTATTCGATTTCAATGAAATTTGGTACACATATTAGTTTTGTAATATAGTTTGTATCTATGGTCACTATCAAAATTTCGAATTATATGAAATTTTTAACAAAGCATTCTGTTTGATACAAATCACTGTTGAACCGAACTACGAGTTTTCTGCTCCCCTTAGTTTTTCATAATTTAAAACTAAAACTGACAGCATAACTTTGAAAACTGTGATCGAAATATAAAAAAAAGCCCATTATCATTTTTATTTTTAACTGAGAGCATAGCATTATCATTTTAAACTCAATTTAATTTAAAAAATGTTCTACAATACAATCTAAAAAATTCTGACCTTGCCCTCTAATACAAATATCTTGAAAAGCTACAAATGTTTTTTAAACTTTCACAAGAAATTTTAAATTTGTGACAATTTCATAACACTAAGAAATAAGAAGCAGAAGTAAAATATGAATATGTATTAATAATATCTTAAAAATCAGAAGAAAAAAAAATTATGTAATTTGAGTAGCGACGTGGTAAAATATTATTTTTTAAAAAAAATCTTGTTTTTGATATTAGAAATTAGTTTTACTTAGAAGTTTTTTTTTAAAAAAAATTTGTCACATTTTGTTTTTATGAATGAATTGACAGCTACTAAAATAACAAAAATATTATTTAAACTTCCTCCACACTATTTCATTTCTAATAATATTTTTTTTTTGTCAAATTCTATATTTAAACAATATTAATTCATAATAATTTCCGAAAAACAAAAACCAAATAATTTATTTATGTTTTGGCAATATTAAATTTAATATGTTTCCAAATAAAAACGATTTTCCTTGTCGGAAATGCCTTCGCATATATAATCTTCTTCATTTCATTTCAATATTGATAAAGACAAAAAAAAAAAACAATGAATTTCTTAAAATTGGTACCAGGACCAGCCGGTAACTATATAATTCTGGTAAATCAATATCAACCAATCGATGACCGTTTTAATGAATAGGTAATACTTAATATACCTGAAGAGATTCCTTGAACTTAATGATGAAAAAAAAAAATATATAAAGATCGTGTTTCGTAGAATTTCTGTGTGTTTGATGATGATAATAAATAATCACGTGGATTCCTTGGCGGCATTTAAGGCTTTTGACCTAAACAATTTAGAACATAAATCTAAGAATTTCGTAAATTGAAGAACTGATTTATGTATTGTATAGCAACAGAGAGAAATAAAAATTCTGAAAAATCAAAATCTAATTTTATTGGAACAAAATTATTAAAAATTGTGAAATTGTTATAATACCTAAATATTTCAAGTCTTAAATCAATTTTATTGAGTCATAAATTTTAACAATTTTCTTCATAATTTTATAGTATGTAGTTTTCAAAAACTTATTTTATTAGAGCCAGTTAATGTTAAAATAAAAGTAATTAATAAAAAATGTAAAATCAAATAATTTTTAATTTATAATATTTACACTTTTCACATACCAAATTATTTAATCTTATCGCTGGTAAGGTGAAATTGTAAATTGAAAAAATGTAGATTTAGATAACATGATAAACTATTAAAGTTTCTATAAATTGTGAAAATAATATAAATATACGTAACAATACTATATAAAAATGTAATGAATTTAGATAAATTATGTTGATTTCGGTTAGTTTGTAATATGATATTTCTTCACATTAATTTCTCACTTGCATTTAGTACACGCCAGACTTAAACATTATCGCAAGAATAATGCAAATCTGTTTCGCTGATAAAACATGAGTTTTTATTGTGAGCTAAACGTTAAACCTAAGGAGTTTTTCTAAGGTTTCCTTCATAATTGAAACATGATTGGTTGGTTTGAGAAGGAGGGAATAGAAGCGGCCAAACTACGTACCTAGTCTGTACGGTCCGTTGTACACCCTTACGAAACTTTGACCATTTTTCACCACGAATCGTGCCATCCCACTTCCTTTATAATGTTTGTCAACTTAGCAGGTTTTTCACTGCTTAATTCTGTTAAATTTCCTACAAAATAAGAACCGAAAAATTTTAATCTCTTATTGCACAGATAAGGACAGTGACATAAAAGATGCTCACTCATCATCTTCAAAACAGCCTCTACAAGCTGTTTAAGTTGTCAGTCTGAGTCGCCCGGCATGTTTACGTAATACTAAATGCCCCGTGACAGTTCCTGTGTACAATCTGAGCATGGGTTTGGTCATATTCAGAATAATTCTTGATTGTTTAGCGTTGGGGTTACTCCAGAGCAGTTTTGTGTGAAGACAACTGTTTAGTGCAACCCATTCTAATGTGTTTTGTTTTACTAGCCAAAACAACAGTCTTTTGATCGAGCTGACTGGGTAACCGATCTGGAAAATTGGGAGACTGCTATCTATCATGAAAGTAGCACTAAATAATCTGAATTTGTTCAGGCGCAAAGAAATTATAAAATAATCTATTTCAGGATAGGCCTAAAAAACATATTATATGATAAGATGGTTAATAATGATTAAAATTGACAGTTATTAACATAAAGCGAATTGAAGATAACATTTAGAAAGCTTCTTATCTTTAACCTGATTCCTTATCTTAAATATTTATAAAAATAAAATTATTATATAATAGAGTTACGCTAACCAAAATCGTTTATATAACTCCTAAATATTGACGTAAAACTACGAAAAATTATTAATAAATGAAGTTGTCTAGACTAGACTAGACGATTGTGATCAATGGATAAATATTTGATATTTTCTATATTTATATTACTAAGTTCTATTATTTATTTTTTGCAAATCGAAACATACTTTTTACAAATTTCACATAATATCTCAATATTTCTGACTCACTGATGAAACATGAAAGCATATATAAAACTATGGTATAAATATAATCATCACGAAAATAAAATAATATTTAAATAGATTTTACCATTTGCTTTAAACACGATTTGAAAATTCTTATCCGATAATATTTCCCTATCGTTATCGTTATAACTTCCGGTAGGTCATCTGTGTCTGCCTGTTGGTCTAAAATTCTAAATGGACCATGTACAATTACTTATCTATGTATGGCGGTTTAACGTGAAGTTCATAATTTATAAGGTTTTTATTGAAATGACAAGAAATTTACTAGATTTTATTTGTGTTTGAAATATTCTGAGTAATTTTTTTTTCTTTTTTAATTATGAATGAATTGCGGTTCTTAAACTTTTTACTTCGCGGACCACGGATTAAAAAGTCTGAAATTTGCGGACCACCGAATAAAGTTTCGGTATTACAAAAAATTAAATATTTATTTGATTCGATATAACAAAAACTTATTTAATTAAATTTTTAATATAAATTTAATATAAAGTAAATTAAAAATTAAATTCCATTTCATGGCATTAGTTTTAAATATAATAATTTGAACTTTTAAGAAAGTATAATAAGTCAATTTATTAATTTTCAGATAAAATGCTTGATAATTGAATTCGAAGATTTGTTTCTACGTTTATTAACCTATTTCTATATTTATTTTTTAAATATACTAACCTTTTCTAAGTTTAATTCAGAAATTACTTTCTGAATTGAAATTGACTAATCTGAATTATAATTGATGCTTTCTGAATTACAGTTGGAAAAGGTAGTGCTGAAAATGCTTTTTCACATAAATATATAGAAAGGCCATTAAAACTTGTAAAGGAATTTTTGATAAATCAGGATGATCTTTACGTAAAGAAAGCTAAAAATTGGCAGTAGTATTTTCATTAAATTTAATTTTTAATGAATTATCAGTGGTAGTGAGTTTTCTTGAATTGATGTTAAACCATGTTTTTTATCAATATTGATGTTAAATGGATATTTATTCCACAATTTCGTGTCATCTGGAGTTTAAAAATATTCACGAAAAGTCCATTGCATATCATTCAGATGTTGGATAAAATAATTTAAAATTTCATCTGATAGATATTAAGGAAAGTTTTTAAATTTTCAAAAGCTTCAAAGTTTCGTTGTGATAAATGTGTTTCCCATAATTTTAGTTTTACAATCATTGTCTCAATTTTATCTTCAATATGAAATAATGCGACACTTAAAGAGTCCGCCGACCACAGTTTAAGAACCGATGAATGAATTTATACAATTTGTGACGCTTATTATAGTAAGCAAAACGTAAATTTATATATAAATTTGGGAGCACAAAATTGAACTTTATCGTTATATATAATTACATCACTGTTTTCTCATTATCGCTTCCAAAAAATTCTAATCTAGCGTAAATAATTGGCGCCTCTCCAATCAAAAAAAAAAAAAATAACTTTGAATTTTATTAAATTCTTAGAATATTATTTAGTTAATGTTTTATGTTATTCAATATTTTTAATATTAGGCGAATTTCATTATAATTTTTATAAAAAATTAATAAAAATAAATATATGAAAACAATTCTTAATAATTAAAAATTAAAACATAAGGAATTCCGATTTCCATAGAATCATTCAAAGAGCTATTACGATTCAGTTTTAATGAGAGTTTTATTCATTCATTCATTAAAAATATTTGATATCGGAGAAGATATTTTGATTATATGTAAATTTTATGACGAATGGCAAGGTCAAAATGGCAAGGCCGGTGATTATATAGCTATGATATGTTTATTATTCGAAAATATGTTTTTTTTTGAAAAAAAACTTGTGAATCGGATTTTTTTTTTCTGAATAGAAATATTGAGTGAATTAATATAAAAATTTGCATCACCGAATCAAATAACGTGCGTGTTCAGAAAATTATTTAGTAAGTGAATGACTTGGAGCCTTCAGGAACATAATTATCATAGTTGCTCCACATAGAGCAACTATGCTAATTATTTTCATAGATAGATAAGATATGAATGGTTGCCGTTATATGAAGTAAAACCAATACTTGTTTCCAAGAAGCTAATCTAATATACGCGGACAACGCTATCCTCAATATTTTCGTAATTGTGTTGATATTAGCATATGTTTCTAGCATATCGTACAGCTTTGTTGTTATTTCCATGAACTTCTAATGTAAGTTTTTCATATGAATCCGCAGTAATGAAAAAATTTCGATTAAACTATTTTATAGTTTTCAGCTTCTCGCTACACGTTGGTGTTAAAACCTATCGTAAGGTGTCAGATTTAATAAGCTTCTTGGAAAACAGTTCCTAAAAGATGTCTTCCCTAAATTCCATCTATTAGAAGTAAGGATATCCACATCACTTAGGATAATTGGTTGGTTGGTTTTAATTGAAAGAAATCTTATGAACATTCACGTATCTTGACCGCAATGATTCGTTATACACTTCCACCGACGTTTACGTTCTTGCGCAAAAAATATCAGCCACCAATTTATCCAGTATTATTTCTGCGCTTCAAAATAGTTAATATTAAAACGTTATTGTAATCTAGAATTTTTACTAAATCATGTCGTGTCGTACACATTTCATATTCGTGATGAAAATCTTCGTTGCTTAACATATGACACATTATTTCGGCAACAAAACATTCTAATTATATATCAAAAATATGAGAGTTTCTTTTGTTTAAGTCCGTTGGATAAAAAGTAAAAGTGTTTTTGATGTTTAGAATGACATAACCAACCGCAGAATTAATTAATTTTTGACAATTTTCATTGTGTAGTAACAAAAACATAAACTAATTTTAATCTAAAATAAAATTTAAATTTGTCTTAAAAAATTAAAAAAATTTCCTGATCCAAACTGGATTCGATAAGTTA
Organism: Rhamphomyia laevipes; assembly: GCA_963920725.1. Classification (NCBI taxonomy): domain Eukaryota; kingdom Metazoa; phylum Arthropoda; class Insecta; order Diptera; family Empididae; genus Rhamphomyia; species Rhamphomyia laevipes. Next base: position 14,471,017 of record OY987255.1, on the reverse strand, counting down.
ATTCAATGCAAAAACGTGGGTGAGATTTTTGAGTTATTTTTTTTTTAAAAATACATATAACAATTTTAAAACTTGTTTATAAAAATAGTTTATAAAATTCTAAAAACATTTGTTGCGGAACTAAGAAACAATATTTTGCTCAATATATTGCTATCATTATCAATAAAAATTTTCATGAAAATTTCAAAATATTTCCTACATAATATTTAAAAAAATGTTTTTTCTTTTCAAATTACTTAAATATGTTATGTTTAATATTTTTATATTTTATAAAATTTATTTAAAAAAATCACGTCTTTTGAACAAAACAAAAATAATAAAAATAATAATTTCTTTTTTCGATAAATTTTAAAAAGTTCACGTATTTCAAATTCCATAAATAAAATATTTTTTGAAGATAAACTATTAAAAATTTTCAAATATTTTGTAATTTTAAAAATTAATAATTTGATAAGAAAAATATGTTCAGAGACAGGGAGGGGGTTAATATGAAAAGTAAAACGTAAAATTTACAATTACAATTGATGCTATTAAGAAATACAATTTCTTTTTGAAACCAAAAAAACTTGAATAGTTGTTAAAATAGAAAACTATTTTGGACGACCCCGAAGCAAATTCTTCAATATTAACAAAGAGACACAAGATTATTCATTGGAATTGCTATGAGATACGCAATCTTCAGAAAGCATATGCTGTAAGGATAATCCCACAACCTCAACATGCAAAGAATGTAGGAAGGATGAAGAATAATCAGCAGAGAATCTACTGTGTGGCACTGTTCCTTGGTCTGATAAAGAAGATTCAAGAATTTAGTAAATTTCTTCATGGACAACTTAAAGAAAATAGGCGAGATAAATCCAGCTAAAATGATTAAGTTCAATTGAGAATTAGAGTATAGTTCGGCACGAAGAAAAAAGGCTATCGATTGAAAAGTAAATGCATTAAAACCAATTGGTTTAAAACCAACCAATCAAAGAAGAATTGATTATATTATTTTCATTTGATTGCGTAGTTGGAAGGATATTAATTTAAACCTATACAAACTTTAAGTGTGATCACTTTGTATAGATGTGTACACCTCCTGTACATATCCAACCCGCTTGATACAATTTATTTATGGTTGGTTAAAATACATAAGTAAAGTGTGGAAAATTGTACGTTCTTATATCACCACTAAATTCATGTCAAAAATTTGAACTCAATTATATATATATATATATATATATATATATATATGTGTATATATATACGTCATTATGTATCACTATATCATGATATAACAAAATTCTCTATATCCCGGTACGAGTCAATCGATTTCCACGAATTAAATAATATTTCTTAGAATTTCTTTTAAAAATCCGCCAAAACTCAAATTAATTGCAATAACCCTAAAATATTACCTGTTACCTGTAGGCCTGTAGCGTCTTTAATTAATGTATCTAACAAATAAATATCTATGATATGAACCATCAACCAAACAAACAAACAAACAAAAAAATCTCTTTCATATTCATTCATAAAGTTCGCATAAAAAAAAGCTCTCACTCTCATCAATTATAAAATTATGCTCTTAAAGTCTTTCTTATTTATTAGCTCTACAAAATACTATAAAATCAACCCCGTTTTTATAAGATCATTTCAATAACTGTGCAATTTTCGAAAGGATCAGTACAAAATTTATAAATTTTGTCGAAATATTTTAATACTTAAATTCGAGATAAATTAAAAAAAAAAAATTTGTGGCAATATAATTAAAATTAGTGAAATTTGTGTGTTGTGAATATTTAATTTTAATTATTTTTTTAATTAAATAATAATTCTTTATTCAACAAAATGACATTTTTATTTAAGGTTAGTTTGAAAAAAAAAGAAAAAAAAAATTATAAAAACTTTTCATATTAAAAAAAATGTCCTTAATTTAAAAAATGTAATATAAAAAAAATTAAATTACTTTTTTGTAATTTTTTATAATATTCATAATTTGGCAGTATATTTTTTGACAGTTGTTGTTATTGTTTTCTTTGATACATTTTAGAATCTGGAATTCTAAATTTAGAAAAAAATTATATAATTTTATTATTTTATAGAAAATTGTTTTATTAATAATTATTAATTTATTTATTTGAAAATATGTGAAATTAATTATTGAAAATATTGAATTAGATTTCAATTCAATTGCTACGAAAACACAATCGTTGAAATTTTGCAATATGCTAATTAATTGTATCGTAAAAGTTTACGACGTGGAAATTTTCATTTTTGAAAAATATTTCAAAATTATATAAACTTTAATTATTTATTTAAATTAATTTAGCTAAATTATTGTAGATATAAATTAGTTAATACTGTTTTTTTATAACTGGTCAAGGGAGTTTTTAATTGTTCTGTAGTATATTATGACCAATTTTTAATATTTCCGCGACTTTATTGTTCTCAAAAATGATATTACAAAATGATATTACTTTGAAATAAACTTAAATGTTGTCTGGAATGTTGATCATTCCTTTTCGGTAGCCTAGACAGGTGTATAAAATTCACACCTTCATATCTAAGCAAATAATCAATTTCATAAAAAAAGTAAGGGAACGGCAACTTTCAACGCGTACAATTTAATTTAAAATTTAAGGTCACAGTCATTGCTCATCAAATTGATTTTTTCCCAATTGGTCCTTTTCATATTTTCTTTTAAAACTTCAAAATAGAGAGCACAATTTAATATTAATGTCACACCAGCTATAAATTCAGATTGGATAAATACCAGTAAGATTTCAGCTGTATACTCTAAATAACATTTATCATAAATAATCATAATAACTAAATACAAAAGAGTTAAGCGACTAACTTGATTTATTTTCTATCCTATATTAAAGTATGACTAATTGTTATCAATGCACACACACTGCAAATTTAATATTGAAATTATTTCAGAAAATTAATTTTATATCATAATTTTCCAAAGATCTGCAAATATTTAAATCATCATATAAAAGAATTAGCAAATTACCGTAGGAACTAAACAAAAAAAAAACACACAAAAAAAAAACCAGTAATTTCATCCAGGAAGATAAAGATCACCCTTCATTCTGATGAAATTCTTTTATTATACAAAAAAAAAACACTAAATTTTCCTGTCTCAACATAAAATTTCTGGTCCATTTTTGTTTTACCTTTCGGTAATTCTATCAAAATTCGAAAAAAAAACCGAAAAAATAACTATATAATAAAAAAATTTATCCTTGTTATGCTCAGCATAACTTCACCTCTTTTTAACGGCGGATATACCAAAAATCAGAAGACATTGATCCAGACATAATTCTGGCGCGAAAGTCTATAGTTTTTTTTTATTGTTGTTCTTTTTATAAACCTAACAAAAAAAAAATCAACGTGAAACCTCAACAATTTCCTTAATAGTTGATATATTTCTTTTGAATTAAAAAAAAAAATCTTTACTGGATTGGTAATGATTCAATGAACTCTACCACGGTAACCGAATAATAAAATCAGCACATAGAAACACCAGAAAAAAAGGGTCGATAGCCGGCGTTAATTTTACAGGTTTTAAAGGTTAGCCATTGACTGAATGAAACCAAAAGTAAAAGAATTTCATAATTTTGTTGTTGAAAAAATAAGATTGATAATTTTATGATTTATTATAAATATATAAAATTGTAATAATTTTTTGGGGGGAAAAAACTGTTCCTACATCGTATTTTCATACACGTAAAATTTGCTGATTCATCATTTTGAATCATTTATGGTTGATTCATAAATTTTTTGATATTATTTCCAAGGTAAATTTTACTATCATTATTAATTTTGGAGCTTTTTTGGCTTGGTTAATTTTAAATATGGAATTATCATTAGTTCATCAGATTTTTATGAATTTTGATTCAAAATTGATTGAATTCTGAATATTTTCATCTGAAATTTTCATTTATTGTAGTAGCCTAGAATTTACATGACACTCAGACTCCAAATTTCGTGACGAGTAAGAAATCTCTTACGGGCTACACCTTCACAACCGCAAGTATTTTTATGAACTTTGATTCAAAATTGTATGATTTTTGAATATTTTCATCTGAAATTTCCATTTATTGTCGATACCTAAAATTTACATGAAACTTAGACCTCAAATTTCGTGACGAGTAGGTTATAGAAGTGGCAGAGCCTCGCATATACCACACTGGGTCCATAGGGGTTTCGTAACGAGTAAGAAATGCCTAATAGGTTACAGCTTCACAATCGCAAAAGATACGTTCAGCTGTTTCTTCATCATCCTAAGAGAACCGCCAGTAGCTATATTGAGATTTTTCCATCTTATTCAAGTGATTACCTAACTGGTTTAGTGGCCTGTAATTATTATACCACAAATCATAACTTTATTCTTCATAATTGAATTATAATTTTAATTACATAATTTGAAATTTTCAAGTTTATGGAATTATATGAAACTACAATACATTTAGCTGTACTGGGATTCCCCGAAAATATTACTACCTTTACTATACTGCATGGTGTTCCTTGATACTGAGATTTTATATAGGCTTTTTCAGAAAAAAAAAAATAGGTTAATAGGTTTTTTTTGAAATTGGCACTGACACCATCCAAATTATGTTAACATTATCATTTTATTATAAATAAATTAAAATTTTTTTTAATAATTATTTAATATTTTATTTTTTATATATTTTCAGTTCGTAACTGTGATATTGACAACGTTTATTAGTATTATTTTAGCAGAATCATCAAATTTTACATGTAGCCATGATAAAATGAAATTACTTGTTGCTCAAGCATGTGAAGATTTATTTACAGAATATAATTTTGCAGATGATAATCGAGATAAAAGAGAAATTTGGAATACAAAATATAATACAAATGGAATTAGTGGACATAGTAAGTATTATTATATTTTGAAAAAAAAACGAAACCTCTTAACAAAAAAAATATTATATTATTTTAAACTTGAAATTTCAATTTCAATTCATAATTATTTTAATATACAAAATCAATTACACATTTTTCCGTATTTGTTTACTACTAAAATGCAAATTATATTGCAAATAATTTGGCATTGTATTAGGTCAGCAAAATTATTTTTATATTATATTTATTCAATAAATGAAATTGAAAGTAAATAAAATCAATATATAAATTAAATTATATAATATTATTTCAATAAAATAAATAAACAATTATTATCAATATTTAATTTATCAATTTATATATATAATTTTTTTTGCATTACCTTTAAACCATTTTCATTTACCTCTGAAGGGGGGATTACTTTTCAACATTACTTTATTTAATAGTATAATATTTACAATAAACCTCGAAATTCCATAATTAAAATTGACAAAACCTTAAAAAAAAAATAATTTAATTTTGTTGAATTTATGCTTAAATTCTCATCTTATGTATAATATTTACCTTCATAAAATATAAAATTGAAAATATTTCCTTATTGCTAATTGCACAAATAATTAACATTAATTTAATATTCAATATTGTACCATTCACACAATACCTCAAAATACTAAATTTATAGGATAATATTTATGTCATAATCTAGACTTGGGGACTGGGCATATATTTAAACAAGTTTATGTTACTGAACAACAATCTGATTTTTTAAGGTTATGTTGTTGTAGTGCTTGCAAAAAAATCTTATGTAATTCAATTAATTATAAGAACGTAATATAATACTTGGGATTTTTCCAATCCAAAAATATTAGTTATTATAAATATCGAACACAGCTGATGATAATATTGATCAAATATCGACAATGCCAAAAGCGTTTTTTGAACTTATCATATTTAACTCTATAATAAGCTTTGTAATAATAATAAGACTGTCGTCTAAACCTAACATATTAAAGCTATAAACGAGGTCAGCATTAAATATATAAATGGAAAATTTTAATGTTTTATATTATTTTGCGAGATAGATAATTCACGATGCCCACGATAATGTTATTAAATAATCAAGGTTACTAAAAAAAATCAAATTTAAATCAATTTTTTGATATACTTTAGTGGGTTAAATTTATTAAAGCTAATTATAATTATAATAATTTTTTGCTGACTTTAAATTGTGTTTAAGAAATTTCCTAATTTTCCACAATTTATTTGCAGCTATAGTTCATTTCAAAAAGGTTCAATTTTGAAAAGTTCATGGTTTTTTTTTTATTATTTTTATTAATTTTTGCAATGTCAAAATTTCCCCAATGCTGTTTTGATGAAGACAACTCAATATTTCATGTCATTTGATGACAACCAAAAAATTTTAGGTAGAGGAAATGTATAAACAAAAATTTTTTATTTTTGTTATTATTTATTTTAATTCAGCACGTGGTTTTTTATGTTCTCTGTTATTTGTTTATTATTATTGTCTGTGGCCTTACTGAAGGTTGTAGTTTTTATTTATATACATATATTTATTATGTAATATGAAAAGAGGTTTATGAACTTTACAAGATTGTTGTATCTTGTATGTAAATAATATTGACGAGACACAGCTGGTAGTACGGGTACATATACAGATTATCATCGTATTATTAAAATTGTATATTCAATGTTGACAAGAATGTTGGGGTCAATTGATATTTTGTAAATACGGATGTAAAATTTGTGTTAATCTTATACAAGGATGAATTTTAATTGGTTTTTTTATTTTTCTGATATAATTTTGATCCTGTGATATGATTTTTCTGATGTAATTTTTATAATTTTTTTGGTTGGGTTTGATCTTTTTTGGCTGTTATTTTTTTGATGTAATTTTGATACTCTGTAGATTGAAATTCTATTTAAATTTATAATTTATTGGATTTAATATATTTTCTAATTTTTATTATTATTTTTTTTTTTTTATAGAAAATCATAATTCAAAATTATCGTTTGATAATGAAATGGTACGAGTACGTCGTAAAGATTATCCGGATGGTGGATTTATACGTTTAAATATTAATTATGCGAAAATTTTAACAAATATTAATAATGATTATAGAATTTATCATCGTAAATATCATAATAAATCTGGATTTAATGGTGAAAAAGAATATCGTTCTAAACGTAATATTGAAAATAATAATATTAATATTCATTATTGTTGTACAAATATTTGTGAACCGAAATATTTTTGCAGAAGATGAGAATAATTTAATTATATATAATAATTTTATTTTTTTATAATAGTTAAAATATTATTTATAATTAATAGTAAAAAAGGAATCGATTTCAAACAGTATTAAATAAAAATATAAATTAATTTTTGTACTTAATTTAGTTAATAAATTTATTTTTTTATAAACATAATTTATAAAATTTATATTTGTTTTATTTTCCCATTGGAGAAGTTTACAGAAACCAGCGATTTTGTTATGCATTGGACACCAGTAAAGTTTTGTTCTATTATTTTCATCTATAAATATTATAAAGGATGGCGGTAGCTTAGTGAGTGGTAGTTTGCTATGAATAGGTAGATTATGCCCCGAGTGCAACTCCAGACCGAAATATTGATGACACTCTAAATTGACTCAGCTTTAACTGAGTACCAGTAATAAAATATGCAATATATGTAATTGTGATTGTGATTTTAAGACTGGGAAAATGATAAAGGTTGAGACCAAACATTTGCTGACAACAAATGCCTTACTATTTAAAGCCATTAGTTTGTTTGTAAATAAAATGTTTCTTCACTATAAAGAAACTTATGATTCGGAATGCATATAAAATAAATAGATCCAAATCGAAATAAAATGTCACAAAACCTCTTTGAGGAGGCATAGGCTCGATTTGTGCTGTATCGCTAATGCAAAGAAGAAAGAATTATTATTTGCTAAATGACATTATTGCACTATAAAATTTACCATGCGAGAATCATTAAAATCTTAAGAAGTAAGTTCAAAATTAGAGATATTGACCGATTGTTTATTAATTTGATGGCTTGTTTCTCTAATGGCGAAGGCACAAGAAAAGGCGAATGATTTTGTTACTCGAAAAAATTTAAATTGCTAAAAGAATTCAGTTGAAATATGTTACAAGTGTAACAAGAATCAGAATGTCGTTTCTATTACATAATATTATGTTCAATGCTATCATAATTAAACTAATTTATAGTTAAATTACTCAAATCCCACAATTACGATTAGGGTGCCATTAATGTTCATTTTGTAATTTATCTCAGCAAATTAATATTGCCATTAAATTGAATAAACCATCAGTAAGTAGTCCTTCTTTCAATCAGTCATATTTAATCATTATAATTATTGGAATTAGGATTTTGAATCTATAATTGCTAGTTTTCGAAGTAAAATTTGTTATCTGCAATAATGTTATTTGATATTTAAATAAATACTCTTTATAAGACAGTTAATATGAAAATTTTGATATACATATTGATTTTTCCAGTTTGTATACATCAATTTTTATTTTTCATGTTCATTTTACAACAGATAGTGTCACCCCAGTTTACCCGCTGCGAATGGCTATGATATATGACCAAAATTGAAAATTAAGATGTAAAAATATATTCAAGCGTGTTCTCGAGTATTATAGAAACTTTCTGATTAATTTACCTAAAAAAAAAAAACAGTTTAAATACGCCTGCTAGTGCTGGAATAATGTTCGAAATACGAAATCTAATACTAAATAAACAATTCATTTCTCAAACCAAATTATTGATGAATACCAAATTTTAATAATAATAATTTGCATATTTTTAGGCGAATCAATTTTAAAACAAATCGTACACAGAGTCATCTTGCGTGTTCTAATAAAAGCAATTAGTTTTAAATTTAAATTTATTTAATATATAATAATTTTGTAGTACGATTAAATATTAATAGTTAGTTCAATATTAATTATTTATTGAAATATCATGCCGAGTCTAATTAAGAAATAATTTTATAAAAATGTCACATTATTTCGAATAACATAACAAATCAATATATAAAGTAGTAATTTAGATCCTTTAAAATATTTTATCTTTAATTTAATTTCCATTTCTTCATCAATTATATTTAATCAATCAATTGGAAATTTTAAAATATTTAATAATAATTAATTAATGGGCAAATTTAAATAAATTTGCTATGTAAATTAGCAAATTTTCATTTACGTTGCAAGCTGCAATCTGTAACTTATTATATGATAAATTGATTAAAAAAAAAAAAAAAATATCTATCGAATTCAAAAATACGAAATACTTTTCAAGGTTTCTAAATTATCTTATTAATACATTTTACATACAAAACTTATAGATTCTTAAATAAATAAAATAACTGGGAAAATCCAAGCTGCATAAAAGTACCGAATTAAAGAAAAGTAAATTTAAAAGTTGGATTTTCCCAACAAGTAAGAAATTTTTAATTCCACGTATTGCAGAAAAAAAAATACATTACAGATTTCTTAATCATAAGCGTAACAATGTGATAACTGTAGTCTGGTAGTTTGGTGATCTACATACAATTTCCATATAATAATATTAAGTTCAATGGACTAAAAAATTATATAGTTTCATTCTGATGATTAACACAAAACTTTATGCATTGTAGCAGATTTACCAAAATATAAACCCACTCGTAATAAAAATCGAAACTTAATTTTTGAAATTCGCACATTTTTTCAGACATGACAAAGTACAATTCAAAAATTCTTAGTCACAATTTACTATACAAAATATAAATTAACAAAAACAAATGCTTTGTAATTAAGTTTTTGTTGTAAATGTATAAAAATGTTTTAAGTTAGGAGGTTGGAAGCATAACTTTGATTTATTTGTATTGATATTTCAAATTCTTTCAAATATATACCAAAAATTTATGCTTTTATAGGGACAGGGACAGGGGAAATAATGGTATATAAATTTGTAAAAACTTGTTTAAGTTTAGCCATGGTAAAAATAAAAATACAATAATGACGTAACTTAGACTTTTTTATTATGTGCAAACAGTAGCGGTACTAATTAATTACAAGAATCGGGCACTTCATGATTTTAGAAATATTTTGGACTTAATGCATACATTCAGGCGTAATAAACTGAAACATTGAAAATAATATTGTAATATAAATATAATAATGAATATGAGATTCTATGAACTTGATAAGTAAATATTATAGTTTTGATAGTAGTGTGAACCAAATGCTTAAATAAAATTTAAAAATTAGCAGAATATCAAATTTCTTTGAACTAAACTTAAAATAGCACCATTTTTGGTTAAATATAACTTTAAAATGACTAAAGTTAGCACTGGCGTCATTAAATGTCTTCAATATTAATTTATAGTAGTTTTTCGGATTGTTTTTAAAACCCTGTAATAACAGATTTTACAGGGGAAGCTTAAAGCCTTTGCCAGAGCTTAAGTTTCGGTTTAACTTATTTTCTGGTTTTTCAATGCAAGCCTTTCTTAAAATGAGGTTTAACTTAAGCCGCAGATTGGTAGAGCTTAAGCTTCATTTTAACATTTTTTATTATTATTTTATGAACACAAATAGAAAATAAATTCATGGGAAATAAATTCATATTTAAAAAAATATTAGAAAAAAGTTAAAATTAATTTAACATTTCTTTTCCTCCATTTTTATATATAAAACACATACAAACAATAAAATATACACACATAATAACTTAACATACTAGTTTCAATATTACATTAATTTTTATGGTACATTTTCATTCACAATACCATTATTTTCAATTATCATTCACAATAATTCACATTTTTTTGGGTTTAGCTAAGTTTAGCGAAAATTTGAATTGAGAAACAAAGTGAGCTTAAGTTATTATTAAATAAAAATGACTATTCTCTATTAAATTTTTAAAATGCTAAACTTAATTCTCAACAGTCTTTGTTCCCAATTCATAATAATTAATAATAATACGACCGCCACTGAATTATTATTATTAAATCTGTGACAGCAGTATTTTTAAACCGGCTTTTTCATTGTATTAGTATTAAAAGTTTCTTAAATTAAAATTATTTTTAAGTTCATAATTTTAGTATTTCATTTTAATTTAACGATATCTGAAGTGCGTTTGTCTGGTATTTAATTCATTATATTTAATAATATTAAAAACTAAATCGATAATTACTTCTAAACAAAGAAAGAAACTTAATGAATGAATACGAAAATTATTTATAAATAAAAGTTTTCGTTATTTACGTAAACTATTAAAGCTTCTAGCTAGAAAATTTATTTACAGTGTTGATGTGAAATTATTTAATGTTAGCAAGACTGTGTCAAAATAAATATAATAAAAAATCAATTTTGTAATCCGGTTTTTTTCTGCATAAATTATACAAATTTTCTTAGCTATACAAAAAATTAAAATTTCCTAAATTTCTTTGTAAATTATTTAAGGTAAATAAAATTACCTCAAACGAAAAATTTTCAGTGGAAATTCAAAAAATTTTCTGCATAAAATTGAAATGTTTCGTAAAATATAAAATAAAAATTTATAATATTTTCAACTCTAAACTCATCCAACTTTGTGTGAGAAGCGGGGAATGCCAATAAATTTCGGTTAAGATTATTCAGATAATTTTATGCTGCCAAAGCTTTTGTGTATCAGATAATAATTATATTTTTATTTATTATTCTGAACTTGTTGTTGTTGTTTTATGAAAAGATCATCGTCAACTAAATATAGTATTTGTAAGATACATAATTTTTGTGTTTGTGCAATTTCATCAGTTTACAATAAAACGTTAACGTTTATAGACTGATTTTTTCTCGACTGCCGGACAGTTTAGTAAAAATAAAAAAGTCAGTGCAAGTTAATAAATAAATAAAAAAAAAAATTATTTTGTTTTTTATGGTGTGATTCATACATGACTACATATATTTAGTTCCGAATTTAGAATTATTACTTTTTTGCGTTACTTTATATAGTAAATTCATCAAATTTTAAAAATACTTTGACCTCATAATTAAATTTTTAACTTGTACTGAGGATTTTACAAAAAAATATATAAAATTAAATTAATTGTGAAATAAAATGTCTTCGATTAATAATAATAATAATAATAATCATGATCAGAAATCTGTAAATATACCAATTGAAATGGATAAAATACAGATTTTACAACCAAATAATAATCATTCGAGGATACGCAGAGGTAATCTAAGTGTAAGTATTTTATTGTTATAACGAAATAGTGTAAATTAAGTGTTTTAATTAGACGTTTTTATCATTTAAGAATTAGTTAATTTACTTTATCTTTCTGCTCGACATTATGTTAAACATATGTTAAATAAAATCATGATTTTATATATTTGGCATATATAATACAAAATTCAATGAATTTGACAAGCTACTGACACTTAGTATAAACAAAATATAATTTTACTGCCAGCTAGAAGTAAAAGGAAACTGATTCAATTTATTACTTAGATTAGTGGACTATTTAAATTTAAATTTTTGTTTGTATTTCATTTTATAAAAACTCTTTTTTATTCAGAAGTTTAGTTATTATGAATTATACTACAAAATATTCCTATAATTATTATGTACACAGGATTCTGTACAAAGTTTAAGTTTAAGTTTCAATAAAAATGATCAATTTTAATCAATATTTAAAGTAATATCAAATCAATGATAAATCAGTCTATATTTTTATATAATTGTGCTCCCAAATTAATACACCAAGGGTCGCTATTCGGTTCCACACGTAGAGACGCAAACTGAATTTCGATACTAAGTGAACAATTAACGACCTCAACGATCTCGCCGTGAAGTAGCCAACGGAAACCGTCAAGTTTCTGAACGCTATGAGGTGGATCTAAAACTACCCCATCGTTACGAGATAACAATACCTTTGGTCACGGCGCACACGGCCTAATTGGGCCTCCACGTCAGTTGATATGGAGTCCGCCACTTGAACCAACCAACCAACCAAGCGAATAATTTAAAATATATTGGACAGAGAAAGTAATTTCGATACATTTATTCAAAAATAATTCAATATAAAATAAATAAATACCAAGATAAAATAAATTAAATAATTTTATTAATCCATTAAATTAATAATAATAGAAAAACATAAAAAATTCATTACATTAAACAAAAAATAAACTAAAAATAACAAAAATCTTGGTCAGAATCAGAATTGAAGAAAATGATTCGACGCAAGAGCGAATAGACGCATATGGAATAGAAGCTAAGTCAGGCCTTGGTGTAAATTGTTTTTCGAAAATATCATCATTTATTTAAGTCACTTTTATTTTAAATGTTTTAAATGTTCTTTGTGAATTTTCTAATTTACAATAATGATTAACATAAATATTAATTTGTATAGCTATGCCATGCCTAACCAAATTTTATCAAACTTATTTCTTTATTCTGGTTACATACTTTTATAATTTTCCACAGCAATATTCGATTTTATAATTATTCTTGTCACAATTTATTTACATTAATTTAAATATTTTATTTTATTTAATTTTAAATATTTATGTATCTTATCACATTTGTAATTATCAGTTTCAAATTCAAATGTTTATAAAAAATATGAAATAAATAAATAATGTTTTTGTGGTTCTTAGCTTCTGATATCAAATCATTTTTGTTATTTTTATCTTTTTAATTATTCAATTCGGGTAATAAATATTTAATTTTTTTAATGAAGTTTTTAAATAAAATTAAATATAAACATTAAATTGTGCGTAACTTACTTACTTACTTCCTCCATGGCGCTACAGCCCATCAAGAGCCTTGGCCTCCTTCAAAACGCCTTTCCATATGGTGCGATCTTGAGCACGCCTTTTCCAGTTCCTTTACACCGATTTTTCTAATATCACTTAGCACGTTATCGCACCATCTAGCTTTAGGGCGACTTCCGGGTGGATTCACATTAAAAATTTTGCACATCGCACGATTTTGATCTGCCCTCACTCATGTCCCAGCCAACCAAGACGCTGAACTTTAATCCATGCTGCTTACATTCATTATTAGTACGAATTCTGTAGGAACCATCTTCATTTCGTATTGGGCCAAAAAATTAGTACCTTTCTTTCAAAGTATTCTAGTTTTGTTTCATCTGATTTTTTCAAAGTTTATGTTTCATAATCATTTAAAATACTGTACACTTTCAAAATTATACAAATCAATTGTGACATTTTGACCAATTCTACTTGTGTTTGGCAGCACACATAAATTTTGTGCGTAACTTAAAAATAAATTCATTTAAAATTACTGAAAAAACATAAAATCTATTTATAGATATTCTGAATAAATATAAATTTAGTTAATTCTGAGAATTTGAAATTATAAATATTACATCTGTCGTGACAATCGGCATCTTTATTTACCAACAAGCCCGCATTATATTTGTATTTTATTCGCGCTTTGTTCGTGATAATCAGCAACCTTGAACATTAAAAGATACGCGCGCTACAACTATAACGAGAATAAATTGTATCTGCAACATTTTTCTAATTATTAATTTCAAAAAACTTTAAAATACATTTATGTTTTTTTATAAATATTCAAGGACAATGAAATTACTGAAATAAAATATTTAGATCGAAAATATTAAAAAAAAACGTTTTTTTTACATATATTAACAAAATTACTATTAATATTAATAATAATTTTAAATTACTTCATTTCATTACTAAAACATTAGATATTTTAAATATCTATCAATTTTATAACGTAAATGTTTCCAGCAAAGAAAGCTTACAAATTTATGTTAAAATTATGTTAATTTGTAAACTTTAATCATATCTGTTAATTAAAATTTATAATTTTTCATTTAATTTCATTGAATTCCTTTGTGTTTCGAATTAAATTTATAATTTTCCAATTTAACATTAAAATTGTTATTAAAACTAGTCACTTGGAAACTGAATTAAAATGTTTTAATAAAATTTTTCATAATTTTCAATTAATCAGAACAAAAAAAACCTGGTATTCCTGAACAGAAAGAACAATACTTGGGAAATTGTGACTAATCAGAATTATTGTTTTCTTTTTGTTCTATATAATCAAGGAATTTGTAATTTGAACTGATCCATTAAGAATTCACTATTTAATATTAAAACTGATAAATCAACTTAAACATCAACGCAGGAAATTTCCTAAAACATCTTTTTTTTTACAAGAATCACGTACGCATAAAATATTTCGCGTATTATTCATAGTTTGTGGAAATTGTTGAAAAGTTTGCTGAATTTATTTATGTATCACTGTAAATTATATTCAAAAATTTCCCCTATTTTTTATTTACTGAATTAATAATATAATTTTCTGAACTATATAAATTCAAAAATACTTGCTAATTGAAGTGCTAAAAAGTTTTTTTAGTATTACTGAAATTTACATAAAATTATGTATATAAATTTAGCATTAACCACAAATTGTTAATAATCAAAATTTAATTCGGTTATTAAATTTCGGTTATTCCCAAGGTATTATACCTTGGGAAGAAATAGTTTTTAGATTTTTACTATACGTCATTTCAGGAAGCTTATAATTTTTTTTTTTGAATACTATTTGGACCAATTCACATATTGTCAATATACCAACCAGACATGAGCCGGTTAATAATAAATATTTCAATCTGTACACATAATTAAAAATTTCTTATTCTAAAAATGTTAGGTTAGGTTATGTTATAGTGGCGGCAGAACCTCGCATAGACCACACTGAGTCCACTTTTATGGATAACTAAATTCGTTCTTCGTATGTGTTGAAGGATTATCTAGTAACTCAAATTCGTTCTAAAAATTTTAAGACCATTTAATATAAAAACAATTAGGTTAGATTGACAGAGGTCAATTAGGATAATAAGCGATAACAGTCGAATAGACAGTCGAATAGAGGTGGACAATAAGAAACCTTATTGCATTTCTTACTGTGTTTAAAAATGAAATTTGTTTGAATAACATAAATACTACTATTATCTGCCAGAATTTTCCGTTTCTATAACAATTATTATCATGTTAGGAAATATATTTCTAGAATTAAATTCGAACATTTAAATGCAATTTTGTTACAGAGGAAATTAATGCATAACTACAGCGTGCTGATAGTACTTCTGATAATGTACTATATTTATAAATCAAAATAGAACGCAATAAAATGTATTTCTTGATAAGGATTTACATTGAAATACTTTAAATAAAACTTTTAACTTAACCTAATTCTTTAAAATTAAATTTTGTGTTCTCTTTTTGTATTATTTTTAAGAATGGGCTAGGGCCAATGCACGAATATTATTTTATCAAAAAATTCGAATAAATTATCAAATTATCAAATTTTATAATTAGACATCTACGAAATTCTAACAAAAAATACCATTTAAAATTTACTATCAGTAATGAACTTTTTGGACATCTAAAAATGTTTCAAGAAATTCATTCCAAAATTTACTATCAATAATGAACTTCAAGAAATAATGAAGAAATTCCATGAAATTCTGATTAATAAATTTATTTTCCTCCTACATCTTTTTCTTTAATATTATACAAAACAATTTCAATTCTTGGCATTCATAAATATTAGTCAAGTTCAAGGTTAACGAAATAATAAAATCACACTATACCAAAAAATTCAAAGTACTAAAGTAGATTTCAAAAAATTTGCTAATCTAATTAATGAAATTTAGTTTCCTTTGACTACAACGATTTATTTAGTAAATAAAAATCAGTGATACAAAACGAAAAAAAAAATATAACTCTATATATAACGTTACTAGTAACATAAGAACAGTGTATTACAGGGTGCCTATTTCTGGTACAAAATGCTTCATTTTTGTTGAATTATTATTCTAAATTGTGTAATGAAGAAAAGAGTCAAATTCTTTGCGATATCGTTACTTTTTCCCTTATTGTAACACAATTTTGTTTTTAAAACGTTATGTAATGTTATTTTGATAAATAATGCTAATTCATTTCGTTATTTCGTTTTAACGTTACGTTTTGAATAACGTTTTGTAAAAAACCGAAAACTTATTTCTGTAAATTTTAGATAACCAAATCTATTTTTTAAATTATATTTGAAAATTTTTATTGTGGAAACCCATGGCCTTATTTTTATTTACTTTCTTAACGAAACTTTGACAATTATATAATTCAATTAGAATTTTAAAATTTTGATTAATGGTAAATAAATATTTATAAAAAATGATTTAATAATTAATATATTTTTTTTTTTTCAAAAATTCTGTGGGCGAATAATTGTTTATCCATTAAATTAACATGTTAGTTGCCAGGTAGTTATAATTATAACTAGATATACATTAACATTAAGTCGATAATAGGTTCAATAAACTCAATTACAATAATTTACTCAATAATTATGATTCATTAAATTTTAATTAACAAAATTTTTTTTTTAGCCATCACGATTACCTAGAGATTTAGCAAGTGCTGCCGATGATGCTGAACATCATCTATTAAACAAGAGACCTCCAGTTGCAAGTAAATAATTATAATAATAAATCTTTGAATTATTTTAATAACCTATTTTTTTATATTTCTCAGAACCAGAATTTGCTGATGATGATGAATTGGACATTGATGATCCAAAAACACCACAACCTGGTGTAGATGATGGATTTTTTACTGGTGAAACAGATGAAATTCATCCATCAAATGGATTTGATACTAGACGAAGACCAAGTGTTTCACCCAGTAATTTTCCATATGCACCAGGTTTTGGTGGACCTGGTAGTACTGTAGGTGTAGACAATGGTAGAAATACACCAATACCAGATGTTAATGTTTATCAACAGAAGAAAACTTTAGCTCAGGGTATGATGGATTTAGCACTATTATCAGCAAATGCAAATCAATTACGATATGTATTAGAATCATATAATCGTCATCCATATTATTATCCTAGCGTTGTATTTATATCAATGAGTTTGTTCTTTCAGGTAAATATAAATAATATTTGGAGTTAATTAAATGTAATTTGGAATTATTTAATTTTTAGATTGCTGTTGGAATTGGTTTAATACTTAATAGCAGATATGATGTTAAAGATGACAAAGAAATTTGCAAAGCAAATCGAATAAATAATTTCACTGTAATTGGTATTTTTATTGTGACAGTTGTTAATGTTTTCATATCAGCATTTGGTGTTGCGGTTGCCGAAACTCCATCACGCGATAATAATGGTTAAAAAATTTAAAAAATTTATTGAATTTTAATTAATTTTTCTATATAATATTTTATATTTTTTTATAATACTCTCTTAATTTAAAAAACAATAATTAGAAATTGAATTTTAAATTTAGAAGAACAAAATTTAACTCTTAAAATTCTCATTATATTTTTTAAGACTATAAATTTCCAGTCATTTTTTGAATATGCTTTAAAAAATTTAATTTTAAATTTCATTTTTTTAATGAATTACTTAATTTTATTAATAACTTACTTTAAGTTATATTTAAAAATTGAAATTATTTTAATAAGAAATTGTGAAGAAATTAATATCAAAATTCTCGAATTATTTTAATTGAAACTTTGTTAAATTTTTCTAGCCAAGAATTTATGTTATTATGGAATTATGAAAATTTTCAGTAACATATCAATTTGATTTTTTTTGTATTGAATTAAACTTTAAAGTTAAACCCATTACAAAACGAATTATTTGATTAAAAAAAATGATATTTTAAAAATATTTTCGATTATATATTTAGTAAACATTTTTAACATTAAGATTATGTTAATTAATTTTAATAAAGAGCAAAATGGACAGACAAAAAATATGTAATTTTGTTGAAATAAATAAAAATATTTTTTTAAAAAAAATTTGATTAATTAACAGAAAATTATTAAATTTTATAATTTTTTAAGTGAAATTATTAATTTTTGTAATATTATTATTAAGAAAAATTAACTAAATTGTCTACATATTTTAGATATAGACTACTAAAAGACAAAAATGGATTTACTTTTCGGTTATTTTCGCAGTCATGCGAAATGAGTATTCTTCCTATTTTTTAGTTACATCAAATGAGCTGATATTTTAGTGATATGCTTCTAAAATGTAGGGGTTTAAATACGCAATGACTACTCAGTTTTGCCAATACTTAAATTCAAATCTCTGTATATAGTGAAGTTCATAAGAGTCTGGACGTCTTTAGTGATTTTAGTGACTGCAAAAATAGTTAATGTAAATACTTATATCATTATAATGGTATTAGTGTTATATTGTTATACTGTAGTCACTATTACTTTTTATCTTCTTTAACTGTTATACTGTTTTTTTTTTTCATAAAAGTTTCAAACATAAAACATTATAAAGACACTATCAATATATGCTGGCAATTACAAATATTCTGTACGTTAGTACTGAATCGAATAGCTTTAATTAATATTATCTGTAATTTTTGCAATCCACTCCAGACCAAGTTAAAGTCGTTTTTGCTATTAAATTACATAATTTTTTTAATGTTTCATTGCAATTATATAACAATTAATTTCGAAATTTTGTTCAATCAAAGAACTGAAATCCGTATCAGTAATTTACTTCTAAAAAATCCGATTTCACTCAGATCAGTAAAGTTTAAATTTGATGTATTCATATATTTTATATGGAATATGATTGAGTAGACACATAAGTGCGATTAAAATCGATTTGGAATGAATCAAATTGAAAGTGTTTGGAAGAATGGGTGAACTTTTACGAATCCAAACTGAAGCAAATGTCATGATATTTGCCAGAAAATATTAAAAATTATTCAGCATTATATAATAAAGAGAATAAAAATTGCATCGATCACAGAAACTTCAACTGAGAAATTTAATAGATTGCAATCTATAAATTATTAAATGTCGATTGTCTACATAATTCAATTTTATTTTATATTTTCAATTCTACTGGATTTTAGCAATATTTTGAAAAATTAAATATCTAAAACTTTTAGAACTCAAATTCTAAAACTTTTCTGAAACCTTTTAAATATTTTTTTTCCAAAAAGAGGTATATGATTTGATTACTCTGGATATATTTCTTTGTGTCAATACATTGCAGCCCAAGTTTTAAGATAATTCAAATTATATGAATATAAAAATATAAAAAAAAATATTTTACTATAAAATTCCAATTAAAATTATAAATTATCCGAGTAAACTATTATCAAAAATCAAATAATTATCAAAAAAAAAAAAATAATGAAACATTTTTATTAAATTTTCAGTTATCATAAAAAACAATTATATTTTATTTTTGGGAAAATGTAATTTATAAGAATTTTCGGCAAAATTTATTAAAAAAATTTATTATTTCGGCTTCATTTTTATATAATTTATAAAACAAAATTTAAAATAAACAATCAAATAAAATAATATTTAAAAAAAAAAAGAAAAACAAAAAAAAATATGGCATATATAAATAATCGTCGTACACCAGCAATTTGTGTTCATTGCGGTAAATTAAAAACAATATGTACACCAAGAAAATGTCAACCATGTCCATGCCAACCACGTCCATGTCATTCTAATTCACCTGGTTTAACAAATCCATTTATTGAATTACCAAGAAGACCAATGCCATGTAAACCAATTATACCACGTAATATAAATTGTTATCAACCGATTAGAAGTAGGCAAAGAATGTTTCCAAATAACGTCGTGTATCCAAGAAATTTAGATTCATTTATGTTATCACCAGTTGCATTTGCAGGGTAAAATTTTTATTATAAATAAAATTTAATTTTTTTTAATATATTTATTTATATTTAAAAATTTTATAGTTTAATTTTTTACTATATACTAAAACTTTGGTATTATGCAATAATTATTGGATTTGAAGCAATTAGTACAATTTCTCAAGCTGAAAGGTGAACAAAAATTGATGAAATTTTCTTTAAAAATTTATAAAATTATAACTTTTTTTTTTTTATTAAGACCTGCTCAAATTACAGTCGGAGTTGTATTTATTCTATTAGCATCTTCTGTACTTATACAAAATGTGATAAATAATCAGTAAGTATCAGTCAATTTTTCTATAAAACTTAATATAACAATAATTATTGAAAAGCAAATTATGCTTTTACTTCATAAATAAACTGTATACATAGTTTTTACTGTACAGTTTAATTGTGCAATTTAATGAAATTTAACTGTGCAGTTATACATACACATTTTCTTATATACATTTCAAAAAAATATTTAATAAAATTTTAAATTATATTTATTTTTTCAATTCACTTTTACCTAAAGGTATGCCTCTGATTATTTTGGAGCTGTTTTCAGCGAAGTATATAATAAAAAACGAAATAAAAATATTGCTGCAAATAGTTTAACATCATAAAAATTGGTTTACAAAATTATTATAACCCCCAACAAAAAATATTGTGTTTGATAATAATTCATTATATAAATCAATATTTTTAGTTATAATAAGGAAAATGATGAATTTATAAATCTTCTCTTAATCCTTATTATATCAAATATATTGGTAAGAATATGAATTTAATGTCATAAAAAATGGATTATGCAGAGAATATACTTCAAAATTTTCAAAAGACATTTTTGTATAAATTGCCAATAAAAATAAAGAAATAATAATTTAATCAAATTCTTCGGGTCTAATTAAAAATACTTCAAAATTTCAAAAAAAAAAATTCAATTAAAAATAATTATGTAAAATATCTGACCTAATAATATTATTAATGACAACTTCTTACAATGTAATATTTCTAAGAAAATAAATAATAATATAATTATGCAGAATATAATAATGAGAATTGTTTTTTTTTTTTTTGCTTTTGGGGTCGAATAATAAATGAATTGGAATTACGCGTGCCCGCGCAGCAGAGATATAGACACTTAAGCTCAATCGGTTCATTGTACCACCTAACGTAGCATTCAGATGAAACTGGTTGAGTTGGTTTACTGCTAAAACATACCAAAGCAAAAACCAGATATCATCTCTTTATTTGGTTCAGTTTCTTTCCCAGTCTGGATTTACTTTACGCAAGCCGGTTATTTGATAAAATTAATTACTTTTATCAAAACGTGAGGAATTTAATGAATAACAAGATGACCTAGACAGATAATACCTAAAAAATTTAAATTATTACGATTAAATTATATTCATTTAAAAATTATACACTTGAATAATATTCGACATGTTCATATAACATTAAAATACTAATTAATTGAATTTCAATTTCTAGCTCACTATCAATATCATTACCATCATTTTCATTACCATCAATATCATTACCATCAATATCATTACCATCAATATCATTACCATCGCTATCATTACCATCAATATCATTGCCAACATTACCAAATCCAATGAATTTGATCTATCCAATTATTGATTATATCAAAAATATTAATATAATAATATATATTAGAAATAAATATGAATTATTTGTATTAAAATTTACGATTTATATAAAAGAACCAATTTATCGAAAATATAATCAAATTAAAGAACCAATTGTTAGAAACTATTACATAATTAAAGAACCAATTGCTAGAAATTATTATGAAACAAAAGATACAATACGAAGAAAATATTTAGAAATTGAATGTAGATTAACAAATGAAAGACGTCGATTTCATAATTATTTACAACATAAACAAGATCAAACCTATAAATATTTATTAGGACAATTTATAATTACCCAAAGATATTTTCAATATAAATTTCATCAAAATCAAATTTGGGTAATTAGTACATATTCATCAACTAAAAAATATATTAAAGATACAAATAATTTAACACGAAAATATTTAATCAAACAATATAAATTAACAAAAAAATATATTCGTGATAGTTTTCGGTTAGATGAAAGTTGTGATAATATTGAGAAAATTGAATTAAGTGAAAATCAAACGTCAATGTTACAATTTTGGTATAAAAAGAAATTATTAACACAAAAATATATTGAAGAACGTTGGTTATTATTACATAATTATATAAGAGATAAAACATATTTAGGTAAAAAATATCGTAATGGTAAAGATTATGCATATAAAAGATATATTAAAATTAAATTATATAGTAATGATAAATATTTACAAACTTATGAATATTTGGCAATGAGGAAATTATTAACTGAACAATATATGAATGAAAAATTAATAAATATGAAATTGGCAACAAAAAATTATATAAATGCAAAATATATAAATATGAAATTTGCAGTTCAATATAAAAGTCAACAA
This sequence comes from Rhamphomyia laevipes, assembly GCA_963920725.1. NCBI lineage: Eukaryota > Metazoa > Arthropoda > Insecta > Diptera > Empididae > Rhamphomyia > Rhamphomyia laevipes. The sequence continues at coordinate 14,447,875 of OY987255.1, read as the reverse complement.
ATAAAAGATTATTTTGGTAATAAATTTAGAAGATCTGATAATCAATCTAAATATACTGACCAAAAATCTGAACAATATGAAGAAAAATCAGAAATCTATAATAATATTGAAAATAGTATGAAAACTGAAAAAACAACTAATAAAATTGTAACACCTGTAATACCTGTAAAAATTATAACACCAAAAGCTGAAACTAAAAAGAAAACGAAAATTAAAAAAAGATTTGAAAGATGTACATTAAAATCATGTGGCTGGGGTTAATATAGAAAAAAACGTTTATTTAATTGATGATATTTGCTTAATTTTCAAATTTTATATTATCGCATTTTAATTAAATATATATAAATATATAAATATAAAAAAATGTTATATAAAGAAGTAAAACATTTCGAAAAACAAATTTTAAATTGAAAAATAAATTCATTATCTATTTTTAAATTATAAATTAATAAAATTTGATCAATTTTGTGAATTTAGAATAAGTTATGAATTTAGAATAAAATTTTATTGTACATTTATACCTTATTTTAATTGCATAAATAAATTATAAATTTATAAATTGTTTGTATTGAACAGCAACACCAAACTTTCATTAATATAGATCAATTTTGTTGAATGTATACCATTTCCCATTAAAAAGTATTAAAGCTTGTTCGTTCAATAACTACCAAAATATCGAAATATCAGTGTTCATTATTCATACATTACTGGAAAAGAAACTTGGAATAAAAACGATCGAGTCGTATCGACTTTTCAAAACGATGGACGAGTACGCGATATTTTAGAACATTTTCGGAGAATAAATGTAATTTAGTTGTGTTCAATTACCGCTGAAAACGCTCTGACGTGTTACGTATATTACCAGCCATCTTGAATAAAGAATAAACAAAAATAAAATTGGCAACTAAAAATTTTGTAGACATTTTCGACGACTGCGTTTTCTGGAAAAGCTGTGTTAATATTCTGAATTTTAATCTGACAAATTACGGTGCTTTTATCGCAAATCTAAATTAATGACTGCAACAACTGCAAAGCTACTAAGTTTTTCAGTGCACTCGTAATATGAACCATTGACAGACTTCTCAACTTACGAAAAAATTAATTACTGGATGGGAATCATTATTTCTGATATTATTTATCTTAAGTCATTTATCAATCGGTTGTATCGAGGAAAAATAAAGATTTGGATTTTCTTTGGGACCAAGGCATACGATCGGGAGCGTATGATAATTTCCAAATCGAAGGATTCCGTACATGTCATTATTAAAATTTTAAATATGTAAACATAATAAAAAAGTATTAAAGTCGTATTTAATCCTAACCGACTTTGGAGTGTGCAATCGTGTTCGTAGTCAGAAAATTTTCATCCAATCCATTAAAAGAAGGAAAACAGTATATTTTGGTCATCTGATGCAGAACTCTATAAGTATATCTTGAAATTAATTATTCAAGGGAAAGGCAGGAAGCTGCTGGAAGAATGTGCATGTCCTGGGTTGGAAATATACTAGCATGGACAGGTATCAGTTCAATTCATTTTACCAACTAGTGAGGATATTTTTAAAAACATTATCAACATTTAATTATTTTCAAAAAGTCGCTTAAATCCAATCTTTTGGATTGCAGAAAAAGAATAATTAAGTTACCCAAACTTGTTTATATCGTTTGGAATTGTTTAGAAACTATGGGACCCAGGCAATCGATTCTTTATGCAAAATATATAAAGTTTTCAAATCTCTACGTTATTTCACGAATCGATACTTTATATATCCGGTGGTGATAATGTACTGAGTTCCCTACTTTATCAATTTTGAAAAAAAAAAAAAATCCTAAAAGTATGCAAAACGCCAAATTAAATTATAATTTCATTTAGCTACACAATTAAGTAGGTTATGTATTAAAACTCAACAAAAAAAATTTAATTAAATAAATAAATCAAATTTTTAGTAATAATTAATTAAATTACCAATTATTAAAAAAAATAAAAAATATTAAAAGCAAAAGACAAAATCAAATAAATTATTAGTAATTTAGTCTTGCAATTAGTTAATAAATTGTTTACATTTACATTAGTGAAATGATAAATTCTTCGAATCAAAATACTGAACATAATAATGAATTATGTAATTCTACTAAATGCAAGAAATGCCATTCTTGTAATCAAAAGTCATCGAAAATGATGATATGTGAATTTGAAACAAGTAGTTATCGTATAAGAGTTTTACGTAATTCTACTTGTCCTGATAGTAATGAAAGGACAAAATCATTATTAGCTTTATTTTTTATATTTGCGTAATTTGTTTTTCACTTTTTTTTAAATATAAATAAAATTACTAATTATAAATTTTTCATAATTTTCCAGATTGATTTTCTTCTACATATTATATTTTTGGTTTACATTAGTGAAATGTATATATCAATATATTCGATATGCATTTAAAAGAAAACCGAAATGTCAACTGCAGAAATCATAATTAACATAATTTTTAATTAATGATATATTTCTCAAAAATAAAATTTACAACACAAATATACAATAAACATTAAAAACATTGGATGCAAAAATGTCTGGCCACATTATTTGGAACAATTTATATGATTTACTGAAATTCAGTTTTATTGTATATATAACTAAACAGTTTATTAATCATAAATATTGAATTATGAATTATTACAAACAATTGTTTATCTGAATTATACTTACCTGTATTACAGTTTGATACCATTCAAATTTTACAGCATATACAACAAAATATGAATAGTCTCTTACATATAATTTAAAGGTTAATTGAAAAATTTCCTTATTAAAACAATTTCTTCATATTTAAAGTCATCCCGGAATAAATATTTTAATTATATTGAATTTTGTTTTATATATATATAAAAATTTGTTATAAACAATATTTTTATAATTAGATTTAAATAAAAAAAAAAAAAAAAAAATTGGTCATTTACTATAACTATAAGATAAAAATATTCATGAATATTTTTTAAAAATACCAGACTGTCAAAAGATTTAATAAAAGCCCGATTTTTATTAAATAATTTATTTTGTGTTTTATTTGGATTCTAATTTTGAGTTTATTGTCTTCTCTTTTAATAAATATAAAATTGGCCATAAAGATCATAATTCCCTAAGCTATCTAATATAAATCTATTATATTCCTTCAATTTGACCGCTAACTCAAGATCGTACACAATTATAGGGAACTATATCATATCCAATTTTGTAATAATTTGTAATAATTAATAAATGCCAGTGATATTCACTGGGCCCTTGGGCAAAGTTTGTTAAAGGGTCTTTCTTTAAAATATGAAAAGTAAATATGTAATTATGTTGATCAAAATATAATATTCCCCTTCTTAATGTCAAATTGATTTATAAAGCCATCAAACAATAGTATTTACAAAAACTCACTAAGCATTATACCATTTTATCAATGAAGGTAAAATAAACTCTAGCTTTTACTTTACGTACATATTATATTTCTAATTTGTGTTCAGTAGAAGTCGCGGTGGGCCCTCTAACATAAGTGGGGCCTGGGAAACTGCCTGAATTGTCCATATGGGATATCCGGGATTACTAATAATAACATAGACTAGAACTACACCTTTTCCAATTGTAATTCAGAAATCATCAATTGTAATTCAGATTAGTCAATTGTAATTCAGAAAGTATCAATTGAAATTCAGAACATTTTAACATTATTAATAATGTATCAATCAGTCTGTGTTGTGTTATTTTCAATATCAAATAAAACTATTTTTGTAAGCAAAATTATATAGAAAGAGTGCCTAAAATTATGCAAAATTCTAATTTAAAAATATTGTGAAAATAAATATAATTATTATTATGTACCGAAAATTCGAATGAACGGATCAAATACATTAGGATTAGGAAATTGAGCCCAAAAATGTTGTATTGAAATTTTTAGACCTGAATTCCTGGGGTTTAAGTTTAAATATGTAGAATACTCGGCAATTAAAAAGTATTTTTAGATCAATTAACTTGATGTAAAATATTTTCGATGAATTTCATTTGATTTAATCACTCAATGTGGTGCGTTTCATCGATTTTTATATAATCGGCTAAACATTTAATTTATATAATCATTTCATCGATAAATCTATGCACTTTTACAGAAAATTTAGACAAACTAAGAGCAAACTTGGTTTTAATAGGTTCATATTTCATCTACCGATAAAAAATCGATAAAACAATTCATTTTTTTATAGAAAATTGATAAAATATATTTTAGCTTTAAAAAATTACTGATATATGTATATAATTCATTGCAACATAAAAACTGGTACTGATAAATCGACAAAAGATAAATAATGTTTGGGATTGCAGTTCCATTTGCTTTAGCTGAAATTTCTGCGGTGAATTTCCAAAATAATTGTATGAACCGAATTAACTTAAGTTTGGACTAAATTTCCCGGATTATATTAGTAATTACAATTATTTATAATATACTTTAACTTTTATTATAACACTTTAATTAATACATCAAAATATTATAAATTATAATATCATTGAAATTATCTTTCAAAAAAATTTATTAAAATATTTTATTTTATATAATTATAATTTATTTATTATTAGTTTGTAATCCAAAACAACATGAAATTATTGTAATATTTTTTGGAAAAATTAAGAAAAAACAAAGAAAATAAAAAAATTATAATTTGGAAAAACAAAATTATTCTAAATTTACATAATAAATTTTATTTATAAATTTTAAAAATATTTAAATTATATCAAAATCTTAAAATCAATTAAAATTATTCAATAAAATGATAAATGATTGCAGTTGTGAAGAATGCACAGAAGCATGTTTAAATTTAAAGAAGGGAGTTGACTTTGATACTTCTATACATACCATAAATCATATAAATATGAACCAAAGATATTGCAATGAAAATATTCCGTCACATTTTGCATCGTTTTTTTTAAATAGTTTTAATATTATGATGTAAGTAAATTATTTTATGTTAATATTTAATATTAAATTGAGATTTAAGTTAATTAAATGTTGGAATAAGTTGGACTGGAAGTTTATTCCATACAAAACATCCAACCAATTCCGAAATTTAAATACCAATGCAAGAAATTCTAATAACAAGGAATTTAAATTTCATTTCTTAGAACGTTAATCCATTTAAAATTAATGGATTTTTAATTTTAATTAAGGCGAGAAACAGAATGTAGCGTTCGTCCACGCATGACTAATGTAGGATTTTTAAAATTACCGTGATGCTCTACAATTGTGAGCTACAGTGTCATGTGCTTGTGACAATAAATTATTTTTTTGCAGTTTATGTATGATAAATTGTATGTGTTATTTAACAGATTCTGCAAGTTTTATTGCAACTTTTAGCCAATATTTTTCCTTTAGTACTCATTTTTGTACAATTTACTTTTTTCTTGTACAAAAAATCATTTCTTTTAACTTTTTCAATTCAAATTTCAGAGGAATGATTATTATTTGCCATAGTTTTATGATAATTTTAGTAGACAATATATAAAAATAATAAAAAAGATGTTAAAATCTGGTGGCAAATTCAACGCTTTTCAAGTAGAAACTAAGTTTACTTCGTGCGTGTAACTTAATTATATAAGTTTTGAAAAAACTACATTTAAATTTGTACTATATATTTCGATATGTTCTATAGTCAACTTGGCAATGCATTACGGGCGCACGCACGCGTCTTTAGCAACATTTTGTTTCTCGCCTAAAACTAAAACTACTTTCGGTAACATTATATCTTGTTCACGTGGTGCGGAGTGGAGTGGACTGGATTTGTAAATCCGGTCGTAGTATGAGTGTTCATCTGGGTGTGGATCGTAGTAAATCTACCATAACGCATCTAGTGAAGACATGTTGAACTATTTTTATTGACATATCCTTTTTTTCTGAAATTTTTTAAATTAATTAAAAAATGGTTTTTGTGCTATTCGTTTGCAATTTCAATTTGAAGCAATAAAATAAATGTCAAAATCCACTCTACTCCACTACGCTAGTGTTCACGTGGTATATGGATTTGCAAATCCACTACACATCACTCCTCACATTTTGAGCGGAGTTGATAATCCATTCCATACTACATTATTCGGTGTTCACATGGTGGTTTTACAAATCCAGTCCACTCCACTCCGCACCACGTGAACAAGATATTAGTTAGAATTTAGCATGACCTGTTTTATCGATTTCAATAGCAATTGAATGATTCAAATATTGTCGATAAGTTGGACACTTTTATCTACTATTTAGGTTCTTCAAATGTTACTAATGAATAAATTTCGTGAATAAGTCTAATTTTTGGTCTTTGAATTACAGAAATTTAACATTTTATTATCGACAATCAACAAATTCTGAAATTAATTACAAAATATTCTTAATTAAAATTTACATTTATTTATTTCAGATATCTAACTATGTACATGCTATTATTTTGGTTTAAAATAACCGATTTACTTCTAAGATTTGCCACTTATCTTCATCAGGCTGAAAGGTTTTATTTAATTACCATTTATTTATAAATAATAATAATTTCATTTTTCAGATCTATTAAACTTGTAGCTGCAATATTTTTTCTATTTATATTTTCAACAATTTTCATAGATACATTAATACAAAAATCAAGTTCGTAACATTTTATTTAAATTAATAAATTCATAAATTTCTTATTTTAAAAGGATCTGCACAAATTATGCATAATGAAGAAAATGATTGCATTTTAAATTATGATACACCGAATTGTAATAATTATCAAACGATAGAAGATACTCCAGTTATAATGAATGTAGAACCACAACCAGAACCACCACCAGAATTAACAAAAAGGATTTACACCTTGACAGTTACTGATGATAAAAATAATAAAATTTTTATAGCTAGTCAAAAAGTTGAATTACCAGAAGGTAGTTCAAATCCAATTACAATAACTTTAACTGATCCAACAATATCCTAATAAAATTTATTTTGTATCTTATATAAATATTTATTTATATTAAATTGTTAAAAAAGTTTTTAATAATTTATAAATTCTATATAAATTTTTAATATTGGTAATTTTAATCTGGAACAATTTTTTAAAAAAAAAATTAGGTTTTAAAAAAAAATAAAATAATTATGTGAAAATTAATTCTTTTCTTAAATAAAATTAAAATATTTTGACATTAATTGTATTTAAAGCTAAAAGCATTTTAATTTAATGTAGATTCAAGTTAAATTTTTAGGGTAATAATCATGCTTCAAATTAGGTTCGATTACGATATATGCTAAACTTATAATTACTCAGCTAACTATACATTTCCCAAGAATGAAATAAATTCACGCGTTACGTTTTTGAAAACGTTTCGAATTTGATTAACATTCGTTTGAATACGATCAATTGAGGAAAACGAACGTAAATAATCAACTCGTAATCAACTTACTCGAAATTGCGAGTAATGTACGATTCTGTACCAAAAATTGTGATTAGTGGATATTTGTTTAGTGAATATTATCTGCAGTCGTTCAAAATTGATCACAAATTTGTTGATGATACTCCGCTAATGCGATTTTTGTAAGATGTGGCAATGGTTCACAATGACTGCGAGCGTTAATCCAACTTTTACAAAGTTATTTTTAGGAGTTAATTATCGGAATATGTTTGGCCCGTAATTTAGACACATAATTAAAAGTTTGCTCATAAATCTTTTATTTATAGTTACCAGAAATTGTTAATAAATTTTAAATATCATCAACCCAGCGATTCTAAAGACGCAGAGATCCTATATACACAAATTGTGTGCTTCCACCCGATAGTGAAAAGAAAGTGGTTAAATCCAAACTAATGAATAAATGGTAATTTAACCTAAATACACAAAGAACAATGATCTAAGAATCCTTTAGTCACCTGGGACATAGTATGGTATTAAAGCCAACAAAACAGACAAAGAATTGGCGGAAGATGAGGCTACCAGAAGCCGCTAAGAAATCCATGGCAATGGGGCGGAAAAAGAACACTAATGGTTGTTACGAAACGATTTTTTTTTGTTATGAAAAGATTAGAAAAATGATTCTAATGAATAAACCAGAGGCTTCGTAAATCTTTTTTATCGGTCATGTCTGATTATAGACCGATACCCACTGGTCATGCAAAGAAAAGTAGGAATCACTAGAACATCTGCTCTGTTTTTACTCTGCGGTGATATGTATATAAAAGAATTAAACACTTATTTTTGGACCGAAATAGACTAGTTGAGAAGGTTGATACCTTCGAGAATAACTACGTTCATGATAATGAGAGGAGTGATTTGGAATGATGTCCTCTGGAGTAGAATAACCCTTTTAGGTGCGTAAAGGATGTTGTTACCAACCACTCCATCACTTCAAACCAACCAATATCGTAAACTCGTTTATTGAATTAGTTACTATCAAATTTTTCGAATATATTTATTTTTACTTTTTTATTATTTGTCGTCGAGTTGACTTCACATTTTTATATATTGTTGTCGTCGAGTTAATTAAAAAGTTTTAACAAAATTAAATATTCCGAAGACAAATATTTTGTAATTTAGACATTATTTCTTAAGCTTCGAAATACAAAAAGAAGCTATGAAAGAAATTATTTTTATTATTATTTTAAATATATAAATTTGTTGATTATATAAAAATACTAAATTTTTCATAATTATTTACGATCTCGTAAAGTTATTTTAGCCCAAAAGCATATTCTAAATCTAGAAGCTAATAAATTCTTACTCTGAAAAATCCTACCACAATAATCAACTATTCTATGAACGTCACAATTGCATCAAAAATAGATATATATGGATTGATTGTAGAAACGTGATCGTAATTATATATTTTAAAATATAACTTTTTATCAGGTGTGAAAGTGGAAAATGCCAGAAACCATAATCAAGATAGAAAAAAAAACTTATATTTACCATTGAATATTTTTTTTATTTTTTTTATATACTCAAAAGTTTCCAAGACGAAAGTGTTATTTTTCGCAGCCCATTTAATAAAAGATTGAATTATGATATAAATCCATATTGGGTAAATATTAAAACAAATGTTTTTTGCACGAAATTAGATCGCTCCCCGAATATAAAAAAAAGCAGTGGGAAATAAAACTATTATAGAAAAACTAATAAATAATAGTAAATATTTTTATTTCGACAAATTTATGTTGGACCATAATTTTCATTTTTAAAATATTTATGTTTGTTGTTGTTGTGTAGAACGCGTATCGTAACCACCTACACACGAATATACTTCAAAAAAATGTATACAATATATTATGATCCTATAACATAGCGTACAGCGTTTATTTTCATGTTTCCTCTTTGAACTGGATCTAAATTTGTGCAATATTAGAAAATAAATTCAGAAACAATAATTTTCACTTACAGCATTTCTTATTGTTTTAGTTTTTAATGCGTTTTCGGGCAGAAATTGTTCGATATTGCGTATACGTATAGCAATATCGCTAATTTGCGTTTAGTCTGTATTAGAGTATACAGTCAAGTCTATCAGTTTAGTTGGTATCGGGTAATAATTTTTGGAAAAACAATTTTTTGAATATTTAGTTCGTTCTTAAACAAATTACATTTTCAAATAAACATTTATGTATTTTTTTTTTAAATTTGAAATATTTTTAAGACCGACAATATTTGAGTGAGGATCTAATAATTTGGTTATTATATAGAATTTTTTAGGTTTTTAAATTACCAATAACTTTCCAATCCAGTGGAGTTAAAGTTGGAAAATTTACAAATTACTTCCTTCATATAACCGAAATTACTTCCTTTTTTTGCAATGGCGCTAATTGAGCCTTTGCCTCCTCAAAAAGATTCTGCAACATTTTATTACAATTTCGACGGACTAATTTTAATAATAGTGAAGTAAATTGGAACACTCTAATTGATGTCAGCAAATGGTCGCAGCTATCAAGCGTTAGCATTTTTCCCGGTTCTAAAAACACAATTAAATATTTCAAGTTTTTATTGCTAGTACTCATTTAAAGCTGAATTAACTTATAGAAACACTGATGTAATGGTCTGGCATTGAACATGGTACCTAATGCATCACAGTACACCACCAATACGCCACAGCCACCCTTCTGCAATCCGCTAACATTTTCTGCAATCCGCTGACACATTCTGCTCTATTCGAAGGAGTGAATTTTAACCCTTCCTCTTCATTTAGAAGTGTCCGGAGCTAGTCAATCGCCAGGCATATTACTCTCTTATTAACTAGAACTTTAACGAACTAAACGATCAATAGCCAGTAAATTGACAACGGAAACCGTGCATTTCCTTAACGACAATAAAATAACTTTGTTCATGCTAGAGTTTACGAGAATATATGTGGTACCAAACTGAGCTAATCCGCTACTTCTGTTGGACAGTATGTCTGGGGTTCCGACCGTCAAACTTACAAGAACCAAAAAGTTACGATTACCAGAATTTTTGATTTTTTAGTGGAAAAAATTATTTGTAATGGAAAAATTTAAGTTTGGTACTAAATAAATAATCTTTATTTTGACTACCGAAATTTTTTATAATATTCTGCTGATAGTTAAAAATAATTTTATACCATTTCACTTGCTTTCAGTGTGATAATTTCAAGTGTTGAAAGTTTACTATATTAATATTTATATTGAATTTTTAAAAGAGGACAAAAATGATGAATAGTTTTATGTTTTAACAAAAATATAGTGTGAATAATTCAAATTTCTTCTTAACATAAAAAATATAAATACAAATCAAATTCGTATCTTATCCAAAAATAAGATTTCTGAAGGTTATTGCACAACTATGTAATTTAAAATATTTGAGAAACGTAAAAAAAACACCTTTAATATTCAAAAATGTTATAATTTTTCAGCCCATTAACCAGTTGAATAGACAATGAAATATTAATATACATATACATCCACTTTTTATGCACAGCATATTACTAACTATGAGTACTTTAACAAATTTTGTAGAGTGAATGAAGAGCTATGTACACAAGCAATGTACATAAGAATAAATATTAAAATTTAGAGATTAATCTTTGTTGTTTTTGATATTTTAGATAATTTTATACTACAATTTTTTGAGAAAAATGTAGCAAAAACAAGAAACTTTTAAGAAACAATTATTTCACTTCTAACAGTTTTTTTCTTTGCAATAGCTCTACAGCCCAAATTGAGTCTTAGCTTCTTCTTGAAAGAGGTTTTGTGTAATTTTGTTGCAATTTGGACTAACAACTTTTATATGAAACATTTAATTCGAACTAGCTAATGGCTCTTAATAGTGGGCCATTTATTGTTAGAAAATGTTCCAATATTTTGCATATTGTAAATTTTTTTACTGAAACTCATTTTGAAGCTGATCAACTTTTAGAGTGACATTGATGTCTCGGTCTGAAGTTGAACTCGGGTTCTAATACATCTAGTACACTGCCACTACACTACCACCACCCACAAATAAATTGTTAACTAAAGTTTTAGATTATTTATTAATTTACTTCAAGTTGTGAAGCTTCAAAAGTTCAGTTTGTAATCAATCAATGCCTGTAGACTTTATCTAGAAGACAATAAGTAGCAAATTCAGGATCCCCCAAGAAATGTTTAACTAAAGGTTGAGTTTGGTAGCTTCCATCGTCTATAAGTCGATTAGTAATACAGAAACTAATTAATTATTTACCAAATTCATATAATATTTTGTTAACTTCCAGGATTTTGAGTAATATCCCAAATTATACCTTAATTTTTAAACTTATTATCGCTTAATTCTTATAATTATTCAACTTATTCCATTATTTTCACAAAATCCTTACATCAAAAACTATAATATTTTTTAGTTTTTGTCTGGTAATATACAACACAAAAAGTTTAGCTATTAGTTATAATATGATAGAAGAAATGAACTAGTCCAATTTGTTTTTTGTTTTGTTTCAATAATACTATACGAGAGTCTTATGTAAGATAATGAAAATTATTGTACATTTGGTCAAAGATTCAATGCTCATTAGACCAAAACATAACATTTGTTGTCTAAAATTCATTAATATCATAGAAAAGATGTTAAAGAAGACCTTGTTAAATTTCATTTATATTTTTCCTTTCTTTCATTATTTGTAACAATTGCAGGTGAAGATTATAAATTTTCTATATATTTTATCACCTGAAGTGCTGAAATAATAAATAATCGATAAAAATTTTATATATGAAGATTTATATAGAAACCTTTTATAAATTTTATAATTATTATGATTTTATTATTATACAAAAAGAATTTATGCTAGGAAAATTATAATATGACATGAAATAAAATTTTATGTAATTTATTGAGATCAATTTAAATAGTTTTGTAAATTATTGAATGTTCTACAAAAAACAAATGGCCAAACAAATTATTCTTTGAAATAAATGTAAAATTTTACAATACAAAATTAATACAAATTTTATATTTATGTAATGTGATTACTTCCAAAATTTATATGATATCAAAAAGTGACTGGCTTTAATATGTATAGCTAAGCAATTCTTTTTATAATAAATTGTTCTTGAATTGTTAGGAAGAGATGAAAGAATTGGAGTAGAAAGATATTATGATTAGCACCAATTTTGGTGTTGATCGACTCAAATCTAAAAATTTCTTTTGAAAATGTTTTATTTTACATTGATATTAATAATAAATTTAATTAAATTATAAATTTGTAATGAAGCAAACAAATTGGTGGACAAATAAATAAAACTTAAACAAATATTATTTCGAACAGCAACATAACAAATGATGTACGAATATAGAAAATGATGAAAATGAAATAATTAAAAGAGTTGAAGAACTTAACTAACTTACATTGGTCAAAAAATAATGTATTTCCAAAAACCATAAGATCAAGAAGTTACTAGAAGAATAACAAAAGCTTGGATACAATTTTGGAATATTAAAAAGCTTCTACTAAACAACATCTCACCTACAGAACACAAACATGCTCATTAATGTCAAAAAATATGCAAAAATTTCGAGTATGTCAAAAATCTATGGAACGTTCTGTTCTCATGACCTAGAGAATTAAAATGGCGATGGACTGGGTACATTTAGCTAGACTTAAAGACAATAGGCGGATCAAATTATCGATAAACAAGAAGATTAGGAAGAATAACAAATGTAAAATGGTGCAGCGAAGGGCCATAATTTCCATTTGGGTGAGCATTATCGCCCGAAATCCATTCGGGCGATAATTCTCACCCAAGTGGGAATTATCGCCCACAAAAACGTGAGAAATTCCTTAATAAAAATTAATGTTCGAGCTTTATAACCCACATAAGTGAGAAATAAAGCCCGTTGCTATTTGCCTTTTCCGGAAAAGGAATTACAAAGTAGAAAATGACCAATAGAATTAGTAAATAAATAAAAGATGATTTTCACTATTGACAACAATTTGCCTACAAAAAGAACATAAAATTGGAGATTTCCTTGTAATTGCGTTGTTGGTGTAATGCTCACCCAAGTGGGAATTATCGCCCTTAGGACGATAATACCCTGCACCATGTAAAATATGGATAGATGAATGAAATGTCATCTGAAATTAATGGAATAATATTGCCCAAAATAAAGATGAATGGAAGCAGTTGAAGGAAGCTTTTATACTAAATATATAAATGAAATAGATAAAATATCATTAAATAAATTAGTTAAAGTATTAATAGAATTAAGAATTTAATTTAAATTTAAGTGAATTAATTAATTATATTAAAATTTATTATATGTAGACAAATAATAATCAACAAAACAAAGACAGATAATTAAAATAGAATTAATTAGAACACTTTTCGCACGTGATATTAGAAGTTTTATTATGCTCTGCTAAATATCAAAACATCTTATATAAATGTATGTCAATAAGTCAATTAAATCATAAAACTTTGTAACCAATATCTGTCGGTGACGCATGATTTATTCCAACCAATAATTCTAACAAAGACTTGCAATTTTAATGACATCTATCTAGGATAATGTAATATATCGGCCAAATTGAACAATATTTCTAAATTATATTTATAAAGTATGTTATTTGTTATCTAATTAAAACGCTTTTAAAAATAAATCAATTATTACATAGAAGTCCTTCGTAATTAAAAAAATAGTCTTAAATAAATACATGTTAATCTTTTTTCAAATCATTTACTGACCGGATATTACATTTAATCTATTACAATTATCAATAAATTTTTATTTCTTAAATTGCATTTATCCACAATGAAAAATCATTTTTAACATTTAAAGAAAAATCAATAATCAATTTACAATCAAATTACTGGGGCTAATTACTTATAAATAATATGAAAGTGAACATAATTCACTTATACATTGAACACGCACTCTAAAATTATCACAATAAATCTAAACATTAGTTTTTTTTTTTTACAAATATCTTTTCGATATGAACCACAACAAAAGTCCACTAAATACAAAATGTAAACATAAGAAGACCATATTTACGAAAATGGTTTCTTTAGTTTTATTTTAATTAACACACTAAAAGTTATAATTATAAGCGTTAAAAGCCACCTACTCTACTACTCCTGCTCTAATCCGCAATATTAATGGCTTCTTCCGCTAATGACCTTAAAATTTGAAGAATAACTATGTTTAACGACCAGGTGATTATAGTGATTTTATTGTTTTAAGAGAAACTTAATCACGGGGCAATAATGTAGAAAAAATTACAGAGTAGAATAAACTATTGATTGCGGGCCACTTAGTAATTGTGTATACTATTGGATTTAAAATTAATGTTGTAAATGAATTTATAGAATTTAGATAAGTAGAGCAAAAGTTAGGTTATGTTAGTGGTGTAGTAATTTCCATGCATAGACACCATCGGATATTTACCAATGTTACTAACGTGTAAGTATATGAACAATCTCTCTATTAGAAAAGTTAAACAGAGTGGGCAAAACGCTGCCTTTATTCTGATGGAAGGTTTTTGTTTTCTCAACGTACTTTAAAAGAGTTGCATTTAGACCAGTAAAAAAAGAATTAGGATTTTAGATATCACAATATAATTTCAATTTTGCTAGATAAATCGTTGATATACAGTGATTTAAATTAATGGTTGTATCTGTTTGGAGTTCCAAGCTTCAAAATGATCATCGCTTGTCCAATGGCCAGAATAATTTATCTTGCAGGTTTAAATTAAGTGTGTACAGCGCACCTGAGCACCGGTTTACATTTGATGTACAAGCCAGAGCTTTAACGACAGCTAGACTATCTATATATATATTGCAGCTGTTCTGCTCCGCTTTGAAATGTAAAAAGAAAAGTTTAAACATGGAAATATCATAACGAAAGCTATTTCCTTATGATAAAGTTGTAATCGAACGAACTTTTCCGCAAAACAAAGCGAAACCAATGGATATTTCAAAGCGGAGCAGCGAAAATATATCCAGGATTAGATAGTGGCTTTAGTATTAACCGCGATTTTCATGATTACCAGAAATTTTGCTGTACATCAGAAATACAATTTAAAAAAATATCTGAGTTAAATATTGAATAGTTAAATTATATTGTACATGTCGGTCCGCGAATTGTAAAGTTTGCCGACACCATATCAAAACTTTTGAAAACCATATTAATTCAAAATAAAACCATAAAACATATTATATGCTGTCGAAATCAAAATACAAAACAATTTATCGAAGATTATCTTGTAAGCATAAACTTTTACAAGGTCTCGTTTTATATTTTAACATGATAAATAATAATAATAATAAAAAAAAAAACACTTTTATCTCAATTGCGAAATATCAATTTTCGAGTAGATTTAGAAATTATTTATTAATTTTTTTTTTTATATTTCTGTTTGTTCACTTTTATATATAATATAACTACTAAGAGTGCGTGTATTCTGAAAGATCTATTTATCTATATCTATATAACATTTATGTTCTTTATATGATTTCTCTCTAAACTTATAGCTATATATCAACCTCCACCACAATGCAATATAAAACAGTAGCGGATGCATTCATGGAAGCTAAAGATTTATATTATTTTTATTTTTATATTATTATAGTGTTGTTTTCTATGCTTTTCCTATCTAAATAGAATCTAATTTTTTTGTTTGTTAATGTGATAGGAAGAACTGGCGGATATTTTTATTCGAATTGACAGTTGAGAATCATAAAAAAAAAAAATAACCATAAAACACAGTCCACAATATATTTATGCTAATAAATTATATATAAACAAAGATTATGAAGGTATGGAAATTTAAATGGCCAAGAACTGTTACTATTATAGAGGATGTAATGTCAGTGACTATAGCTATTTTATTATACTACCGATTTTTTGTTTTTTGTTTAATTTATAATTAAAATTTGTGAAATATTTTGAATTACGGAAAAGATTATTATATATTTATGATAATCGGGAAATTTATGTTTAACCAATTTTTTCCGTGGTTAAGAAGTATTTAACTTGAATGTTGGGCAGTGACCTTGTCATAATGCGTGAAAATTATTTTATTTAATTCAACATTCATATTTGTATTAAAAGAAATAAGATATTTTAAAAGTATATTTTTATGTTATTAAAAAAATTGATTTTCCTCTGACAAAGATAATTTTAAGTCCTAAAGTCAAAGTTCTTCAAAATATCTTCTCAATTCTATTATGAAATTATAAACTTTGAATTAACCATTTTACTACGAAAGGCAACGAAAAAGCGGATTCAAATTCCACTGTCATAGATACTGTAATAATCGCTTACCTCCTGAAATTCGTAAAATACTTAATTGCGACCTGGGTACAAGAAACTCATTTACTTAGATATGTAAAAACACGAAACTATTCTGGGGAACCCCTAATTTTAAGAAAACGAATAAAATCCTTTCTATGATCAAACCTTCGATTAGACTCTTCATTGCATTGCAATAGGACGCATTCTGTTGAGAAAACATGCTTCTCGGTTGGGCCTATCAAGAGAATCTTGGTGATGCGGCGAGGTTGATGAAACCGTAGAAAACATCCTATGCAGAGCCCTGCGGTACATAATAAATGTTTTAAACATCTGGAACATTATTTCTTGACAGACTTGATAGAAACAGGTAACTTTTAGCCTGCTAAGATGCTAGAAGCTTAATCGGCTGTCGACGGGGGGTACACCGGGCCAATAGGCTCAAATGCGCGAAGGACTTTGACTCCATGACCACTTGAAAACCCACCAACCATTTAACTATACAAAAAAATATACCATGTTCTGGACCTGGACCATTTATTTGTAATTCCAATTGTTATTATGTAACAAAAGATTCTAAGTAAATTTTTTTGGTTTTTCTGAAGATTCTTAAACTTCTGTTTATTTTATATAAAATTTAATATTAATGTAAATATTTTCTAAATATTATCCTTTGTAGAGTATTTTATTCCAATCACAATTATATATTTTCTAAAAATTATTCGTTCTTTACAGAATTAAAGGTAAATTTTGTTAATCCCTTCTGAAGGATAAATCTTATATTATAATCCATATAAATATTATAACAATAAAAAGTTTCTTAATTATCGTAATTTTTCATAAATATCTTTTAAATATAATAATAATAATAATAAATTTTATGGTTTTATAAAAAAAATAATCCAAATTTCGAGTTTCCTTTAAATATTTTCACATTAAATGGAAATAAATAAAATTAAAAAATTAATTTGAAGCGTGCGATTTTCAATTCTGATTATTGTTATTATATTCTTTCAGAAAACAGTAAGAAAAAACAAAATTTTGTGGTTTAATTCAATGATAATCTAAAGGTAAACCTTAAAAATAACCAATAATAAGAACCAATAATAAACTTAATTGAGTTATCCTTGATATTATGAGTACGCGGATATTTACAAAAGCAGACATAATAATTTTACAATTACAATAAAAGATTAATCTGTCAAAAATGGTTTTCTGTGGATTAATTAATTTCTCATAAATTTTGACAAGAAAACGCAAACTGCAAATATAAATGTAATTTAATTTATAAATTAAATTATAATGTGATAATACACTGCGAATTTAATTTGTTATTATCATCTAGCCTTGTAGCTCCCTCAGATAATTTTTAGCTTGATTACCGGGAAAATGTTTCTGTATGTTCCTGATAGAGAGACAAAATTAGTTTAGCTTTATTGGAATCAAATGGTGTCACGATAGTGATCCGCCATTTGGTCCTCATATTGACAGAACCCACACACCTGGTTCGCTGATAGACCAATTGTGTGTAGGTGCTTTTTGAGGCTACAGTGATCTGTAAGGAAACCAACCACTGTTCTGGCTTTCTTCCTATTCATTTGTAGGAGCTCTGTTGCTAGGTCTCTTGATCGTTCAGGAATGAGTAGCTTCACATATCTTAACCATTTGCGCATATTTCAGTATAATTTTGAAGTTTTTTTGTATCGCCTTGAAGTAGCAGCTTGAGACACCATACAATGGTTCTGGTCTAATAAGTGTGCTGATTGCCTACAAAACACACATGGACTGGATTCCAGGACTGTGCTATCCTGTTTCCTGTTTCTAGGGTTATAAAAGCTTCCGGTTAGACCCAACTTGATATAACTCCAGGCCATATAACACCGATTGTCTGTTCAAATAATTAACTCTTCTATAAAATCAGAGGTCAATAAATAATTCTAAATTCCTTCCAATTATTTATAAATAATTTTAATTGAATTATCAATAAAATAAACTTAACCCAAAATAATAAATATATTCTTAGAGCTCCTCAATTCATGAATTTAATCAATTCCAAAATAATCAATAAATTTTCCTTTAAGTTCCTCCGACTTCTGTTGGAAAAAACCTTTTTACTTTTTTTTCTGGTTTTTAAAATTTATATAATAAAATAAAATTAATAATATATTTTTCTTTTTCTTTTATCTATTACGCCCTTTTAACAATGACTTTTCTAAAAACATAAATTGCCCAATTTAAGAATCATGATTTTTATGTATTATTTAACAAAACATATCTCAAATTCACACCAAAAATTTAGATCCATTAGCCCATCATCATTATAGCATTTAGAGAGGGTAGCCTTATTTTAAATACCGCGTGACCATACATTTTTATATAAACAATTCTTAACCAATTTAACTAGAAATGTACAAATAAAAGTTATTAAAAAAAAATTCTTAAAAATTATTAAATCCACTAAAAAAAAAGGGAAGAAATTAAATTTTACTTCCGAAATTCTATCAAAATATTTTATACTTTTATAATTTAAATTACAGTATGTTAAAAAGTGCTTATAAAAAGATTTCTATGAAAGTCTGTCTGTAATTTAAAAAAGGTCTGTCAACTATTCATAAAGTCAGTACTTCAGGAACAACATTTAAAAAATTATTGTGTCTGTTAAAGATGATTCAAATAATTGAGATCAAAATAGCGACACTAAACCTTCTAGATCACAAATAAGAATAACAGTGTAAAGACTCGTATATTTGAATTGTTGCTCGCCTTATTACATGTTTATCTATTTTACAAATGATAATAAATGCATCCTATACCTCCAGAATTTTGAGTTTTCAATGGCGCAGTTGTGCCAGATATTTAACTCCCTGTTTAAAGAGTTTGTAACAGTCTGAATACAACTGACTTCAAAATAGACAAGTTCTCTATAGTTATTATTTATCAATGGAACTTTAAAAAGGCCCATTGAATAAAAGTGTATCTAAAAATCTTTATAAAGTATGGTCATACTGAACTGTAGGTGCAATTGAAATCGGGTAAGTAATTTTTATTGCAAATTCTTATATATTACTTAAAATACAATAGATACGCTGAATTTATGATTAATACAAAATTTATATTTGAAATTTATGTGGCGGGAGTTCCGTAAAACAACTTATGTATAATAATTGACGGAACTGTAATACTTCCTTTTGGAATTTGATTAATTATATAAAATTTAATTAGCTTAACTATACGTTAATTTGGTGACAATACCTAAATTAGAAATGAGAAATATAATAATAATATTCAATATATGATTCTATGCTTTTTTAAATACAACCACAGTTAATTTACTATAAATTCAATCTTTACTAAAAAAGCATGAAAAAAAACAAAGATCTTAACAAACCTTTAATTATTAAATTCTCAAAAAAAAAAAAAATTATATTTTATATAGGAAAAAAATCTTATATGCAATTTATGTATTAGTTTTATGCTTTTTTTACCTTTATTTATAGTTCATTTTTGAAAGATGCTCTCTTCTATATATATATTATTTTTGAGATTATGAATTAAATGATTATTATTATTATTATTTCATTTTATTACTAACCCATACAGCAACAAACAAAAAAAAACAGAGTATATTTTTGCAAATAAACAAAAACATTTTTCACGACTCTCTACTATAGTACAAAATATATTTAGAAGATACTTAGTATCTTTTATATATTAGGATAGAAATTGAAATAAAAGAAAATATAAATACGAAAAAAAAAAATGAAAAAATTATAATAGCAAAACAATCTGAAACAAAAAGAACTTGAGTACAAAATCTTCAATCTATGATAGTTTTTTACCTTTATATAAATTGTATTGTTCTGCGGTTCGCTTCACACCTACTTCACAAACAGATCAGTACGAATCGTTTTAGTTCTTTTATTTTTATTTTTCTTAACAAAAAAAAATTCAATTTATAAAGTTTTTCCATAGAGTTTTCATTTGGAAAATTACGAATAATCAATTTGTAAATTTTGTGGTAGTTATTATAAATATAGAGTGATACAAAAACAATCAAATAAAAAGGATATTTTCATAAAAAAAAACTATTTTTTACATATGGCTTGATAAAATTGTAATTATGAAAACAAAAAACATAATTTAAAAAAAAATTAATTAATTAATTAATTAATTTTACTTTGAAAAGTGAAAACATTTTTAAATTATATTTTAATATTAAATGGCCTCAGTTACTACAACTACCATAATAACTTAATTTTTCTGCAATATTTATGTGTTAAATGACTGTATAAAAAGTGTTAAAAAAAATCTTCTGCATTCATAAACCATAAAAATACTCTAGTCTTTAAATTATTGGTAAATACATAAAATTATCCACACATAAAACTAAAATATTTTTTTTTTTTAATTATTATACAAATTATTGAAATTTTCCATATAAAATAATTATATGAAAATTTTTTTAAACAATCGTTGTGGTCAGTGTATTGTGAAGGTTTTATTTATTTCAAATTTTTTTCTTTAAAACATTTTAATTACTCACTAAAAAAACATAAAAAATAAAAATATATGTTTTAATAAGAAAACATAATTCACAAAAAAAAATTATTTGAAAGATTCATCAAAAAAAAAAAAAATTTCCACCAAGTATAACAAAAAATTGTTGACATTTTATTTATAAATTTTAATAATAAAACTATTTTTAATTACATTAATTAAATATAACAAATATTAAATCTAGTTTTTTATGCAACCTAAAACATAAAACAAACAAAACAAAAAAAAAAGTATCTTGTGGTAATGTGTAAATAACTGTTTATGAAGATTTTCTATTTTATGTTTAATGATTCTGAATCTTGATTTTTTTATGTGATATTTTATGTTTGTTTGTATTACAAAAGTGATGAATTTTGTCTAGTGAAAGATTAATTTATAAATAAAAAGAAAATCTAGAAAAACTTTAAGAACTCAATAATTGTAACGTTTTTATAATTTGTCATCCATAAGAAAAGTTTGTTTATATAATTTTTTTTTAATGTTTTAATGTTAAATTGACTGCGATTTTTAATATTATATATTATTAAAAATATTATTAAAATTTAATTACAAGATATTAAAAATCTATATAAAAATTACAAAAAAAGAAAATCAAGAGAGAAATTATTTTAAAAAATGATGATAAACTAAATTATTTTTGTAAGGCGAAAATATTATTAAAAGTTTAGTGATAAAATTTCGGAGTTATATAAAAAATTTGTGGTTTCAATTAAAATTTGAATTATGGACATTTTAAAGATGTTAAGGTAAGTTTGTAAATTACATCAATTTTACAAATAAAATTAAGAATTTTTTAAAATTAATTGTTTTTTAATTATTTAATTTAAATTATTGAAATGTTTGAACCAATGAATTCAGATTTTTAGCTTGGTCAATAAGAGAATTAATTTATTTTTACTGGAAACGTTGTGCATACTTGGGAAACCCCGACATTGTAAAGCATCCGCGAAAGATTTTGAAATATGCTACAGAACATTTTTTAATATGTGAATATTTCCTTCGGAAAACCATAGCATTGCAAAAAAATTTATAACAGGGTAACAATAATTTCTTTTACATCAGACTCAACCTAACTATTTGATTCTATATAGAATTGTTTATGTTTTTTCGAGTCTGTATAATGAATATTTTAGTGTAATTCACTCATGAGGTTCGTACATTTCGTATAGTGCATAAAAATTTACGACTCTAACAATAAGAGTAAAAACAAAACAAGATTTACTAAAGATTTACATTAAATTTTCAATTTGGTTTGGTAATTCTGCTCTACATTCTACATTAAATTAAATTTAGCATAACTTACTCAAGATATAATTAGTTATCTAGTTGTATTTCTGCTATGAGGAAAATAGCCGCAATTAAACATAACATCTAATTTCCAAAATTGGATTTAAAATCTTGTCCTAAATACAAATTACAAATTACAATTGTACAAACATTCCGAAAAAGTTAATAAAAATATAACATTTTTTTTTAACAAAATTATTGCTAAGTAGATTTTAATATATGACATTAAAAGAAATTTAGGCTAGAATAATAATTTTTATTGAAATTTTTGATAGTAAAACGGCTTCGTGAAATTTAATTCCTTCTGTATAGTTAACATTAAAATAAAACTATAACCAGCAAATTAAAAGTGAAATAACTAAAACATGTTTTTTTTTATGAATTAGATTAAATAACTCATATTTAGTTGAACTAATGACATAAAATCACTAAATTACAGCTATATACTTCTTTAAAATAAACAGTTTTATATTGTTGGAAATTGGATAAAAAAGGAAGTTGGCTAATAGTTTCAGATATACAGCAAAATAAATTATTATTTTCTATACACTGATATGAAAAACTCATTAAACATAATATTTCATTTCACTATAGTTTTTATAATAGATTTGTAGATATTTTTAACTAACACTATGTAATTTTGAGAATAGAATAGGCTAATCATCAATTACTATGTAATATTTTAGTATATGATTAAATTTAGTATATTTTTAATATACTTTAATTTAGAATTTCCATATCTTGATATTTGATTGGATGATTTAAACAATCAAGCAAGGATCAACTTTAAAAATTTTCTTTAAAATCATTCAAAATTTTGATTAAATTTTATAGCTCTCAGCAATTATATACAATTAATTTCTTAAAATAAGCATCAAACTATTTCAGTTTAGGAAACTTAGTAATATTTAAGATTAAAGCCACAATGACTTCATTTTTCTTTAGGCTCAGAAACAATGTTGCACGTCACCCATTTACTATTTTCTAAACGAAATTATATTATAACCCTATTTTTCAAGTGTTAATTAATCTTAAAATTTAGTTTTCATTTAAAAACATCACTAAAGATTGCGTTCCCTGACCTATTAGTCCAATTTTATTTAAAATTATTTCTAATATTATTTGTTACACAGTTTCAACATTTCAATTTCATTCAGAATTTTGAGCTGAATTATTTAACTAAAAACCAAATATTCCAAATACAAAAAAATGGCATTTCATCATTTTATTTTTAATAATAATATTAAAAATTCAATACAGGAAAAGGAAACCAAAATAAAAATCACTTAATTAACGCATTTAATAATACTTTTCACCGCCACACCTAATCTAGTAAAATCATGAAAATTCAATTTTGAACCATAAACTCAACATGATCAAAAATGATTTTGTTCTAGAATTTTTGTAATTATACTAGGGAATTTTATAATAATGAAAGTACATTAAATGATGATCTAATAATGCTTTAAAAATGTACTATATCAAATTTTACGAAAATGATACTTTAAAAGCAATTTAGTTTTGTTACCAGTTCAATAATAATTACATCTAGAAAATAATTATTTTTTGAATTTATTAGGATGGGTCACTTTTAATACGAAATAAAATTTAATAATAATATTTAAAAATGTTGAAGAATTTACTAAAAACTTATATAACAATAACAATTGCAGCTTACAGCTGAAGAGCTTGATTATTTGATTTCGAATGGAAAAAGTATGACTGGAAGAAAGTGGAAAAGGATAAAATATATTTCAAACTTATTGGAAATAATTTAAATAGTTGGAGTTATAATCGCTGTCACAAAATACTACGAATTATCTGTCAGTTTGCTTGTCAAAATTATTTTGTATTTATGTCCATCAAAATATCAAATTTTAACCTAAACATATTAACAATTTTCAAATTAAAAATCGAATTTATATTTCAATATCAAAATATTGAACCACTCTAGTTAATACATACAGTATTTTATGTAATTGAATTCTACGATATTTATATTCATTATTTTATAATTTTCTATGTTATATTCCTTCTTCAATCATATTCATTATTGAATTTATAATTTATAACATAGTTTTTTCCATTTGAATGGCCCTGACCAACAAGATAATCCACAATGTTATCCGGAAAAGAAATAAATAAAAAACAATTTTAAAAAATTTTCTTTACATTTTCAATTTTAATCATTTTTTTTAGTACTTTTACATATTTCTTAGTATAACTTTTATTATATATTTGAAAATTTTATTGTTATTATAGAATACAACCTTCAGTTATATACGCAAAAAAAAAAATTAATTAATTTTTTAACCTTAACTGCTTACTAGCTAAACAATTTAGTTCTATTCCATAAAAACAAACAACAACAAAACCTTCTATATCTGAATAATTATAATTTCCCTTGTAGTATTTCTTATGCATTCAAGATTATTTGAAATCAGATGAAAAATCTTTCATAGGCTCAGTCAAATACTTCTAATCTTAAATATTGAAATTATGATGATCGCGATTTTCGTTAATATTTAAGTTATAAGTGCAAAGCAATGCCATTATATTTGTCGTTGGATTTCAATTAAATTTGTCATCAGGCAGGCCAACCTGATTTCTAATTTATGTTTGGAAAATTTAAATTCTGTAATTTCGATTTATATAAAATTAAATTTTGATCTGAAATTTTGTAGTTAGCTTCGTTTTCTAAAACGTTTTTTATTCAACTTATATTAAATTTTAACCCCGACTATTGGAGTATAAAATTTTAAATTAAATTTAGTCCAATCTCTAAAAATAACGTCATGAAATTAATATTAAAAATTTGAAAAAATTTAATCATCTAATCATCTTTAAGATATTCTTCTCTTCTTCTTCTTATAGTGTTACAGTCGTATGAGCCTCAGCCTTCTTTACAATTTTCATCAATTTATTTCTGTTTCGGGGGTCTGATTTACAATTTAAATATTATAATTTTCTCGCGCCGTTTTGAATACTATCCTCCGATCTGCTTCTTGGTCTAACTCTTCCTCTTGTTAATTTAGGTTTTGCTATTATACTGCGGTCTGGCTTCTGAAATTCTTATAACGTGGCCTGCCCAGCGTAATCTTTGGTCTTTATTCAATTTAACAATGTGCTCTATTTTCTAATAGTTGATAGAATTATATCTGAAAATTTTACAAGGTATCTTTTTTTCGAATATTTTTATAGCATATTCTCTTTAGGTTTCGTCAATGTCCGTACTTCACTATTGGACATGTGATTGTTTTACATATTTTCAGCCTTGTTCTTAAATTTACCAGTTTGAATTTCATTAATTTTCCATAATTGCACTTACTTTTTATTGATCTCTAAGATCCTTAAGATCAATAAAATTTAAAATTTAATGAAAAATTTAGTACAATATTTGAAATATATTTGATTATCAATAGAAAAATATATCAGAATTATTTTTATTTATGATCCTTGTTCCAAAAGCATATCATAAAGTTAATATAATTTATTGTTTAACCTAGAAACGAATTGGTCACCGGAAATACTTTATTATTTTCTTCACTATATTATCAATGACAAATTACTTTCCACAATTTTGATTTCAGTATTCATAATATTATAAAATCAACAAAATATCCATAGTTAAACATCTAACTAACAACTTAACAAATGGTCAAAAGAAAAAATGGTCACGGAATGATTACAGAATGATCTAAAAAAACAAAATTCTTTAATTTCTTTATAAAACAAATAATTTTTCTAATGAACCCTTAGTCAGCCTACAAATTTAATGTACCAGAGATATGTATATCTAATTTTTCGCTGAAGGTCTTTAATTAGATTAATTGCTACAAAAAAACATACAAAACCAAAAAAAAAAAAAATTATTATGTCTTCATTAATTTGAAAGTTATAACCTTTAAAAAATAATAATAAAAAATTTCACTCTAATAAGAACCTAATCTAATAAGAAATTCAGTTTCTCTTACGGTTCATTCTTAATGCATAAATTTCATAAATCTATTTTTAAATTTATTATGTTATATATTGTGAACCATTAAAAATTCTAACATAACGTTCTTTAAAGTTTGACCTACCTTGAAAATTATTCACCGCCCCAAAGATGATTTGTATAACTTAATTAACTTTCGGAATAAGAAGTAAAAAAAAATCACGAAAAAAAAGACAAAATATAAAACAAATTGAAAATTAATTTTTATGTTGAAAATAGAAAATTGAAAATAGAAAATATGCAAAAAAAAAACTAGAATAATTTTCATTGAATAATAAAATTGATAAAGTTCTCTCTATATTAAATATGCTTCAAAACTGAAGATTAACAATTCTGGAGATATAATCTGCAAAAAAAAATTCATGGTTTTATGATTTTTCTATGTCACTAGGGATTATCTAACCTGGTGGTGGTTACTATAATGCAAATGACGGTACTTTAATTAATATTAAAAATTTATTTGATTTTTTTTTTTTTTTTGAATTTCAATTTGAGTAGCTAAGCAAAACGAAAACGTAAAGTTCATAAAAGCCGCATTAAGTTTTTGATGATTTTTGTTATTTTTTTTTATTATTATAGACAGATGATGAGATCTTATGATTTTGAAGAACTGTTTTTTATTACATAATAATTAATTGTGTAGTTCATAATTTTTTTATGTGATGGAATTTACTACTTTATTTATTATTATTATTTTTTTTTTTTCATATTTATTATTGGATAATAAAAATTGTGGTTTTCGATTGAGAAAATTGGGACAGAATAAAAAATAATGTTAAACTTTAAAATTCAATTAATAAAAGGTTAAAAATCCAATTATGTAATATAAAAATAATGACGTATGATAGAAAAATTACAATTTCCTTCTAATTAAGAAAACAATTCAAATTTTCCAGGAAATCATAATGACATATATTTTCCGGAAATCTTAGAGCTGTTGATTTTTAAGATTTCTATGTTAATTTTTATATGCAGTATTGTTAAATTAATTAAAATAATTCACATTTAAATTGAATTAAGTATTGTAAAATTAATTAAAATAGTTGACATTTAATTTATAGAATTATGTCTAATTATGGTTAAAGGTTTGTATTTATTTAATTACTAATTGATGACTATTAATAGAAATACCTGAAAGTTTCTAAAAATAAATGAATGGTGCCGTGTCATAAGGTCATATGTCAAACGCCATAATAGCATCATGAGCCATTCAAGTGAGTTTTAAGGCCATACTCTCAATTTTTTCTAAAAAAAAATTGATAATCATTCTAAGTGATGTCTTTATGAAACATTGTCGTGAACCGAAGGGCCGATACACCATTTGCACCCCAATGAATGAGATAGGGCTTAAAATCAGAAGCTTTTAAAAGTGGTAGAAACAAAAATTTTCAAAAATGTCATTTACCCGTTGCATTACAATTTTTCATCTGATTTTTAAATATATTTCTTAATGCTGGCTCATAACCGCTTTGTATGGTGGTTGATTTCAAATTTAAAAAAAAATACTTCTATAAATTTAAATTAATTCGATTAGTAAGCATCCGTATAGCAGCCTTTCGATTTGATGGACATTAAAATGTAAATGAAGGAAGTGTTTATAACAAAAATATTAATAATTAATATTCTGGTTGTCATGTTGACCACAATTTTTCCGGTTTTATGAGTAATGTATGGGTAACTAAATGAAGATCACTATCAACAATTTAAGAGTTTATAAGTTGTTTGGGAGCTCAAATGAGTCATATTATTATGAAATTAATATCATTTCTTTTGCAATATGGTTGTACTTAAAATTAGAATTAATTTTCCATTTGGAATTTATGATTTTATATAAGTCTTGGTCAAAATCAAAACTATACTTTCAGTAATTAAAATTCATTTTCCAATCATATATTTTTGGAGAAAATAAACAATACCGAAAACTTCAATCCGTAAATATTTATCTAAATCTCATTATGCAATTATCTAAAATTATGTATAATAAAATTTAAAATTTTTGTTTATTTCATGTTTATTATTAGTAAAAGTTTCTCTAGAACTATATACATAATTATAAAGCTATATTCAAAAATTTCTTATGGCCTGAGAATTTTTACTTGTTTATATAACATCAGGAAACAATTAATATCTAGACACGCAGATAAAATTCGATTGACACACTTTTCAATATACAGCAAGTAAAAAAAATTATGTAATAATTTGATTTAATGACATTTGGTGGCATAGAATTTTAGACCAAACTTTATTTAGCTATTTTAACTATTATTTGTATAGAAAAAACTATTTTTTTTAGAATACCATTTTCGAATCATAATTTAAATAATTATTAAAATTTACTTACCTTAAGTTTACATCAGTCATTTCTGAAAAGATAAATAAACAAAAATTATTAAACATCAAAATAATAAAAAATAAATTATTTTTAATTAATTATTATTATTAAATTTATTATTATTTTGTAATTTATTATTAAATTAATGAGGTAAATCGGGAAATTAAATTAAAAAATGCTAAATTAGAATAACTGGTCAAAATATCTTTAATTTCTATAAAACTCCTGAAATTTAAATAAAGTAACAAGGATTCGGAGAACAAAATCTGGAGGGATCAATAAGAGACTTTCCAATGTAGTTGAATTTTGTATCTGTTTTCAAGATTAGAAAAAGATATAATAGTAATAGACGGACAAAGATAAATTTTTAAAAGCATTTTCTACTATAGTAAAAAGGTTCGACATTTCACCGCCAAGACAAAGCTAAGCCTAAACGTAATGCTGAAAATTTCTTAAGCCCTCAATTAATTTTTCATTTTTAATTTCTTATGTTTCATTCCTCTCGAATTAATTTATCAATGACATTACTAATATTTTGATAAAATTTAATTAATGATTAACAATATTTTACCTCCCACATTAGAATGTAGTCAAGTTAAAGTGACAAGTTATTTCACAATATTTCGAATCCTTTATTAAAATTCTCTTGCACTGGCGGATATTATTCAACATTGTTAAATCTCAGCTGTAGCTTTTTGTTTGTTGGTAACAATCTTGGCATTGACCGCGAGCAATAATTTTGATTTCATTGATTTCCATATGTTGAACATTTTTTAAAGCTAGGTGCTATCGGCTTGCGCATGTGTTTAAAAGTGCCAGTCATAATAAATTCTAATAACTAATTTTAATTAAATATATATTCTGTAATTGTGACATAATTTATATAAAAAATTGTCGCTAATTTAATAATTATAGACAATTTGTATTACATAAATAACAAAAATATCATAGCCCATTAAGTAACAAATTCCTACATTTAATATCAACATAATAATTGTCACAGCATATAATTTTTTATTGGCTTCTTTAGTATATTACTAATAATTTAGAAAATAACAATATTATTTAAAAACATAAATTTGTTCACATATATTTGTAACGATTATTATAAAATAAAAACTGTGAACATAATTAAACAAATTGACTGAAATGTACTAGAACAATTTTCACATTAATACTTTTTAAAAGTACATTAGAATTTTTCCATTTCTTCTAAAACTAGCATCACGCACTATATAATTATTCCATTACTTTAAGTGTTGTTAGTAAAAAAAAAATTATTTAAATTTAATTTTTTCAAATTCTCAAAGTCATCATAAAAATTTTCAAATAGTTGATTCTATTTACAACAAAAATTATGTTTTTTCTTTAGTAGAGTAGAAATTGTTTTAATTTTAAATATAAAATATATTCTAAAAGTAGTAAATTTGCATAAATAATTAAATATTATAAAAAATAATTTAATAAGATTTTTTCTATACAAAATAATTGGTTTTGATGTGTTCTTGTAATTTGGTAAATAGAATTCTGCAGTGAGAATCACTGATAAACAGAATTAATTACAAAATTCTAGCTACGATGGCAATGAAGGGAATTTTGAGTTAATTTTATATTAAATCATTAATTCAAATTAATTCAAAATATTATAGAGATAAAAACAAAATATTGAACACTGTCACTTGTAATGTGTAAAGAAAAATGTTCGAAAATCAAATTAAATACAAAATAATTTTTGTATTAAAGATTTAATATAAAATTTTTAAAGATAAACTTCAAACAAAGATTGACTTTCACTTAGTATTTGCAATGAAGTGATACCCAATACATCTAGCCACCACAGCTTTTATGACATAGCCCTGAAAATTAAAATCTGTTCTCGTAGGTCATTGCTTTCAGAGAAGTACAACATATCCTTTTAAATGAATAGACGAAAACTTCAGATGGTTTTAAATCTTATTCAAGCTGATGAAGTCTAGAGCCAGCTAACCTTTTTCACATTCAATGTGTTTAGAAGTTGTTTTTATCTTCGTTTTAACAAATTCTGTATAAATTATTGTTGGTAGTCAATTCAATTCTATGAAGATGTTTTCATAGGTTATAGTACCTCGTAAGTACTTCAAGTATTAAATGTTTTGATTATTGTAAGTGCACGAACAGAGTGACGCTATGAGCGGTGCTGGAAGCTGTGCTGTAGTGTATTTTTATATAAAAAAAGCAACAGAAACAACACTAGGTACTGCATATCTTCCAGCACGGCTCAAAGCGTCACTCTGTACGTGCACTAACTCTGTTCTAGATTTCAAAGTAATAAGATTTTTAACAGTATCTAATTCTAGTTTAAATTTCATTTGTTACAATTTTAGAGTTAACAAAGGTGGTCTACTGACTGGGAGTATATCAAAAGTATTTCTATTAATCTATTTTACTGAATTATTTTTGAAACAAATTTTATTTACAAAATTGAATTTTATTAAACTGTATCTTAATATTCTCTGAAATTTTCAACTTTCCATAATATTTCGGTTTTATATTTCTAACTTCACATTTAAAATTTTAATTCGGATAAAATATCGTTATCTAAACATAATTTTTTTGGGTGCAAATTTAATTATTTTAGCATAATTTCAACTTCAACAACAAAAAATTAGATCAAATAATTTTCATTTTATTTTTAACACAATTAAATTAATTTAAACTCAATTCGTAATTATTAACATTTGAAAATATATTACAGAAAACTTTCTCTTTGGACATAATTTACGAATGCTATAAAAACAATTTAGCGTTAATTTTTACAAAAATTACATCACAATTTTATAATAAAAATTATAATAATAAATTATATAAAATAAAATTATTTCCTATCTAAAATCTAGACACCAAGAAGAAGATTCTCATAATATTTTGTTACAAAATTAAAAGTAGATTTTAGTTTTTTTTTTAATTTTGTACAAAGATATTCAAACTATATAAAATTCAACTGTCAAGTTCACTTATTACGATCTGAAAATAATTATTTTTATTGCTTTAATGGTCATACAATATAAAAAAAATATTATAATGATATTAAGAAGTAGATTGATGTAATGAATTTATCAGATTTAATTACGAATCAGTTAAGGTTCAAATGATTTTTACATAAAGTGAAAATTATTTACATAAATATTTTGACTTTCCTCTTTTGAAAATATGAAAATTTTGTTGAGGGGGTTAAAGATCAAAACAAAAATTTAGTGTTCCGATGTTCCGAAGAAAGTTAATTCTATGAACGAATTAGGAAGGATAACCTTCAGTTATATGCAAAACTTAGTAATAAATCAAACCAAAATTTAGTAAAGTACTATATTAAAACTTAATTGAATCAAATGAAATTCTGAACTGAATAAAAATTGTAAATAATTTCATAATGTTACATCAGTGCAAACAATACTACAATTTATCAAACTTTTATTTTTTTAATTTATAAACGTTTTTAAAAGTTGAATGAAATTAAGCTAAGCGGAGCATTCAGATGATAATGGTTGAGATGGTTTTATATTTCAACGCACCAAAACAACGACCAGACGCCATCTTTTTATTTAGTTGCTCCATCGGTAACTTGTAACTCCGATCGATTCTCCAACACTGAGCCCTCTTAGATCTTACTGTACCTCAGTTACTCTTTCAGTTCTTTTGATAATGTGCGTCACCTTGGCTAGGTCCAGGATCATTAATTCGGTAGTATTCAGACTATTGTGTTTCTCTATTAATTTGTTCTGCTTTGTGCGTTGAGGTAATATTCTGAATCCGAGAAAATAAATTTGAGGAACGTTAATTTAGTATTTTTGCTGATAGGTGATAGCATAATAATTGCTAAAATAATTAGGTAATTTCAGAAAATATAATAACAAAATGCAAAATATTTGAGGGTAGAAAAATTGTAATATTTCTTTATTATGTTATGAACTTTTAGAATATGTACAAATCGAAACTATAGATTGGCTTTAGAACAAACCGGGTAAATTAATAATTAATGAAATTGGTAGGAAATCTTCTTCTCGCTCGCGGTTTCCACTGTTATTTATTTACTTAAAATAGTGTCAAAGATATTAATAGATTTACATTTTTAAAAGAAATCTTAAAATTAAAATTATTTTAAGAATAAAAGTAATTTTGAAATTCAAGATATAAAAAAATACAATTTTCAGCAAAGACTTCTGAATATCCTTTTTTCATTGAATTACAAACTTGTACACAACAATGTCAAATTCATTTTCCATCGACTATGATAAACATTAAATGTATCATAAAAGATAATCTCTTAAATTAAATTGGCAACATTTACGTAACATATTAAAAGTAACAACAATTTAATATATAAAAAATTACTTTTTAAAATTATGTTTAGTTTAAGTTTCTTAAAATTAATATTATTTTATTTAATATTACTCATAAATTGATTTTTTTTAATCAGTTTTTAAATAAAAATTGTATGAAATAAAATAAATTACATTTTCGGTACAGTAAGCCAGCCGCCAACTTTATTTTGTTTTAATGTCATACCAAAAATTACCGAATATTATATACTTTTATTAACGGTACCAAAAATTTGACATATATATAAAATAAATAATTTATACTTCAAACCAATTATCAAAAAAAAAAAAAACTACCTTTAACTAAAAGAAGTTAAAAAAAACTGTTCTTGTCAAATTCTGTATAGAATTTTTCCGCAAAATAACAAAATTCCATAAATATAATCATAAAATTTAATGTTTATAGAAATTTTCTGTACATACTTTTATAATCTGTTATTGTTGATCTTTATTATAGGTTAGAATTGAATACTGACACAACAGGTGAAATAATTATTTCAACGTATCAACCATTAATTTTTTTAGAACTTTTTTTTTATGATTGTTATCAATTTTATTTATATATTTAACAGAATCCGTTCACAATTTTCTTTAAAACAAAATATAATAAATTTTCTTTATTACAGTTAAAAATGCTGTAATTTTTAGCTACTGATTATTTTTAATTATTTTATAATTAGTTTTAGAAAGGTTACATATGTGTAAATACATAGATGAAAATTAAAGATTTCTCAGATCAAAAAGATTTTTTGTATTTGTTAAATACCCAACCCTAAATTGATTTTGAAATTGTAATCTTGAATTGAAACCAAAAATGTTATTAAATTAAATTAGAGCAAATTGAATAGAAATATTTTGAAATGTTAACCAATTAGTGTCGCGAATTTACGATCCTTTTATGGACGTTAGCGTGCAGTAAACTACAATGTTAATTAAAGATTTTATTTTATTGTTACTACTACTTTTTAAAAAACAATGTATACCAGTTTCTTGTCACTGATAGTGTTCGCCAGTATTCTAGTTTTTCGATATTCATGTTTTAATAAGTAGTAAATAGTTAACCAAATGCTTGATGATCCTTACTGTGCTCCTACAAGGTACAGGTTATGAATGGCTGTAGAGCGGGAAAGCGGTATTGTTTATTTTAATAAAATATTTATGGTGCTCTCCAATTTATTTTTATTCTAAGGTTATTGAGTAAGCTTTTTCATATAATGAATCAAAGGAATTACATATGAAAATACTTCAAGTAAGTGTTCAAAAAAGTAGTGACCGACTTCATTTTACAATACATGTGTACGATATATGTACTTGGTTGTATTTAGTTGGTTTTAGAGGAATGGGAGAGTCCCCTGTACATAGTCCATATAATAATAATTATGGTGGTCCCTCCAGTCAAATTCTATATCATGAAATCACTGCCTGCTCCTAAATCTAATATGTTTTACTTCTTTAGTAAATAAATCTATTAAAACCAAATTTTAACTTAATTTTATTAACATTAATTTCGTGTACTAAATATTAAATTTATTTAATTTATTAACTAAGATTCCTATATAATTTTAAAATTAATATTTTGATTATTTCTTCTATCCCTTAATTAAACTATAATAAAATAAATCTGATAAACTAATAATTTTTAACTTTATATATTTAAATATAATATTAATTTCGATCCAATAACAATAATAAATTTAAAATTATCAAGAAATTATGAATTTATTATAAATAATAAGTCTATATTTTTCATATCTTTATAATTATATTTTATTACCAATGTAAAATATGTAATTTACTTTAATTTTGATTTTTTTTCTTGTAAATTACAAGAAATAGTTTTTATAATCATAATCACGTACAAATGAATATAATTTCGACCGCATAAAAATATCTTTTCAATAAATCAAATTTATTTAACATAAATACGTAAATGTCCTTGCAAAAACAATAACCACAAAATACATGAATAAGTTTTTTTTTTTTTTGTAATGAGAATGACTATAATTGAAGCAAAATTCAAAGTAAATATTGATTTATTTATAGGTACGATTAAATTGATATAGACTGTCTACGATGGTGAACACTCTAGTAACCCACAAAAGTTTTTTTTTACAAGTTAAATAATGTTCGTCTTTTTATATGATTATTAAAATTGGTAAATTGAAAATTATTTATATATGATTTTTCATGAAATCGTTTCTTATGATTTTATCATTTTGTTTTTTTTTTATTTGTAACTATTAACTAAACAGAAAATTCAATATTGTCTGCAGAAATAGGATAAAAAATGGAAAAGAATATAAAAAACGAATTTGTACTTTTACAATAAATCAAATGTAAAATTGAATAAAATGGTAATTTGAAAGTAGTAATTTATAGATAAATTGTTTTAAAGAATTTTCATATTCTCTAGGTTATCAAAATGGAAAGACTCTCGTGTCTGAAAATAGTATGTTTGAATATAAGTGAACGAGTAAATGATTCACAAGGTTTGCAATTAATACCAAGAAACTCTGTATACTTATTAGCTTTCATTAAAATTTGTCACCTCTTCGAATTTATGACCGTTTGTTATTGTAATAACAGCCAAAAAGTTCCTTATTAGTGACATAATAAATCAATTAGAAAACAGATCAGAATGAGCATAACTACAATAGATTAGATAAGATTATTTTAAGAAATGTTAAAAGATATGCTTAATCACTCCACGACCTATTAAATCTATTGCATCTATTCAGCTTGTTTATAGTCAATCAATGTAAAATCTTCGCGCCTGTAGAAGCTGATAGATGTGTTCATCAGGTTTTTCCGAACAATATCTTCACAGTCACATATAATATGATACGCTGTAAACCTTTACTATCATCTCTTAAAGTTTAAACCTAATCTAATCTAAATACAAATAAGACTAAAATTTCGCTAGTTATGATTACATTTTAATCGATATTTTCATTCATTTTTGTGATTAATTTTATTTTTCTGACAATAGTTTTACCATTAATGTCAAATTATAGGGTTTGAATTAAAACAAATAATAAAAAATTCTAGTAAACGAGATCACGATCAGAGAATCTCATGTCTACTAGTAGAATTTAACAGTAACGGTTCTAAAAAAAACAGAACATAAAATAATAATTTGGTTAATAATTTTGTGTTTGTTCCTTAGCTTTTTACATTTTACTATAATTTAAAATTTTCATCCGCCCTACACATCATAATATTTGCATTATGTTGAAACAATAATATCACGTTAATTTTTTCACCTAGTTATTGGTTATATAAAGTTCTTTTAAATTTATATATTCTTTCATTTTACATAAATTTTTTTGAGAATTTTATTTTAAATATAATTTACAAAAAAAAAAAGAAAGAAAATATTTTAAATTTATATATTTTTATATTTTCCAGTTAAATGGAATGTGTGAAAAATTCGTGTGAAATAAAAAAGACAAAATTTTTTTTTTATTTTATTTTATTCCAGATATTCTGTTAACATTGTTTCAGTGGTTATAATAATAATATCTAAAATACTAAAATATATATTTTTTCAATGTTATTTTAATATTTTTTTAACGTGATTTTGACCTAGTCAACATTAACTTTTATATACAAATTTGATATCAACCCGCCATTAATGATGGCATTGTTGAGAAAAATGTTCTTTTAAATATTAAAGAAGAGAATAAATTATGATTCTAATTGGTTTTAGGGATCTTATTTTAAACCTACTTTAAATCTGTTACTTATGACACAAATATCTCTAGATATCTTCGTCAAGATATATTTTAAATTACAATGGATTTGCATAACTAGATAATAATAAAGTTATATTGAAGATATATAATTACAATCAGATTCATTCTATAATTATAATTTTGATTGAGTTTTAAAACAATATGGAATATTTTAAATAATTCAAATACAAATTTGGGACAACATTATATCAAAATTATAATATTAAAGTTTAATTTCACAACTATTTTGTTAAAATTATAATAATTTTTGTCATAGAGCAGAATTTAAATAAAATTGTCTAAACAGAACTTTTTTATAAACAAAAGTGTTAAGCGACAAACTCGGTTTTTAACTCTTACTAAAATGATGTTGATTAAAATAATGGGAATTAAATTTGAAATATTTATAAAATTATAGATTTATTTACAATATTTGTTAAGAATTTATGTATTAGAGAGGGACACCGACGAAGAACTTAAACGTTTTAATAATGGAACTGAAATAAAAAATAAGGAAATATAATTTGCTAGTCATCGCAATATCAAAATTTATATTTAGAGTAATTTAAGAAATCTATAATTAAATTTTGGAGGGGGAATTAAAAATAAACATTGAAAAAATAATCATTGCTTTACTTTTGTGATTAAAGAAAGTGCTCCAAGGTAAAGTATATTTCTTCAAATGGAAATGGTTGCTCCATTAAAAACCTTTCTGACGCCAGATGGTCTTGCTGTTATGATTCCTGTAAAGTTTTGTACGAAAACTGAGAAGAAATATTCTAAGTAATAAAACAACTATCAGAAAATAATACCATATCATCTCAAGTTAGAAAGTCTTGAATGACTATCTAAAATTGTTGGATTTATTATTGTTTTCCTTTGTCAACTGCTTTTGGAAGGATATGGTCTCAATTATGGAGGTTTACTGGCATTATACTTGAATTTGAACCATTTATTTGGCAAGAGCAGTGGTGTCGTAGTAATGCTCTGAGCTTTAAATGAGTAGCAGTTATAAAAAAAAATT
This sequence comes from Rhamphomyia laevipes, assembly GCA_963920725.1. Classification (NCBI taxonomy): domain Eukaryota; kingdom Metazoa; phylum Arthropoda; class Insecta; order Diptera; family Empididae; genus Rhamphomyia; species Rhamphomyia laevipes. The sequence goes on along the minus strand of OY987255.1, from coordinate 14,409,857 downwards.
TTGCAGTATTTATTTATAATTTTAAGACTGGGGAAAATGCTGACAATAAATGGTTCACTATTAAAAACCATTATTTTGTTGGAATTAAAAGTTTCTGGACTTACGTTTCCGAGTCCATAGGCCAAAATAAAACCTGACGAAGGAAAAAAAATAAAAATATCAGGCTTCCTAGTTTCCAATTTTCTTATTCTCAATTGTTAGTATTTTTCCGTCTTAAAATCATATATTGCATATTTTTATTACTGGTACTCATTAGTCAGCTTAGAGTAACTTTCAATGTTTATGTTTGGAATGAAAAACGCAGAGTGACGGTTTCCTAATAAACTGTAATTACAGCAACATGGTAGTAACATTTTTCAAATTTTATTTTACTGATACATATATTCATTAACTTGTTCTGTAATCGAATGCTTGATCTGATGCGTCACAGTACCACTACAAGGCCACCGCCAACACTTCAAAATATTGAATTTCAAAAAGTTTGATTTATTTATAAACCGTGAATGCAGAAACACAATTGAAAAATCAGCAATAAAACATAAACACAACCGAACTCTATCTAACCTAAAGTCGACCAACTTCCAACTTTTACGATTATAAAAACTTTATTATTACCAAAGTCAACTTAAATAATTAAATACATAATATTACGTACTGATGACTAATAAATTATATTTATCATTTCAACCTCAGTAATTACAATTACAAATTAAAATTCTCAAGTTTAAGTAATCATAAAGACCGGAAAAGTGTTTTCCATTAAAGACATTATTTGTTTTACGTATTATAATTTATAATTCGTAATATTTACATAATGTAAACAAATTACTGTTAAATAAATTATCTGAAGATTTTTCCACAATTAATCCACAGTTGATTCACAAATACTCATATGAAAAACATAATTAAAAAATTTATTACTTACAACAATGCACTCAAAACAACACAGAAAAAGAAAATTTACATTGATTTTCATTGTACAATTATTATATAAGAATTATGTTTATTTAACCCGATTTTCTTTAATCATTGAAAATGGAAAAAATAATTCTTAACTGCGTTATATTTTGTTAATGGAATTTTTGACTTTGAATAAGTGAAAACATAAAACAACACAAATTCTCTCATCATATAACATTAATCATCAATTTTAATCATTGAGTTTGAAATTTTATTTTTTCGATTTATATTTCCTTTTTTGTTGTACCCTTGCCGATTTCAAATTATGATTATATTTAACGTATTTATTGCATAAAATATGTAATAAAAATCCGTTACATAATAAAAATCATACGCAATTAATAAAATGTTACATTGTAATAAATTATGTAAAATTAGACAATATAAAAGGGCAAAATATGTTCATGGATAATAAAAAAGATAGGATTGATAAATGTGTAAAGTACAAGATTAAAATACAATTCAATTAGAAATAAAACTTATTACAAATATCGAGATCCAAATTTGTTTTAATTATTGATCGATTAGGAAGGCTAATAAATTTCAATTATTAAAAATTATTAAAAATTTGTTAATGATTCAAGGATATCATTGGATTTTAACTTTATTAACATTAATTAATCCTTATTTATTGGCGGACCTGCTAACCTACTTGTAACACCCGTTCATATTCAACCAGCATGATATTTTTATTTGCATATGTAATTTTACGATCTATCCCCAATAAATTAGGAAGACTTATTTCCTAGTTTAATCCATAGCTATCCTTATTATCTTGCCCTTCTCCCAAATTAGTAAGTTTTGAAGAATTCAATTTATTACTTATATTAGTTAGACGTTAGAGTATTTATATTAACATGAATTGGAGCCCGCCCAGTAGAAGACCCCTCTATATCATGTTATATATTTTATATAGTATATTATTAACCCATTAATTAATAAATTATAAGATAATTATAATCATTAAAAAGAGTTTTGATTTCTATTCGTTCCAAAATAAAGTTAATTTTCAATCATTTTCAATAAAGTTAATTTTCAAATAAATAGTGGTAGTGTGCTTGTCCTGTGTTATTTTGCATTAGGTCCCTGGTTTCATTCCAAACCTAAACATCGAAAGGCGCTCCAAGTCGACTCTTTTTTTTTAAATGGGTGCCAGTAATGAAAATTTTCAATATGTGATTTTAAGACTGTGAAAAACACTAACAATTGAAAATATTTACTTATAACCACTATTATTACACTCCCATTGAGGACCTACGCACAAGGGGGAAAAAGGCATTACAAATGAATCAATTAATTACTAAGCACATGTAACTAAATAATTATAAAACGTATAAAGCAAATGACATGCTCTAATATACTATAAAAAACTAATAATAAATTATAGTGTGAAAAATTTTGTTAAAAATTATGAGTTTAAACAAAAGTATTAAGCGACGAACTTGATATTTAATACAACATTTATTTTTACTGTATAGTCACGAAAATCATACCACAAAAATGTGTAAATTCATATACAAATTTATAAATTTATTATTATTTATAAATATCCACGAAAATAAATGATTTTTTCTAATAAACCTTTCATTACTTATCAATATTTTTTTTGTTTAAATTTTAATTTAGCATATTTCGCCAATCAGAATAAACTTTTTAAAGATATATTTATTTTAATAATTTAAAAATGATCAGAATAAAAATTATTCTAATAATTCTACTGCCATATTTACTTTGTAATAAAAAATTATAAGTCAAAAATTTATATCAGAATTATTTAACAAAACATCTTCATTTCAATTGCATAATTTTATACTTCAAAATTGAATTTCATCTTCTTTGATATTTTATATTCAATACCAAAATTGGATTGAAATACTATAACTATAAAATAGTTCTAAATTTATATATAAAGCATGAAATTCATATAATGACCATGACCACCATAACATTTTGTTTTTGTTCTGCTCTTTTAGTTTCCCTAGACCTTTAGGATAATAGAGAAGAAAAAAAAAACAAATAGAAATTATAGATTTAACATATGGAAATATAAACGATCTTTATCTTATGTAAATTTCATTTTAATCTCATAACTAAATCGTATAGAATTAAATCGATAGTTAATACGGGATTTTGTTTTTAGGACTAAATTTTATATATTACATAAACTGAGAAATCAAAGAATCATCAGAATAAGAAAATAAAAACAAATATTATTATGTTAATTTTATTTTATATTGTATTGAAAAAAAAGGGATAACAAAAAAAATAAATATATAAATAAATTTTTGGAAATATCTATTACGGTTATTTCGAGTGATGATGCTACTTTAAAGAATTATTCGAAAATTCCATAAATAGAGAAAATGCCCTTAGAGTGTTTCTCAATCTCACGATTTGATTTTTTTTTCTTTCACATTACTAAAGCTATAATTTTTTATTTATTTGAGAATCGCGGAAGTACTTAAATTTATTGCAACTGAATTTAATATATAGAAAAAAATTTAAAGATTAAATTTTGTTTGTTTCAACCACTCGTAAAGTGTAAAACAAAATTTACGATGAAAATTACACTTTGCAAATATATTGATTTTTAATAAAAGATATTTAAAGAATTAGGTAATTAAGACAACGCTGGAACTACTTGTAAACTTAATAACCCTGGAACTTAGGTATTGTAAACAGATGTTTAAAACTTTTCATACTTTTGTAATTTATTTCATTTTTTTCAATTTCTAATAACTTGAATTATCAGGTGACGGCATAGGAAAGTAATATAGTTCTTACAGTACTGTGAATCCCTATGTAAGTAGTAGCCACTGTTAATTCAAGTTTTTAGTTTCCTAATAATTATATATTTATTTTTATTTAACTACTTGAATTAATCATTTACTGTCTAATCAATTAAAATTTATTTGTCTTTTCGTTGATGGAAACATCAGATTTTAATCCAATACCAATGCCAGAATATGAAAAAGCCCAAGAAATAAATCATTTTTTTACTGATACAAATATGTAAAGCTTTCATTTTATCCATTACTTTTTAATTAGTTTATTATCGGTTATTCTCCGGATCTAGAAATACTAAAAACTTCAAACCAACATTATTCGAATTCGAAAGCTTAAATTACACTTACGTACCAATTTTTTTATAACCAAAATTGGTACGTTATAGTCCCCCTCAAGTCGTCCCAAGTCCCAAATGGCATTTTTTTTAATAATTAGAGCACTGCGATTATGATAGCTTATCAGATTATAGCAATTACTATCTATACTAAATTTGAAAGTTCGTTTATTTAAATCTATAATTAAATCTTAGATCTTACCACACTCTTCTACATGTAGTCATACTATCGAATGTTAACAGTTTCCTCTGTAGGTTTCTTATATTTTTATGGTTCTGAAGACACAATTTGGTTGTAAAACATATAATAAAATTACCAAATAAACAAGATTAAAATTGAGTGAAGAAGTTTGAAAAAACAACATAAAATTTCTTATTTATGTAATTCCTTCCAAAATAAATTCGAGTAAAATTTTTTTACTATACTAATTACAAGATTCAACAAAAATTTATATACCAAAATATTAAATTATGTAAATATTTTGAAATTTTACCGAAAAATCAAAAAAAAAAAATTACAATATAACAAAATTTATTGCTATCATAAATAAATGTGTGTCTAAATATTGAATTATTATTTTTTTTTCATTCAGATTTAATCATACAAAGCATACACCTTCATCATCAAAAACATCTAGATCATCATATTGTCTGACCAGCAGCGCAACATCATTATTTTCATCAATGGGTTTCATCATCATAGTTCTTTTAATTTCAATTCAGGTAAATATAAATATATTCTCAATTTGATTTGAAAATTATTTCTAGAGTATATGTCAAAATACGCAAAATCCGGTAAATTTGATTACATTTATGTGTAATATACAAAAATATTACTATAAATATTAACATTTATGGTTACTCTTGACATAACATCGAAAATATCTAAATGAAATCTTTCCAAACTAAACCAAAATAAATGCAAATAAATGAAATATACAAAAGAGATGAACCAATATTCAGCAATTAATTTTAATTAAAATTGTTATGCGAATTTCAATTGTTTACGTTTTGTTGTTTCCTGTGTGTGAAAAATGGATTTCAGATTACGTATTGCAGAAATGTGTATAATAAATCGATAATATCGAATTTTATTTTGTAAATTTGAAATTTGTATAATGCTGTTTGTAAAAATATTCTATAAATAATTATTTATTTATAGAAAACTTATGCATTATGATTTTACAGAATTGTTTTAGAAGAAAATGCAAATTTTACAAAATGCAGGGTTATTCGTGAAATAATAATAATTCTGAATCAAATTAGGGGATAATTAATTTATGTCAAGATTTAGATTTAGATTTTATTTAATTATACGTTTTTGGTTCATTGTAAAGAGTAATAATTCATCTGAGTATAAAATATATTACTGGAAAATTATCATTAATTTATTTACTTTCGTTACTGTGCAACTACTGACTTAAGTAAAGCATTTCATAAACTATCTCACTCAATTATTATTTTTAAACTTGAAAAGCTCGGCTATAAACAGTTTATTCCTTCAGTGGTTAAAATCATACTTAGTCAAGCGTAAGTACAGAGTTCTTTTTCGGTCGACTCAATCTGAATCTTTTGAAGCCAAATCTGGTGTACCACAGGGTAGCCATTTAGGACCTCTTATATTTATCTTAACTGTTGATAATGTGTCTTTAGTCTTAAGTATCGGTTTTGTTCGAATTATGAAGAAACTGAGGAACACATCTTCTGCTATTGCTAAACTGTAGCCACGAAAAGGTTAACACACCTGGGTGGATAAGTAATTTCTGAGTCCTTACGAAATTAGTGGTTTGGCTTTCAGGAAAACTCTGGACTTCTACAGCAGCCTAGTTATTAACAGACCAAATACTAGTGAAGTATGCAGAATAGATTTCTTTAGGTCGCAGTGTGGCGAGGTAGAATTTCTTCTGCCTTAAAGACCGACTATATAAATAATCTTAATAATTAATTTTATATTACCAGTAATACAAAAATTATTAATAATCAGTTTAAATTTTTAAAAATAATTTAAAAAAATTGCTATATGATTTTACTATCTCTTCACTCTGTTCTGTTTCATTTATTTAACTTTCATTTTTGGCAATTTATTGCAATCTAATTTTATCTAATTTTCGTATTTGACAATAGAAATTATCGCTATTATAATACGTATTTTATGCCCATGATACAGTTATATACCCGTTTCCGTCACTGCTCAAAATACGAAGAGTACTGATTGTCAAAAGTAATATAAATATACAAATTAAAGTTATACAAAAAGAAAATTAAATTAAGGGACTTATTAATTTTTCCACATAATCTTGGTCAATTAAGAATTAGGATCAAAAAATTTGAATTGACATTTTTTCGATGAAATTTTATTTTTACCAAAATAAACTTAACGAAAATCTTTTCAATTTTAAAAGAGGTTATTACATTTTAGTAACTATAGAGTCTATTTTACAATGGACTGGGATTACTAAGGTGTCCACAATAATAGTTTTTGAAATTTGCAAGAAAAATCAAATTAGTAATGATAACAACGACTATTTGAAATAAGAATTTTTGAGACTTTTAAATTTATAACTCACAGAGGTTCTTAACCAATTAATGAAAAGTACCAAAATGGCCCTATAAATATTATCCGACAAAGAGCCAATATAAATCTACTACAAAAGAGAGTTAAGTTATGTATACTTCCAGCTTATAACATTTCATTCCAAATCTGATAAAATCATATATAAAAATGTGAATAAATTTATTTCGTTTGAGAATGAAAAAATATCTCTTCTTATGGCCAGAAAATTATTTTAAAGAAAAAGGTGTACAGACAGGCCACCGGTTTATATCTAATGAGCAAAAACAAAAAAAAACAAAACAAAAAGATAAATAAAAAACAGGGTGCCAAAACATAACAATAATTTCCACATAAGGAAATGCAAAACAGGTGAATTACCTTTTGTTTTTCTATATTACATTTATGTCGTTCATTTCGTAATTGAAATTGAAAATAAAATCATTTACCGATATACAATTTAAATTTGAAGAATAGAAGTATAAATAGATAAATATTTCTACTATTCAGTTTTAATAAGTTCATATAATTACAAATGTCAAAATTTCATTTTATTTTGAATTATTTACAGATTTTAAATTGTATTGCTGAACCAATATCAGACAGTACAACTGAATATAGTTTAATAAGTAAATCAGGCAGTGGACCAACTAGCAGTAAGAAAGGAGTTACTGTATCTGGAACAAAAACTAATATACCAGCAACACAAGCATCTACTAAAGTTACAAAAAGAGCAGGATCATTGCCAGAGGGAAAATCAAAAGTAAGTAAACAGAAAATTTATATAATAATTATTAATTATTTTATGATTATATAAGAAAATAATATCTTAATCTATACGACTAATTTGTACTACTCCAAACTCCATATGACTAATTTGTATACTAAGCAATATAGTCGTTTCAAATTTGATCATATCCAGGGTTATAGAAACGAGTTTTTAAAAATAACGTGAATTCAGAGCTTGCCTGATGTTTGTATGAGGAGTTGTCTAGGCAGTGTGAAGAGAGCGTTGAGTGGATGACTAAGTAGGGTTCCTATGTAGCTGAAATTCACTGAACAACAATTATAATTTTTAAGCCAGAGGCGTCTAGGGTCCCCAAAATCAAGAAAATCGACTTTGGAACCTATTTTCGTGGTGCATTTATGATGTACCACAAAAATTTAAGAAAATCGTGTTAAAAATTCTTGTTAACTTAAGAAAAGCTAATAAAATGATATAAATTTAAAATATATTTAATATAATTTACCTGATATCTGATATGACAAAAAGCCTGATTCCAAATAGCTGAATATATAAAAAAATCTTGAAATTAATTTACATAACCTCACTAAAAAAAGCACTATTAATTTCGATTTTATATAAAATTATATTTTCATAATTTCCAATAATTTATTACAACTTTGGAAATTATTAACACTCTAATTTTTTTTTTATATTTAACACAACATTTTCATATTTTTCAAATAATTTTTTTTAATAACAAATAAATTTTTGCCAAACCCAAAAAAAATGCACATTTTTAAAATGATTTTAAATATACGAAAAACTCGGGAAATTTATGATTTTATATTATTTTTTTATTAGAAAATTATTTAAAAACATTTATTTTATAATTTTATTAATGTTTATTGCGTTAAAATGTTAATTTTTAATATATTTTAATTAATTTTATTCACTACCAATTACCGAAACGTCTTTTCATTACAAAATAAAATTTTAACTAAGAAAAAAGGCGTGTCCTAATTAAATGGATGAAAAAAATCGCGCGAAAATTGACAGTTTAATGTATTACGTTAAAATTTAATTTGAAAATATGAAATATTTTATAATTTAAATTATATAAATTAAATTGTTAATATTATAATAAATATTAATATCAAGAATTCTCTATTTTTTCGAAATTATAAGTTCACATAAAGTAAACTTTAACCGCAAGTTTAAATTGTAGGTTGATGTAATTGATAATGATAATGAATTATTTTATTAGTGTAATTTCTCTGTGAGTTTTGTGACAACTATGTAATAAAATTTTATGAAACTATTGGCTCTTAATTATCGGCCCCTAGACAGACATGGCCCCTTCTGTATTGAAAAATAAAATTATTCTATTATGATACAAGAAATTGTATTCGGAAAAGCTAGAAGATGAAAAAAACATTGTTAACTTAAATGAAAATTACAGATCATTTTATTGTAAGTGTGGTTGTCCCTTGTCCTGTGAAATTTCTTCTTCAAGACGGATAGAAACCGTAGCTATTAGTCGTAATCTTTACATTATTATATGTATATGTATAAGGTTTGACTAGTTATACTATCTTATAATACTCATTAAATTTTGATTTTTTTTTTAAATATTTCTAAATTAATTTAAATTAATCTGAGAATATTGATAAATATTTTATAAAGTATAGAAACTCATCAGATCTATTGGCTTTGGCTGGCTAGTTTAAGTAGTGAGCTCCAAAAAGTCTCTCCAGGGCTCTAAGTAGCGCTTTATTAGTGTATTGCTACCACACATGCTCGAAAAACCCGAGCATTAATGAACATATTTTACATCCATCTCGTGGTGTTAAGGAAATGTAGTTTCTGCAACATGGTTACTAAGCTGGATAGTTTAATTCCTTATGGTGATAGTTTAGTTTAGAGAAAAACCTGACCACTTTTAAATTTAGTGCTCAATTCTCACACGATTCTTTTCCTTGTTACATAGTTGTCAATCGGCCAGGGTCTTTCTAATTTATTGAATAAAATTTCTAGTAAAATAATCAAAAACTTATTAAAATGAGTTCATTTTTCCATTATATTGTTAGATAAGTTAAGAAATAGATGCCAAAACTAAACTCTTTGTCCCAATTTGCAAATTTATATGATCTTTTCCAACTCTTCCAAGCTAACGACGAATAAAACATTTCTAAGTTACCACCGCACCAATCCCATTGAAAATATTTGATTTATTGATCATAAAACATTAGTAGTTACATTAAGTATTCATATAGAAGACGCTTTTTACTATACAATAAAATTAAATTAAACTTTTTAATTTTATTTTTTCATAATTATTGATATTATTGTGCCCATTAAACTCAGCAACATTTCAAACATAAAATGCTTACCATCAATTTGTGTCCTTCAGACTATAAAATAATATAGAACGCAGGAAAGAAAAGTAATTACAAATGAAAATTATATTATTATAAAAACAAATAATCAATGTCAAGTTTAATAACAAATTCACACAATCCAAATCCACAAAAATAATATGGAATGTCATTAAATATAATAATAACAAAAAACAAAAAATATAATAATAAATTCATAATTAAAAATTTATAAAATTATTTATTGCACGCGAGTTTAAAATTCAAAATTTAATATCATAAATAAATTATTATTTTCTATATAAATTAATAAAATTCAAAATTTAATATATTTAAATTTTATAGAAAATACCATCAGCAAATAGTGGTAATAGCAAAGAAATCCAAAAGCCACAAAACCGTTCGCGTGAAGCACTCTCCCATGAAGGAAGCGAGCGCGAAACCGTAAGTAACATTAAAATTAAATTATTTTTTCTCTGATACAAATATTATTATTATAACTATTTATTTAATTACTTAGAATATATTAAATAAATAATCTTCAAAGCTGAAGAATTATTAAAAAGAATTTGGTATTGACATATGAAAACATTAAAATCTAATTAACCAGTGTTGCATAATTTATCCTTGAAATTAATATAAAAAGTTTAGCTATTAGTAGTTCCTACTTAAGCATATAATATCAATAATGTCCTTCATCATTGAATTTGTTTTGTTTTTTATGTTTTTCGGTCATTTAGTATCTTTTAACATTATACAAGAAATAATTTTACGCATGACATAACCAAACTGCAAGTTATCATATATTTTTGAAGTGAACATTAAGTAATAATCAAGTTCATTCAATTGTTTAGTTTATGCTAAAGAATATAGACTAATTAAAAAAAAATGATCAAATTCTTGATTAAATCCATCTATAATTATCATGTATAATTTTGTTGATTTTTTTAAATGTAGGTTAAAAGTTAAATTTTTAACCAAACATAAAAATCATATTACACAATTCAATTTGTGGTTATATAAGATAAAAGTGATAAAACACTAAGAAAAAAATTATTTGTTGTAGCGAAAATTGTCAATCAGATATTTCAAATTAATTTTTAAAAGTTTCAGTAGTTTTTCTTGTCCGGTTTTTTATGGTAGATTATGTAAAACATTTTTTCGAGTAGTATAGTGTCTGCTAATTTTACGATTCCAGCCCGGGATATCGATGCCAATAGAAGATGATTTAAATTAAAATGAGGAAGGCATTAATAAAACTGGGAGAAACTGTTCCAGATATAAATGTAGCAATCAAAAATCCCTTAAATGCCAATTACAATAAAGAGTCCAATACTTGCTATTGAATAAATGAGCTGTAACTTAATTGATAATATATTAATGTGCAGCTCTATACAAATTCTCTGTAGGTCTATGTCTATAGTACAGATATTATACTGATCACATTAGTTAAATTTTACCAATTAATGACATATTCAGAATGTTACTTTAATGCAACGCAAAACAACACTAAACTTTATGACAGAAAAATACTTTTGTGATGGTCACATTTTGTTGCGAGTAGCTCTCGAAACGTAGATACAACAATCTTGCAAACCTATGTGAAAATAGGTAAAAAAGCGACTATTTTCCTGGACCTAACGATAATTATAATAATTGACGTTTGTAGCGCTGCTACAACAACAGAAAAATACTGTATTGCTTTAATAGAGATAATTTGACGAGGTACGGAGACTTTTAATCCAATAGAATTTATTAATATGCCAAAATTATTATTTTTTGTATATGTATGAATACGATTTATCGAAATGGTTTTTTTCTGTCATTTTACTGTGTATTTGGTACTTAAATAATTATTTCAAACTAAAAATATTCAGTTAGTTTCATATTTTAACAGCTTGAAATGTTTTAATAAAATTTAAATAATTTTTACTAGTGTATTTTTGTCAAAACTGTTCTTTTATCTTGTGCTCTTAAAACTTTTAAATATACCAACAAAAAACATAGCCCATCTACATTTATAACGTTATGCTCTAATGACGTTCAATATTAAAACAATGGTGAATTTTCTGTCGTATCTTTTATTTTATTTTTTTCCAAGTACACTCTAAACATAAGAAAAATCATTAAACTAAGAAGGATTTTCTTAACAAAACAAATTTTTGTTAAAAGCTAAAAGCATATAATTCAACATTAAAAAAATGTATATAATTTTCACTTATGTTTCATTATAGTTTCACCAGCTTCAATATTAATATAAATGCGATTTTAACTATTGCCATCATATTTGCATATATATTTGCTAAGGGTTATTCAAAGTAAAAAAAAAACTTATAACAGTTATAACGTTCTTGTAGCTATAGCTAGAATTGGCGTGCTTCAACAAACACTCTAACTCTATGTTAATGCTAGTTATATAGTCAACCGCGAATTGAAAAATAAAAAAATTGCGTTTTATAGGCCAGGAGGGTCAAACAATTTTTTTTTTTTTTTTTTTTTAATATTTTTTAATAGTTATTTGCTCGGTTGAACACTGATTAAAATTATATTTCATTCATATTTTCATCATATTTTATATGTTTTTGGTAAAATTATAATTTTGATTTGATATTTTGTATTATGGTATAGTGAGCAATAGAATTAAGAAGAAAAAAAACAGTTTTGCTTTCAATATTTATGTTATAAGAAAATTCAAAAGTGATTTTCAGAAAACACTTTTTCAATGTTCAACCATTTGAACTATTCTGGATATGTAATCAGAAAGGTCATCTCTACCATAAAACATATATCTATAAAATGATAGAAGAACAGAAAATAATTTTAATCAAATAATGACTTGCAATTAATCAAAATTAATTATGAAATTATTATACGTTGAAATAAATTAAATGGAAAATTTTATTAACAACTGAATGCCATCATGAATGCCACTTTAATATATAAAACAATAATTTCTCACATAAAATATCAATCCTTTTTAACAAGTTTGAAGACTATTTGTTGTAAAGAAGACCTCTATAATTATTTCAACAACTAATTAACTACCCTAATTATATTCAAAAGTATATAGAATTAGTTAACAAATGTTCTACGCTTAGTAAAGATTGTTTTTTTTTTATTCCAATTTTTTTTTTTACAAATCATTTTAGGTTGTTTATTTATCTGATACATCTGGTTATGTTCCGGTAACTGCATATCGTTCACCAAGACCAACATCATCACATCATTCAACAACTGGTTCAGGATCTGGTTCAATATCATCACCAAGCGGAAATGGTGCAGCAGCTAGTTATCATTCTGGTCCATCATCAGTTGAAATAGAAAATTGGCGTCCAGATCCTTGGGATCGTGATTATACAAAAAGAACAAAATTTAATAATACTAGAGTTCAACGTAATTATTTATATTAGCTATTAGAAATGAAAAGAATTTAAAAAAAAATTTATTCTGTAGATATTGAAGCAGAGTGTCAGGATGATTATATGAAAATTCGTATTGGTTTTAATGGATCTTTTACTGGACTATTATATTCGGCAGGTAAATACATTAAATTAAATATATTTAATTACCGTGTCTGTCTATATGTTATTAGATAGTTTAGTGTGTGAATATTTAATTGAAAGTGATTTTTACTTTAAAATGAAATTAGATTTTAATGATTTCCATTTTTTTTTTGTTCAGGATATGCTTACGATCCAGATTGTATGTATATAAATGGTTCAGGACGTGATTATTATGAATTTTATATACAATTAAATCGTTGCGGAACATTAGGAAAAAATGCATTACATGATGATAATCGAAAAAATCCAACAGTATTTAAAAAAATAAAAAATCGATTAATTTCATTAATTTCATTATCGATTAAAATTTTATTTTTAGAATTTCATGTGGAATACTATTACAGTTCAATATAATCCATTAATTGAAGAAGAATTTGATGAACATTTTAAAGTAACTTGTGAATATGGTTATGATTTTTGGAAAACAGTAACATTTCCATTTTTGGATGTCGAGTAATTTATATATTAAATTAATAATAAAATTAATTAATTAAAAAAAAATATATAAAATTTAATCGACATTTTTTCTTGTTGCTATTTAGAGTTGCAACTGGTAATCCTGTAGTATTTACATTAAGTCCACCAGAATGTTATATGGAAATACGAAATGGATATGGGATTACAGGTACTCGTGTAACAGGACCTGTTAGAGTTGGTGATCCATTAACATTAATTATTTATATGAGAAGTAAATATGGTAAGGATAAAGAAACTTTTATATTTTATTATTTATAATATTTATAAATAATAATTGTAAAATTATAGATGGTTTCGATATTGTTGTAAATGATTGTTATGCTCATAATGGTGCTCAAAAACGTATACAATTAATTGATGAATATGGTTGTCCTGTTGATGATAAATTAATATCACGATTTCGTGGTACTTGGTCCGATTCTGGTGTATATGAGACACAAGTTTATGCTTATATGAAAACATTTCGATTTACTGGATCACCGGCATTATATATTGAATGTGATGTACGAATGTGTCATGGAAGATGTCCGGTAAAAATTTTAAATATTATTTTAATAATCATATTCTATAATGAAATTTTCTTTTGATTAGAGTCAACCATGTCATTGGCGTAATCTAAAAACAGTATCAAAACGTGAAATATCAAATAAAACATATAATGAAGAATCAACAACGGCTATTGATCAATCAAAAGAAACAACACAATCGGAAAATATTAATTTATTTCAATCATTACGTGTTCTGCAAGAAGGTGAAGATGATGAAGATAATTTTAGTCAATCAAATAGTTATCAATTAAATCATGAAACTTGTATTAGAACAACAGTTTTATCAGCATTATCAGCTGCATTTTCACTTTTATTATGTATTCTATCCGCATCGTTAATAATTGCATGTTCGAAATTACGTTATCGGAAAAAAGAACGTAAACCATACAATACGTATTTTACTCATAAAGGACAACAAATTGATTAGAATGAAATAATAGACTTCTACTTTTTTTGTTTATTGGTAGCTATTAGCTATAAATAAAAATTTTTAGCTTTAATATTTTTGTCACAAGATATTTAGAATTTAATTTTTTTAAACATTTAAGTGAGTATTTCTTTTAGTGTGTAAATATATTTAGTATTTAAGTGAATATAATTAAAATATATAAAAAAATTGATATTTAAAATTTAAAATTTATAGATAGGGCCATTTTTTAATAAGAAAAAGGGCTTTGCAATAAAATTGAGATTAAATTTAAGTTTTCTTTAATTTTTCTTTTTTTTTTCATTTTGCATTTATAATAAATAAATTATATAATTTTTAAAATAGATGGTTTGAATCATTCAAGCTATTCATTTAATTAAAAATTTAAGCAAAGCATTTAAGATAAAATATATAATTAATTTTTGGGTTTATACAAGGTGATGGTCACATATTATTTTAATTAAAAAATTTTTACACTTGAACTGTAAGGAAATAATTAAATAATTACATTTATTTTAAAAATCATGTATTTCATTAATATTACTAATTATGTAAATAAATAAAAAAATATTGTATTAATAAAGATTTATGATAAAAAAAATGCCGGACTTAATAAATATTATAATGAATTTTACAGGAAAGAAGGGAATTTGAAATATTTATCAGAATTTTTTTAAATTGATCATTTTCATTACTAATTTCAAATTAATAATTTTAAAATGTAATAATTAACTTAATTTAAAATTCATTTAAATTTAAATTATTCGGTAGTTCATGTTTGGTTATAAACTTCCCACATTTCCTTCTAAACATTTCTATCGTTTGTGGATAATTCCCACCGTCCTGCGAAGCTCTGCAGATCATCACTCCATCTTTGTTGTGGTCTGCTTAATCTTCTTTTCTTGCCTCTTGAGAGCCACTCTGTTGTTAATTTTATCAATCTATTGTCTCCTAATCTTGCTACGTAACCAGCCCACTTCCATTTTTGTTTTTTCGTTACTTCTATGGCGTGTCTAAAATCTGTTCATTGTCTTATTGCTTGGTTTGTTGTATATTTTCTTCTCAAAATAAATTCGGTGTCATGGGATGAACTTGGTGTACTCTACTGTTTATTTTAAATGGTTTTCCATTTAAGATGTATAATTTTCATATATTTTAGATGGTATTTTTATTGTTTTATGTTCTACTCCTTGGTTAACTAAAGTCTTTCATATTTACTGTGCCATTTTGACAGTAAGCCATTACTAAAATTGTGTTGAAGTATTTAGTTGAATTAATTTATTGAATTATGGATCACTGTCAAAATTCCAATAAAATAAAGATATCAAGAAACTCATCAAAGAAATACAAATTTTTAAATGAATAATTTTATTTTAAGTTTGTCCTTTTTATGAAATTAACAACATAGTTTTTTTGTGAAATTAACATTATTTTAATATAATTTAAATTATAAATTTGCTATACTCCATCCATGCTAAAAATTTGTGTATTTTCTACAAAATTACAATTTTAAAATGAACGCAAAAAACGTGCATTTGTTAAAAACGTGCTTCAACTTCAAATTATCAATTGCTCCCAATCACTTTTATATTAATTAAGAAATTCTTTGATTGTTCCTTGATTTAAAAGCAATAAATTTAGATTGTTGATAATAATCATTTTTATTGAAACATATTAAAACATTTTTTGCAATTTCCTCTTGTTTTGCTTTTTTCATTTTATTTTCATTTGACAAATATTTTATTATATATTTAAATGTGGCGAAATAAAGTATTTCAATTACACTTAAGACCGAACCACCCAAACATAGTCCAAAAATTCCACCGAACGAAGCTATTGTAATGAAAATTTTAATATTTATTAATAATATTTCGTAATTTTCAAATTTAATTTTTACCTAATAAATTGTCCCAAGTCATGAATATTTCTCGGCGATATTTAATACAAGCTAATTCCTTGAATTGAACCTTTAATATAGCAAATTCGTTAGAATCATTATTAGTTGATCTGTAAATTATACAATTAATAATTTTAGTGTTTTTTTATTATTTATCTAAAATCTATAAATACATAATTGATTTTCCAATATTAAGAGTTCTTTTGGCTGTAAAAGTTTCCAATCCATAATGATGTTCATTACAACTTGGTAAACATTGACAATTCATGCCAATAGCATCAATATTAACACCCAAATATATTTTCTTTGGCGATTTCAAACTTGCAAAAATTACTGAAAATTATTAAGAATTTATTGTTGTAGCTAAATTAGAATGTTCCTCAAAATCATAATAAAAAAATATCTTTACTTTTTCCATCATTCAGACATTTTAAATCACGTAAAGTACATGGCCTAATATTTGAAGTGTTCATTTGGTTGTAATCTAGATTTATATATAAATCATTATTTTAATCCAAAATATGTTAATTTTCAATAATACGACAAAAAAATCTTAATTTACCTATAAATGGATAGAAATATGGTAAACATTTACATTTTTCTAGTACTGTCTCAATTCTGCATTCAGTTAAGCACGACTGATAGCTATATTTATCAGTTAATCTCAAAACTCTCTATGCTCATCATTAGAAATTAAATTCATATTTCATATAATAAATTATTTAAAATGATGGATAACAAAAATAAAGGAATATCACGAAAATCAAAATTAAAAATTATAATGCCAACTATCATGATTTTTTTTAAAGAAATGTTGATTATATGTTTTATGTTGATTATATTACAGTACGAAATATAATATGAAAAAAATGATAAAAAAAAATTAAATACAATTTTTTTAAGCACCTCTTTATCAAAAACACAAAATCTCAAATCAACTGGAAACGATTCAATACTGTCATCGGTAGCAACAACTGATGCTTGAATACCAATTGTTAATTCATTACCAGGTTGAGCAATACCGGCAAGTAAAGTTTTATCTGGAAAATCTAATGGATCATGTATAATTATTTTAGCACCATAAAATGGTCTACGCGGTGATACATAATGTTTTATTTCCATGTTAAGTGTTATATGTAAACCAACATCTGCACCAGCACCAGCAATATGAATTTCTGGTAATGTCATTTGAATTTTTTCATTTTCACTATGAGTACCACTTGTAAATAGATTGAACAATTATTTTAAAACTTATTTAACTAATTAAGTAACTATCAAAATTTAGATTAAAAAAAAAAGAAAATTGAAATTAATTTAATTTTTCTAATCACATTTATGACTGGGCGCATTATGTTTTATTACCACATACATAAGCTAAGATTGCATAACTTTAGGCATTTGAATCGAAATAAACAATAAAAGAGCCTAATATCAAATAATATTTAAAGTAAAATTGCAAATAATTACCACTTAAAAAAAGGATCTAGTTCATATTTAGCACAATCTCCGGAACTATACAATATTATGAAGAAAAAAAAACTTATTTATTTGCTACATCAAAGAAATATTTCACTTACAAAACGTATGAACGTAAAGCTTTATAATTAAAAGCGCAACAAAAACCCAAATCACTACGTGCCATACGGAAAATTTTAGTACATTGTACTAATCTTCCAAGCCATTTACATGTTTTTATTAAATTTTCACAAGGTTGTGCAAATTCTTTCATAATCTTGACTGAATTATATCCTGCTTCAGCCAAAATATCATAAATTGGAAACAAATCTGGATTAACTTCTTCAAATAATACTAATGCCGATAAATTTGCATAAAATTGATGAATTTTATCCAAAGTAACATTTTTCGATAAACTAAAATTTACTATATTAATTAAATATGTTTAAAATAAATTTACTTACAGTATTTTCGTGGCATTTACTGTATTTGGTCCATAAACAGTGTTAATATTACAAATCGTAACTGCTGGGAATGGTATATTCCAAATTCCATAATTATTTGATTCTACAGTAGTTATTGTTGGTGTTGTTCTATATCGAGCAAAGACAATTGATAGTAAAAAGATTCCAAATCCGAAACCAAAAATTATAATTATAGTCCAAATAATATTTTTAATAAGATACAAGTAACTTCTGCAAATCAATATTAAAATGTGAAATTAATGAAAATATTTATAATTTATATAATTTTTAATTATATTTATAATTTTACTTTATTTTAGGATTTTGTACTTCATCAATATTTTCAGTAATTTGACGGAATCCATGCAAATTTGTGCTATTACAAAAATCTTTAAAATTCTCCTGAAGTACTTTTACAATGAATATATTTTGATACTCAAATTTAGTAGTATTTTTATGATGTTCCTTTGATATTTTAATATTATTTAAGAGTTTTTCAGGTTGAATCTTTTTATTAAAAATCATTGCAATTGGATAATTAAATTTGATTAAGGAGCTGTCTCGAAAGCAATCCAATTAAAAATGCGATTTTGGAAAAATATTTTCTCATATTTATATTCAAAAACTTTGGTTCGTGTCATAATTTACTTTTAATTGATTTATTTCTAAGTACTTTTTGAAAGGAAAAGTTTTGTAATTATAATATAGAAGAATTTAATTAACATCGATTAATTAAACATATAAAGACAGAATCGTAATTAAATATATAGAAAATAGAAAAGTATATATGGAAACAAAGTTGGCTGTAAGATTTCAGATTTATTTTTACGCATTATTAATATGAACTCATTGAACTCAACATTCAATATTTAATTCACGATATAAAAAACTGTCTGCCTAATTGATAGAGAAGATTTTAAATATAATTTTGACATGGCAATAGTTTTGTGATCTACTATATAATTTATAACGAAACTAATGCCGAAATTAGATTGCTACTTCTACAACAAAACAAAGAAAAGGTTAAAATAACGCGTAGTGTAATACAACAAAGAAAAAGCCTACAAGCATTTTTGAAAATAGCCATGCCATTAAGGATTGAGTTCTTCAATAAATTAATAATTAACATTAACAAAAAAACAAAAGAAATCAATTGCAATTTTAATTTATTGAATATTATAGAATATTTTAAAACAATTTAAATTCAATTAAGTTTAAGTGATAAATTTAATGTGCTCCACACAGTTCTATTTCCATTATGGAATTAACACAAAAACGTGCTCTATCTGTAAATTTCAGATACGATTCCAAGATTTTCCTTTATGAAATTATTAATAAGTTCGTTTATCTTTGCTAGATTTAACAGCATTAAATTTAGATCGTTGTTGATAATATTCATTTTTATTAAAACTTATTGATAATTCTTTTGTAATTTGTTCTTCTTTCTCTTTTTGCAATTTATTTTGATTTGACAAATATTTTATTATTAATTTAAATGTGGCGAAATAAAGTATTTCAATTACACTTAAGACCGAACCACCCAAACATAGTCCAAAAATTCCACCGAACGAAGCTATTGTAAAGATATATAATTTTAGTATTTATTAATATATTTCGTAATTTTCAAATTTAATTTTTACCTAATAAATTGTCCCACGTCATGAATATTTCTCGGCGATATTTAATACATGATAATTCCTTGAACTGAACTTTTAGTCCAGCTACTTTGTTATAATTTTCAGGTGATCTATGAAAATGTCATCATTAATATTTGTGATAATTTTCTTATAATTTACATATTTATTTACATAAGAGATTTTGCAATACCGTCAGTTCTATTGATTGAAAATGTTTCAAATCCGTAATGATTTTCATTACAACTTGGTAAACAGTTGCAATCCATTCCAGTATTAGTTCCATTTATACCCAAATATAATTTATGTGGAGCTTTCAAACTAGCAAAAAATTCTGAAAATAATCGACGTAATTAAAAAAAAATTATTACTGAATACATTCTATTT
Source organism: Rhamphomyia laevipes (assembly GCA_963920725.1). Classification (NCBI taxonomy): domain Eukaryota; kingdom Metazoa; phylum Arthropoda; class Insecta; order Diptera; family Empididae; genus Rhamphomyia; species Rhamphomyia laevipes. The sequence goes on along the minus strand of OY987255.1, from coordinate 14,389,271 downwards.
CAAGCAATTTCAAAAACTAATGGAGAAAACGCTGAAGAGCTCCAAGTTTTGTTAAAAATCTAAATGACAACTGCCCATGAAATATGGTCTAAATATATAAAAAAAAGTACTACAGCGTAAAAACCATATTAATAATACGAAGCTCATACTGAATATGCTAAAAATTGATAATATAACAAATATCTCGGTACTATCATAGAAAGCTAAATTAAGCCGCTTTCAAAGAGATCAGTGTAGATTAAACTTCATATGGTTACATATGGTTGATTTTGTTAAAAAAATACTATCTAAAGAAAATCGTTTGGACACTGAGTTTACTGCAGAATTATGAATAAGAGTTGAACAAATCGAATTACAAAAGTGGAATTGCTACGTAAGATTGAAACAAGCGCAACGATAGTAATCACAATTAAGAAAGGTCAACGTTTGTACTGAATAGGAACCTAAAGAAGAAGAATGGAGAAATCTATTAATTTTTCTTGGTAGTTTCACTGTAGTTAAATCACAAATTATAAAATGTTTACTTACGTTTGTTATCACTTAGACATTTCAAATCACGTAAACCACATGGCCGAATATTTGAAACGTTAACATTTTTGTAATCTAAAATTATATACAAATCATTTAAAAATAAAAAAAGATCTAGGAATAAGTTTATAACTTACCAATAAATGGGTAGTAATATGGTAGACATTTACATTTGTTCAAAAGTGTATCAATTCTGCATTCAGTGATACACGACTGATAGCTGTATTTTTCAGTTAGTTTCATAGCTCTCTAATTATCACAAAAATCACAAATCGACAATTCAAAAGAACAATTTATAATACATGCAGCCGAAGTATTAGTTATGATAAATAATAAGAATATGACAAATTTTGAATTTACAAACCTCTTTATCAAAAAGACAAAATCTAGAATCAATTGGAAGCGTATCAATATTGGCATCGGTAACAACAACTGATGCTTCAATACCAATTGATAATTCATTATTAGGTTGTGCAATACCAGCAACTAAATTTTTATCTGGATAATCTAATGTGTCGTGTATAATTACTTCAGCACCGTAAAATGGTTTTCTCGGTGATAGATAATGATCTTGTTCCAAGTTAAGTATAACATGTAAACAAACATCTTCACCAGCACCAGCAATGTGAATTACTGGTGACAACATTTGGGGTTTATCAGCATCATTAACAGCACCAACACCACTTGTAAATTAATAAAAAAAAATATTATTTATTAATTAAATCAGAAATGATATTACGATAGTATGAAAATTTTGTACTTACATTTTCAATGATCGCAGTGCTTTGTAATTAAATGAACAGCAATATCCCAAATTACTTCTTGTGAGACGGAAAATTTTAGTACATTGTACTAATCTCCCAAGCCATTTACAAGTTTTTAATAAATGTTTACATGGATGTGAAAATTCTTGCATTAGATTCTTAGAATTATATCCGGCATTAGTCAAAATGTCATAAATGGGAAACAATTCTGGATTAACATCTTCAAATAATACTAATGACGATAAATTTGAATAGAATTGATGGATTTTATCCAAAGTAACATTTTTCGATAAACTAAAATTTACTATATACATTAATTTATGTTCAAAATAAAATTACTAATTAGTTACAGTATTTTCGTGGCATTTACTGTATTTGGTCCATAAACAGTGTTAATATTACAAATCGTAACTGCTGGGAATGGTATATTCCAAATTCCATAATTATTTGATTCTACAGTAGTTATTGTTGGCGTTGTTCTATATCGAGCAAAGACAATTGATAGTAAAAAGATTCCAAATCCGAAACCAAAAATAATAATTATAGTCCAAATAATATTTTTAATAAGATACAAGTAACTTCTGCAAATCAATATTAAATTGTTAAATTAATGAAAATATTTATAATTTATATAATTTTTAATTATATTTATAATTTTACTTTATTTTAGGATTTTGTACTTCATCAATATTTTCGGTGATTTGGCGGAATCCATGCAAATTTGTACCATTACAAAAATCTATAAAATTCTCCTGAAGTACTTTTACAATGAATAAATTTTTATACTCAAATTTAGTAGTATTTTTATGATGTTCCTTTGATATTTTAATATTATTTAAGAGTTTTTCAGGTTGAATCTTTTTATTAAAAATCATTGCAATTGGATAATTAAATTTAATTAAGAAACTGTCTCGAAAGCAATCCAATTAAAAATGCGATTTCGGAATCATATTTTCTAATATTTATATTCAAAAATTTTGGTTCGTGTCATAATTAGACGGAATATTTGTCCTTTTAATTGATTTATTTCTAAATATACTTATTGAAAAGAAAAGTTTTATAATTATAATATACAAAAAAATAATTAACGACAGAATCGTAATTAAATATATAGAAAATAGAAAAGTATATGTGGAAAAGTATATAAGTTGGCTGTAAGATTTCAGATTATAATTGATATGAACTCATTGAACTTACCGTCTCAACATTTAATTCACGATATAAAAAACTGTCTGCCTAATTGATAGAGAAGATTTTAAATATAATTTTGACATGGCAATAGTTTTGTGATCTACTATATAATTTATAACGAAACTAATGCCGAAATTAGATTGCTACTTCTACAACAAAACAAAGAAAAGGTTAAAATAACGCGTAGTGTAATACAATAATGAAAAAGGCTACAAGCATTTTTGAAAATAGCCATGCCATTAAGGATTCAGTTCTTCAATAAATTAATAATTAACATTAACACAAAAACAAAAGAAATCAATTGCAATTTTAATTTATTGAATATTATAGAATATTTTAAAACAATTTAAATTCAATTAAGTTTAAGTGATAAATTTAATGTGCTCCACACAATTCCATATATAATTATTATGGAATTAACACAAAAACGTGCTCTATCTGTAAATTTCAGATACGATTCCAAGATTTTCCTTTATGAAATTATTAATAAGTTCGTTTATCTTTGCTAGATTTAACAGCATTAAATTTAGATCGTTGTTGATAATATTCATTTTTATTAAAACTTATTAATAATTCTTTTGTAATTTGTTCTTCTTTCTCTTTTTGCAATTTATTTTGATTTGACAAATATTTTATTATAAATTTAAATGTGGCGAAATAAAGTATTTCAATTACACTTAAGACCGAACCACCCAAACATAGTCCAAAAATTCCACCGAACGAAGCTATTGTAGTGAAATATAATTTTAGTATTTATTAATATATTTCGTAATTTTCAAATTTCATTTTTACCTAATAAATTGTCCCACGTCATGAATATTTCTCGGCGATATTTAATACACGATAATTCCTTAAACTGAACTTTTAGTCCAGCAACTTTGTTATAATTTTCAGGTGATCTATAACAATACCATCATTAATATTTGTGATAATTTTCTTATAATTTACATATTTATTTACATAAGAGATTTTGCAATACCGTCAGTTCTATTGATTGAAAATGTTTCAAATCCGTAATGATATTCATTACAACTTGGTAAACAGTCGCAATCCATTCCAGTAGTAGTTGCATCTATACCCAAATATAATTTATGTGGAGATTTCAAACTGGAAAAAATTTCTGAAAATAATGGAAGTAATAAAAAAGGCTACTAATTTGGAGTACCAGATAACTATTTCACACATTAAAAATTTAAAATTCTTGATGGGGAACCACTGAAACTACCGACCCTTAATTAAATTCCAAACTAGATTCCAAAACTAATATGTTTACCAAATTTCATTGAAATGAAATAATAATTATAAATGCTATAGAACTTAAATCAAATATTCTTCGGAAACTAATCGCTCAGTGTTAGTTTTCCTTGAACCCACTAAACCTACCGACTTTCAGAAGCATCAAGTAGATACCTAAATCAACATGCGTGTGAAATATAATTGAAATAGAGTGACAATTACTTTATTCTTTATTATAATAGAGAATTGAACTTATGAAATGTAATTCGAGATTTCAGCACGGACCTATTTTCAATTTACAGACAAAAAGTCCATAAGGAAACCATTATGTGTGCCAAATTTAATTCAAATCAGATAATAATTACTTATATGTAATAATTATCCAAATTTTGAGTACGCTTACCCCTGACAATTGTTTTTATAGAAAAAAGTTGCAGCTAAATTCATTCTAACTATACTCGTAAAATATATTTTTATTTCAAGCAATTCCAAAAATTAATGGAAAAAACTATTAATTTTTGTTGCAAGTTTCACAGTTGCTGTTTATGCAAAATTGAATGACATGACAAATGCCACCTTCAATTAGTTAAGGCACAAAGATTCCATAAGGTAAGGTGTTTTATGATTTTATTTTGAGGTGTAAATGATTCCAATTACAATGTTCTTCTTAATTAACATAATTTGCTTTACAAATTCGCAAAGAAAACTAATAACCTTTTACCAATATACAATTATAAACGTTTACTTACGTTTGTTATCACTTAGACATTTCGAATCACGTAAACCACATGGCCGAATATTTGAAACGTTAACATTTTTGTAATCTAAAATTATATACAAATCATTTAAAAATAAAAAAAGACTTTATTTTGAACTATATTCTAGGAATAGGTTTATAACTTACCAATAAATGGGTAGTAATATGGTAGACATTTACATTTGTTCCAAAGTGTATCAATTCTGCATTCAGTTATACACGACTGATAGCTGTATTTTTCAGTTAGTTTCAAAGCTCTCTAAGTCACAAATCGGCCATTCAAAAGTACAATTTATAATACATGGAGAGTCGAAGTATAAGTTATGATATATAAAATTTTAAGAATGATTTGTACAAAATAAAATTTATCATATTTTTATGTAATAAAGAAATTTAAATACAGGGTGCTCCAACTTAGGCTGACTGTTATAAATTTGTGAGTTTAGCGTTTTTAATTTTTTAATTATTTTTCTAAGCATATAATAAAGAATTTTTTTAAATTTTATAAAGACTAAACACTCAGTGCAAAAACATGTCGAAATTATTAAAATTTATTATGTTTACCAAGTTGCAAAGAAAAAACCCGTCAGCATTTTAATGTTGCACATTTCCATTTAGATTAATATGTAAATAACAGAACTGCCGAATTTGGGCTGCGGAAGATCCGAGGGTATTACATCAGCGACAATAATTACACTCTGTTAAATGCATTGTTTTGTGTGAAATTAAGGCAAAAAGAGTCATCGTCAAAATAAGCCTGAGATATATTTTCAACACGATGGAGCCATATCGCACAATGGAGATTCTTCGTGAACTTTTCGTGACCGAATTAATTAAAAAATGCAGAACTCGATTGGCCTCACCGTTCTCCAGATTTTACGGCGCCTAATTTCTTTTTAATATGTTATACAACCCAAGACCTCCAGCGTAATAGTCGTGACGAAATCACATATATGTGGATCGAAAAACTTTGCGTGCTGTAATGCGAAATGCTTAACACGAAAATGGTGGCCATTATTATTTTCCATACATAGATTAAATTTTTTTGACAAATCATACTTTAATGAAAATAAAAAAAATATAATAAAATATTAAAAATTACTAAAGTTATAAACGTTTTGCATCAGTCAGTCCAAGTTGGCCCACCCAAAATAATCAGAATATGATAAATTTTGAATATACAAACCTCTTTATCAAAAAGACAAAATCTAGAATCAATTGGAAACGATTCAATATTGTCATCAGTAACAACAACTGATGCCTCAATACCAATTGATAATTCATTATTAGGTTGTGCAATACCAGCAACTAAAGTTTTATCTGGATAATCTAATGAATCGTGTATAATTACTTCAGCACCATAAAATGATTTTCTTGGTGATAGATAATGATCTTGTTCCAAGTTAAGTATAACATGTAAACCAACATCTTCACCAGCACCAGCAATGTGAACTACTGGTGATAAAATTTGGTCTTTATCTTCATCATTAACAGCACCAACACCACTTGCAAATTAATAAAAAAAATATTATGTGAATTATTTAATTGAACGTAATTAAATTCAGGGTCGGAGGATAAACTGTACAGTAGACTCTAAAAAAATACTCTAATTCTACAATAAATTATTATTATATTCCTAAAGTAACTTTTAAAAGCTATTTTATTAAAATTTAAATAGTATTTTGATTACTAATGATAATTCTATTTTCAACTTTTTAGAGTAAAATACGAAATTATAAATTATTTATTTATGGAATTTATTTATAGAAATAAAAATGGTTTTGTCAATTAACTTTTTTTTTAAGATGAAATATCAAAAATTACGATACTATTAAAATTTTGTATACTTACATCTGCAATGATCGCAGTGCTTTGTAGTTAAATGAACAGCAATATCCCAAATTACTTCTTGTGAGACGGAAAATTTTAGTACATTGTACTAATCTCCCAAGCCATTTACAAGTTTTTAATAAATGTTTACATGGCTGTGCAAATTCTTTCATTAGATTCATAGAATAATATCCTCCATTAATCAATATATCAGAAATAAGAAACAATTCTGGGTTAACCTCTTCAAATAATACTAATGCCGATAAATTTGCATAAAATTGATGGATTTTATCCAAAGTAACATTTTTCGATAAACTAAAATTTACTATATTAATTAAATATGTTTATAATAAATTTACTAATTATAGTTACTCACAGCATTTTCGTGGTATTTACTGTATTTGGACCATAAACAGTATTAATATTACAAATCGTAACTGCTGGGAATGGTATATTCCAAATTCCATAATTATTTGATTCGACAGTAGTTATTGTTGGTGTTGTTCTATATCGAGCAAAAACTATTGATAGTAAAAAGATTCCAAATCCGAAACCAAAAATAATAATTATAGTCCAAATAATATTTTTAATAAGATACAAGGAACTTCTGCAAATCAATATTAAATTGTTAAATTAATGAAAATATTTATTTTTTATAATTTTTAATTATTTATTATTATTTTAATTATTTTACTTTATTTTAGAATTTTGTAATTCGTCAATATTTTCAGTGATTTGACGGAATCCATGCAAATTTGTGACATTACAAAAATCAGTAAAATTCTCTTGAATTACTTTTACAATCAATAAGTTTTGATACTTGTATTTTATATCTTTTGTAAGATGTAATTTTGATGATTTATTATTTTTTAATTTTTTTTTAAATAATTGCATTTTATTTGTATGATAATCCTATGAGAAATGAACTGTATTTGAAAGTATATTCCTAACAATAACTTTTAGTTATAATGTTATAAAGCTTATTGAATACAAAGTGTTACTAAAATTAGATATCACTTCCTAATTAATAAAAGGATATTATAAATAATTAACACCTAAACAATCAACGAATCAAAACTTATCATGAATACATAATTAAATCAATTATCAAATATCCTCATTAATAAAAGTATCATGTTACAATTATTGTGAAAATATTTATACCTTATGCTGCCCAAAGTGGCTTTTAGTTATGTCCACCGATTTTACAGTGAGAGTTCAGGCTTAACTAAATCGATTGTGTGGCTTAAGCTTAAGTAACTTAAGCTCACATTCACATACTTTCTGAATCGAAATTTTATTTAAACGACTTTCAAAAGTTTAAATCGATTTTTTAAATATATTTTTTATATTTGAACCTTTATTTAACATTGCAAAAAAAAAAATTGTCTACAGGACTTCCGATTTATCTTGCACTGAGAAACCAGAGATAAGTAAAACTGAAGTATATGCTCTGGAAAAGTGTAGGGAATTACTTCTTATGAGTTCGTACAAGTAGCACTCTAGTAAAAAGTGCAAACTTGCATTTTATTGAAAATTATTTTAAATTATTTATTTTCAATTTATTTATTCACGTTTAGTTTTTATGTTTAATTTTATTAAGTTAAATTTTACCCAATTTTAATTATTGCTTATTTAGGAACTGATTCTTCGGTTTTGAAAAGTTTCAAATATTACAAACGAGATAGCATAAGGGTCCTCATTTGTTCCTATTAATAGAATTTTAACTAAATTATTGCAATTAATAATTACCGCCATTAATTTTATGTTATTGAAATCCTTATATAAGCTCTGTAACCGTAAAAGACTAGAAAAATAAAACAAAAAATAATAATTAAAAAAATTATATTTGAATTGAATCAAAAATGAGTTTTTTATTCGTTTTGAAATATATAGAACAGTGAACAGGCATTAATTTAAACTAATTTAATATAACTTGAAGGATATTTTCTAATAATTATAATATTTTATGTTTCGGTTTAGTAACAAGTTCCTTCAAATCTCTTTAAATCATATTAATTATAACTTTTTTTAGAAAGCTCTAAAGAAATTAACTATTAAATAAATTAAGTGCTATTGTTAACTAATTGCTTTCTCACATGGAATATGAGTCATAAATTATTAATTTAAAAGTTTTATCCTCATAACGTCATAACTGCCAGTTTGAAATCAGATTTTTTGTATAGAAGATGTAGTTTTTATTTGTTTTATAAATGTTGAAACAAATGCTGCTCTATCTATCAAACAGGAAATTATGCTTTAAAAATATAATTACGGCTTGATTTCACTGTACATAAAATAAATTAATAAAGTTTGTAAACGTTGTAAATAAAACAGTTGTATTGTGAATTTAAAACTTTTAAATCGTCGTGTCACCTTTTGAGTTCAGTTGCGTTGATAACATTATGAATCGGGAGTTACAATCTTACAACCCAGATAGCAGAAATTAATTCTTAGCTGATTCCTATGATCGCTAATATAACATCAACAATCGATTCTTTTTGGGTCAAAAATTTAAATTTTTAGTATGTATACGTACATTAAGAATTTACGCGTAAAGTACGCTGTATTAGAAGCGTTAAGTAGCTTATAATACAAGTATTTACAAAATAGGCGTAAAGAAATGTAAAGAATATAAAGTAAAGTTATGTAAAGAACTGTAAAGAATCGTAAATTCTGAATTTTGATTGGTTTTATTTTTTAATTTTGGTTGATCTTATTAATATTTTTTTATAATATGGCTTGTTTTTGTGTAATTTATTAATTATAAATTTATATTTATCGGTATTTCTCAATTTTTAGCTTAACATTTTTTTACGTCTTATCAACTATGAACACGACTATATTTTACAACCAGAACTATAGTTATTATAAGGTTTTATAATAAGTTCTTTGATTGATTACATTAATTAAAATAATCAATTCTAAATCAATTATTTCAACATAAAAAAAAAAGAAATTGTTGTTTTTTTACATAGAACTAATCCCCCTACCACTAATTTTAACATTTTTAACTGCCGGAATTAGAAAATAAATTTTGATTTTGACAACTTTCTTCAAAATTGATTCGTTAATTATTTATTCCAAAGTCTATCTGGAAAAGAAATTTTAATTATCGTTAGGAAATGCTTATTGGGTTAAAGTTATATTTTTGTGAGAGAAAAGTTTATTTCTTAAATCTGGTAACCCACTACAGCTGTCGTTTTATCGTTTTGTCTCTTCTTTTTTCATAGAATAATAAAGTCGTCAAGAGTCAGAAAAAAAATAATAGAAAAAAAAAACGTATGGATAAAAAAAAGGGCGCCTCCGAAACGCATCTAAAAACTATACAATTTTATTTTCAAATGATGAACAAATCCAAAGAAATTTTATTACGTGTTTTCAATATAACAAACTATTATTAAAAATATTTAAATAAAATTATATTTTTTTTTTTCTGTTCGTCATCGTTTTTTTTTTTGGGTTCGTCGTCGTCCAGTAGTGAAAGAAAAAAAGGGAGGAAAAAAATTGCAATTAGAAATTTTATCAAGAAAATATTTTATTAATGTTTATAAATTGTTAATCCAGAAAGGAAAATCTCATATTTATTAAATTCCATTTCCAGGGTAAGTTGAACATATGAAATTTCTACAAATACAAATTATTTATTGCTATGAAAATTGATGAAATAAAATTTATTTTTGTGTGTTTGAGAAAATTTCACAGTTTCACTGTAAAAAAAAATATGTTTTTTTCATTCTTTGGGGGGCAAATTAAAAGTGGTACAAAAATTTTGGAAAATGTCAAAAACGCATTATAATTATAGCTTTTAATAAATTTTTTTTATTAAAAAAAATTCATTATTTTGTAAAGGACAAATGTAAAAAATATTCTTTTACACATTTTTTATTAAACATACAATTTTGTTTGTTGTGTTTGCTTCTTTAGTATTGAGAGTTAGTAAAATGCATGCACTACAAGGGAACATGAATTTTTAAAATTATATTTTTAAGAGCATGTGCATTAGAAAAGTATTTTTATTTTAACATATTGTTTTTATTTTGTTCTTTTTTGTTCAAAGTAACACAAAAGGATAATCTAAAATATAGCAAGAAACGAAGGGCAAACTGTTAATTTATTTAATTCTTTAAATACCTGTCAATATTCCCGTTAATAAATTCATTTTTATTGTAACAATTAATTGCAAAACAATATAACTTTAAATTTTCCCGCTTAAATTTTGGCTTTTTTCTTTTATAATAAAACTTAACTTTAGTTTTTATAGTTTTCACTATTATAAAATTTAAATTATTTAAATTTTTTTTTATTTATTTCATAGGTTACAAAATCATCTTATTTTAATGTAAATTAGTGACAATTTCCAAGAGGATTAACAAAAAAAATAATATAATTATCTAAAATTGATATTGAAAAACGAAAAATTACTGGCCAATAATTTAAATAAAAGTTAAGACGACACTAGCTTTTATCCAAATATAAAAAAAGGGAAATTTTTTTAAAAAAAATATTTATTTTAATCAAAAACAAAAAAACATAAAAGAATATAATGAAATATTCAGGCGTTGGTAATAGTAGTAATCATAATAATCCATCGACATTATTTTGTGAACAAGTTAGTACTGTAACATCATTATTTGAAAAATGGAACGAATGCGAACGTACTGTTGTTATGTATGCATTATTAAAACGTTTACGTTATCCAACAATAAAATTTTTACAATGTTCAATTGAAAATAATATAATAAATAATCAACAAATTAATTTAATAACACGTCAACAATATTTAAAAACTGATTTAAATGCAAATGATATAAATTATTTACAAAAATTATTATCTGCCTATAAAATTGATGATAATAATAGTAATAATAATTGTAATTTTAATAATTATACAAATAATATAATAACACCACCATTAAATGACAAAGATTCAATATTATTATATGAATCAGATTCATCAAATTCAACATCTAATTCATCAACTATATCTTCTGCTAATAAACAAATAATATCATCTAATAATAATATTGCTACAATACAATCAACAGCAGCAACACAATTACAACAACATGGAAATATATTAATTAATCGTAATGGTAAAATTTATAATAAAAAAGAAGAAATATTAAGAGATATATTGACGATGTTACCATTATTAAAACCCGGTAACGATGAAATTAAAAATATTTATTTATCTATAATACCATTAGCTGTTGAAGATACTGTTAGGCAAATTGTTTCAACAGACTTGGTTCAACAAATTTTTTCATATTTATTAATACATCCAGCTATTTCAAATGAAGATAGAAGGTAAGTAAATTAATAAATATTTTTTTGTAAAATTTTATTATTCAAGAGCGTTATAATGATACTATATTCAGAAATATAAAATAGCCCTTCATCTTTGTTCTAATATTTACTCTTCGTATATTTTATTTTTCGTATTTTGTAATTCTGAATTTCCTAGGTATTCTAAGATCGGAATCGTTTCGGATCATAGATAACTTAGAAAATTTATAATTGCAAAGAAATGAAGGTAAAAGAGTGAGATAAATAAAGAATATTTTTCTTCTTTTTCAAGAAAACTACAAAGAAAATTAATGTAAAAGGGTAAAAAGGAAATAAATTTGAAGTTTTGAAAAGTTTCTTTTTCATATTTGGAGCGATTTATTATTTTATTTTGTAGCTTTATTCCATTATAAGAAATTATTTCGAAAAAATAAAGTCATTATTTATATTTGGCTTGTGCAGTTTTTATTTTTGTTATTGTATAATGAAAAATTGCGCCAACAAATCATATAGAATTTTCGTACAAAAATGGGATTTTAATTTTATGGAATTTCTTTTTTATAAATACCAGTTTCTTCAAATTGTTTTTACAATATTGAAAAATTTAGTTTCTTACTCTTATTAATTTCAAAAATTTTTATTTCAGATCACTCAGTACTTGGTTAAAACATTTAGAAGATCATATTCAATCATTATACTCTGGTGAACGAAGTTTTTACATTCTAACAAATAATAATTCCAATACCGATACATCATTATCAAAATCATCATCAATGACATCATCATTAGGCGGTGGTTTTGGTAGTGGAAGTGGTGTTGGTATTATAAATAATAATAATAACAGTATTAATAAAAATACATGGCAAGCAATTGCACCACCATCTTCACAACAACAATTAAATTTCCAAAATCGTCGTTTCCAACAACAGCAAACAACAAATTCCATTTTTAGTGGTAGTAGTGGTGATAATGGTAGTAGTGGTAGTAGTACTCTAAGTGGTGGTGGTAGCAGTATTACAAGTACTAGTATTTATAGTGGTAGTAGTAGTGAATGGAATATGAATTTATCACAATTAACTGATAATATATGTGATAATTTTCAACGTGGCAACGTTAAATTACCAATAACAAAAAATTTGACAACAAAATCTAATCAAAATAATAGTTGTTTAGGTTTAATTTATGATGGTGTAGTAAATCCAGTTAATAATTGCAGTACATCAACTGGTAGCGGTGGCGGCGGTGGTGGTGGTAGTTCATCTGGTAGTTCATCTAATTTAAATTTATCATTAAATCATAATGATGATCATCATGTGTCATTTTCAAAAAATGGTACCGAAATAATTGATTTTGATGATATAAATCAATCATGTGATAAATGTAATACACAAATTGTTGGTTATAATTCAGTAATGTTATGTTGTTGTGATCATCAGCAAAATTTACAACAACAAAAAAATAATTTATTAATTGGAACAGCATCATCATCATCATCATCAACAAATACCATCAACAATAATTATTCACCAGTAACACCAACATTATCAGCAGCAGCAGCATTAATAGCTGTACCACATCAGTCAGAATTACCACGTTGGAATTTAGATGTTGGTGGTAAAATATCATCAATAATAAAAACACGTCGATCAAATAGTTTAACAACACCAGCTATAATATCATCATCAACAACATCATCATCATCATCGTCATCAACATCATCGGTAATTACCGTTAATGATAATTGTTCATCAAATTCATCTGAAAATTTATCACAATATGCCCAAAAACCACGTAGCTATTCATTATCAATTGAACATCCACGTGGTGCATTAAGTTCAAGCGGTTCTGATACCCGATTAGATGATATGAAACAACAACCAACAAATTATATGAAATTTCAAACACATAATATTGGTATGTCAAATATTGGTCAATGGTTGAAAAGTTTACGTTTACATAAATATATTGGTTTATTTGCAACAATAACATATGAAAATATGTTAGAAATAACTGAAGAATATTTACAAAGTTTAGGTGTAACAAAAGGTGCTAGTCATAAATTAGCATTATGTATAGATAAATTAAAAGATCGTTATTATCATTTAATAAAATTGGAACAAGATTTATTATCTGGTCAAATAACATTAACAGCAATTATTGAAGAATTAACAAATATTGTTTTAACACCAATGAGACCAGTTGATTCAAGTCCAAATAATGTTGCATATAAATTTCTACAAGTTTTGGAATTGGGTAATAAAAAAAGAAGAAAATTATTGTGACAATTTTTTATATAAAAGTTTTTTTTTTTTAAATTTATTTTGTAGTTTCGTCAAATGTTATTCAAAAAGAAGTAAATACAATTCAGGATGAAGATTGTGTAAATGCATTATTATGGATATTAGAACGTTCAATACATGCTGAAGCATTTATGACACATACAAATCAATTGAAAGAACAAAAATTTAAATTATCGAAGTTAAAAGCACAATTTTCACCAAAAATACATCCACAACATAATAAAAATGGTAGTAATGGCAGTTTAAATAAACCAAGGTAACATTTATACAAAAAATAATTCCAATACCGAACACAATAGGAACAAAAAGTAAAGATAATTCCGATAAATAACTTCTTAAATAGTAAGATTTCTAATCACACTTAGATTTCCGATAAACTCTTCTAGAGAAGGTTAAAAATTTTAGAAAATCCCAACCAAACTTATTCTATTTAATGCCCCAAGAATCAAAATACTCATTTTAAAAGCAATATTAATTTGAAAATTACGAATTTTACATGTAAAGATATACTGGTTTCAATGATATTTACCACACGTTTTGGTTTCGTAATCCTATTTTGTATCCCTGTAATTTTACATTAGTTCAGTTAAATGAAATGTTATTAAATATAAAATGCAGTCTTTATGTCCTAGAAGTCCGAAGTTTTGTACACATTTCTGCTGTTTTAAAAAGGGTTTCTCCTAATTCCACAAAAACATTACATAATTATAGCTAAAATGTAAATACCTGCTTGAATAATATTTTTTTAACTCTAATTAATATTTAATAACTTTTAAGATAAAGAAAAATATTCATAATAAGCGCTAATAAATGAATTAAAAAATTATTTAAAGAAGAAGAATATGAGAACTCAAATCCATTTCCTTGTTCATATATTCTGTTAAATATAAATAAATTTCTTTTCTGTTTTATAGATGGACTAAATCACGTAATAAAAATGACAATACAAAAACTGGCAGTATTGATCGTATAAACAATCGTAAAAATTCGCATGATATTGTTAGTTTTTCATTAAATACACTTCAACAAAATAATTCTAATTCTGCTGGTGGTGTTGGTGGTAATATTGCATCGACAATTCATAATTTATCTAATAATAATTTACATGACATCGAAAAATATCATCAGCTTCATAAAAATCAATCAACAACAGCATCAAATTCATTAGTAGGATCAAGCACAAAAATGTCTTCCACCTCTTCAACATCGACAACACAACAACAACAACAACATTTTAAATTAAATAGTAATAATATTAGTAGCAGTAGTAGTAATAATAGTAATGAATCATCATCAAATTTATCTTGTCCTCAATATAAAAGTTCCTCATATCCAAATTTTTCAAATACTTGTGGTGGTGGTAGTAATTCATGTGGCCAAATAACAAATCAACAAGAACAACACCAACAACAACATCAGCAGCAACAACAAATACAACAACACCATCAATTACAACACCAATATAATCAACAACAATATAGGCATCGTCATTCATTAAATAATTTAATTGTAGTTTCATCAAATCCCCAACAACCACAACAAATGATTTTTAAACAAGGTAAAGGTGGTTTTTCAAAAATTGATTCAACAATAATTAGTAGTGGTGGCGGTGATAATATAAGTGGTGGTAAAAATCATCGTAGATCGAGTATTACAAATAGTAATTGTAGTGGTAGTGCTGGTGTTCTACAATCAAATATATCAACAACAGTACAACAATCATCAAATTTAGATAATTCAAATAATGTTGGTAATAATTCACATTTAAAACCAAATAAAAATACTGAAAAAACATTTGCTGAAATTATATCGGTTAGTAATAATAATAATAATAATAATATAAATAATAATGGTAGTAATTATAATAATAGTATTAATAATATAAAATCATCATCTTTATTAAATTGTGAAAATATTATAAATGTTATTGGTGGTGGTGATGGTAGTAATAGTATAAATTGTAGTAGTAGTAATAATGGTGGTGATAATAATATTATAATTGATAATAATTGTTGTAATTCTGGTTTAATAACAACAACAACAGCAACAACAAATTCACAATCAATTAATAATACTACAAATTCAAATTTATTAAATCAAAATAATTCAAATGATATTCAAAAAATTTCTAAAAATAATTTAAATGATATTAATCGAAGTTTAGAACAATTAGAATTTTTATGTTTACAAATGACTGAACAGGCAATTAATTGAAAAATAAACAAAAAGTTGAAAGAAAAAATAATAACATAAATAGAATAATCCTAGTCAAAAATAGATTATTTAAAAAATTTAATTAAAATAATAAACATTTAAATTTAATTTTGTAAAAGGTAAATTTCTAAATTAATGATATATAAAAAAAGAAAAAAACTAACATGGCTACATGAAAATCTAAATTATTTTTGGGAAAAATATAATTTAAAAAATAAATATATGATTAGGGAAAAACTCAAAAATATTTTAGAAAATTATATTGCAAAATTCATAAATATAAATATATATATAAAAAAAAAACAACAAAAATATAATTAAATTTGATAAAATAATTTTAATTTAAATAATAATAAAAAAAAAAAAAATTATATTTTTATATTAACAATTTTTGTACCTTGTTTATCGAAAAATATTCAATATTTTTTTTTTTTATTTTATTTAATATTCTTTTAAATTTTAAAAACATTATATAAATTGGGGGGAAAAATCTCCTGGTGAGATTTTTTTTTCTTGTCTTAAATTTGATGTCTTATGTATTTTTATTTTAAACATTATTTTTTACTCTGGTGAATGAAAATCAAATAATTTTCTTTGTAGTGCAATATTTTTTTTAAAAAAAAATATATTTATTGATTTTTTTTTCGAAAAGACAAATATAGTTTTAACGTTTATAATAAAACTGGATATTGAAAATTTGTAAAATCTTATACTTTTAGCATTCCAATCAAAATTGATTAAAAAAGAAACTATATTTGTAAGTAAAAAATAAATTGAACTATTAGTGTAAAGGCCTGTTGAAAAATATGCATAATTTAAATTTGTACTATAAATTATTTAATAGTTTTTCACCTAGAAATTATTGTTTTTACAAATTTATCACATGCAGCCAAATCAAAATATTATATATAAATAAATTCTACCTCGGTTTTAGTTAAATATAAAAAAGTGCCAAATATTTTATTTTATTTTTTGTAAATGGTGTAAACAGATTTCATCCAATTAGAGCGAAATCAAAAAGCGAAATAAAATCAGCAAAAATAACTAACGTCTCTAACCATAAAGTATACATTTTACTTGTTAAATTTTGTATTATTTTTTCGTCCTTTTTAATTTCGTTCTTCTTTTGATGTGATCTTAGAGACCCAGACAAATTCTCACATTAAACAAGGCTTTTGAAATAATTCCCTAAGAAAATAAACTCATTAAGCTAATTTTTTCATTCACCAAAAATTTAAAATTTATATTTTTTTGTTTGTTTTATGTTTTTTTTTTTATTTTGTTCTTTGCGAGTTTTATATAAAAAAATTATATACATATTTATATGTAAAATTGTATTTTGTGTAATATTATTAAAAAAAATTTTTTTTTTTTGTTTAAATTAAATTATTATTATTTTTTATACAAGAAAAACAAAAAAACCATTAATTCTGTTGTTTGTGATAAGTGAATGAAACGAAATCGAATTAATTTTACAATTTAATGATAAGTTTAAATAAATATGAAATTTATTGAAAATTAATAAAAATTAAAATATAAATATAAAAAATATTATTTTCAATTTAGAGAAATTGAAAATCGCATGTTGATTGTAATAAATATTAAAAAACATAAATGTGTTCTAAAAAAAAATTGTATTTGTATTTGTCTTATTTTTTGTAATTAATCAACAATTAATTTTTAAAATAGAAAGAAAATATAATAATTAATGTTTTTTTTTATTAAATAGGACAATTTCTATGGAAAGTAAATAAAATTATACGGAACGGTTGCTGAATTTTTTCAAATAAATAAATAAAAATTTAATCATTTAAAAAAAAATTTAAAATATAATAATTTAAATTAGAAAACGTAGTAAAAAAAAAAAAACCAACATATTTATTATTATAAATCTTTTATTAACAACAAATTAATACAAATAATTAAAAAAATTGTGTAGGAAAACATTTAAAAAATATATATAAAAAATAAAAAAATAATACTGCACCGCGACAATGAGACTGACTTAGATTATATTTCCGAGAAGAATTAATTATTTTAAATATATATATATATATAATATATGTATAATTGATAATTATATCTCTAGTGGAGAATTTATCATAAAAATATAATAAATATTTTCCAATACTACCAAAAAAATCACTCCTCCCTAAAAAATAAAAATAAAAAACAATATAAATTCTAATCTCGGAAAATAATTGCTGAATGAAAAAAAAATATTTTAATTATAATATTAATAAAAAAAAAGTTTTCAAATATTTAAAAACAAAAATGATAAATAATATAAAAATATATTTGAATTTTGAATGTATATTTATTAAATAAAAAAAAAAATGATAAAAAATAGTAATAATAATGTAATAATCAATAAATTATTGACTTTACATTAAATAACAAAGAAAAAATCAAATTGTAGTCAAAATTTAACACAAAAAAATGAAAAAACTATTTAAATAAAAAAAAAATGTATTAAATAAATTCTTTAAAATTATAATTCTTGATTTAGAAAATTGAAAGAATATTAAAACTAATATTATATATACATATATAATTAAATTATGACATTTTATCCAAAACTTTTATCAAAAATTTAAAATTTATTCAAAATTACATTTTGTTATAAATAATTATCCTTGTAAAATGGGAAAATGTATATAATTTGAAATGAAATTGAAATTGAAAAAAATTAACATAGAGAAGAACGTATAATAATTTATGGTTTTTTAATTATTTTCTCGAAATAGAATTTCATAGAAATTTTAAAATTAATATTTAATAACAAAAAAAAAACTGATATTAGTTTTACTAACCAAAAAAAAATTATTTTGAAATAATAGACGGGGCAAAATTTGAATCAAATTGTTAAGATTTTAAATTATTTACTTAAAATATTGATAATGTTTTTTTTTAATGTTAAAAAAAAAAACTGGAACTACAGACAAAAATTGATTTAATTTTTTTATACAGCAACAGAGTTGTTAACGATAATTTGATTCGATTTCTATTATTTTTATATTTATAATCCGCCAATTAAAAATAATATAATAATAAAAAACAATTTCATTTCAAATTAAGAAAATAAAAATATATTTTTATCTATAAATTAATTTCAATGTTATAAATATATATATATTTTTTTTTTTTTGTAAATTTTTATATCGTTAAATTTGTATTTATTATTATTTTTTATTTCATTTTTATGTAATAACACTTTTTTTTTTGTATAAATTATTTAATTGTGTACGCAAAAAAAAAAAAAAAATTATGTATTATTTTTCCCTTTTTTTATATATGATATATATATTTAAAATTTACATTATTAGAGAAATAAATCATTGGAAACCCAAAATTCATAATACATAAAATCAATTTTCTCTCTTTAATATTTCTGGTTTTTTTTTTTGTAGGTTTCATAACTCTGAAGAAGGTTTTATAATAAATTTTAATTTTATATTAAAATTCTACCTTTAGAGAGCCCAGAACAGCAATTAAACAACACATATCAGAATTTTAATACACTCAAGGAACTTGTTATGTTTACTATCAATACCTACTTGAAAAATATCAATCATTCAATTAATTAATAATTATAATATACTGCGTATTTCAGAATAATTGCCCAGATCGTATTGAATGTATTGTTAAAGTTGGAATACATTCATGCAGTTATCTGAAATAAAATACCAGCTATTGCGGAACCCTTTCAAATTCTTCACTGAACACCAATATTCCTGGAACATTCTCGAAGAAACACAGCATTCTATCTCAAAACATAAAAATATTGTGCCCTTAATTTTGTTAAGGGCACAATTATACGTAATATAAATAACCTGTTTTACCAAATCTTATGTTTACATGATACATTTCTATTAATTTTAATGCAACTTAACAAATATTTAAAAAAAATATAAGTGTAAATAGTCTGTCTCATCACCGATATTACACTTAACGTCGTATAAGTAGAAATCAATCTTAACTTTTACTGTATAGAGTAGAATAACAAATGCCATATAAACTTTTTTACAAATCACAAAACTGTCGTTTTACTATTACATTTATAATTATAGTAGCGACGTATTCTAAGATCTGCAACATTCAATCGTTATCGTTCACAATATGCGTTCAACGTAATGGAAAATTCTTTGATAATTATTGTTTTGTTTTTCTAATTGTATGAATTTACTATCAATCTGCTATAATCGAATATATCTTTTTTTTTAAACAAATTCAAATTGTATTGCTATAGAATGTTGATCCTAATATTTACAATTTCAAACACATAAGATGATACTTTTAATTCAACAGTTTAGTTTTATTGTTGTATGTCGCCACTGAGTTTACATAGAAGTAAATTAACATAAAATTTCCCTGAAAATTATAATGATTTATAATTTTATTTGGTACTATATAATTATTAAAATAAATGGTTTTAGTTTACTATCCAATTTATTTGAAGTAATGTAATTTCAATTATTAAGTTATTTTTGTTTTGAAATATTTATTAATTTCATTATTTTTTTGTTTTATTAATAAAATAAGTTTTAAAGAAAAATAAATATTAGTTTTATCACAATTTTTAGTTAAAAAATCAATAAAAATATATTTTGAACTAAAAATTATTGTGTTTTTATATTTAAGGGCCAGTATACAGTTTTAAAATAAAGCAAATTGCATTTTTTTTTGCTGTGTTCTTGTAAATATTGTTCATTATTTAGTTAAATTATGGAAACGAGTATTTATCTTATCATATTTTTACATAGCGAACTCTATTGGAAGAAACATTAGAGTTATATACATAAGATAAATTGATATTATAATGATTTAGTGATACTATGAATGAATCTACATGGTAGGATGTCGAAGTATAAAGAAGCAACGAAATAACGAAACTAGTAAAATGAGTACTTACTTACACAGTAAAATGTGGACTGACTTGCAGAGGTATAATATAATAAAAATATGGACTAACGGCAGCAGCACTCATCATACATCAATCGTATTTAACAGCTTTAATCAAAATCTTTGGTACTATACAAATGTAAAAAATTCTGTTAAGTAGAACAAAATCTTTTTACAATGTAACTTTGAATTTTAAATTTCTATAGAAAGCAACTTCCAGCTGCCAAGAGTTAATTGGCATTATTGAAAATAAATCTCTAAAAAAAACGCATCTTTTTAAGTCTTACAAACATATTTTTATAATATTTATTTTTTTTGTTTACATCTTTTTTATTTTCACATTATAATTTTTATATTTTTTGTTTTATGTAATATTTTGTTTATTCATATTTAACATTGTATTTAAATGTATGTTTTTAATTATATATTTATTAAATAATACAAATAAAACTTTTTATTATATAAAATTACAATAAAATTCTCATGTAATATTAATTATTTTAGATACCAAAATCAAGTTTTGTCTTTAGCTGCTCTTTAATTTACTTAGCAAAAAAAAAAATGGCAACTACAGAGTTTAGTTGGTTTTCAGATTTCTTGGCTATTATATTGAAAAACTACAAATTTCCATTTTATTTTATTTTTTTTTTATACTAAAAAATTTGTTTGTTTTTGTTTTTATACATTTACAAAGGATTCAATGCTAAAATTTATTATAATATATATTTATTATTTCTACAGTTTATTCTA
The DNA here is from genome assembly GCA_963920725.1 of Rhamphomyia laevipes. NCBI lineage: Eukaryota > Metazoa > Arthropoda > Insecta > Diptera > Empididae > Rhamphomyia > Rhamphomyia laevipes. Next base: position 14,367,510 of record OY987255.1, on the reverse strand, counting down.
TTCTAAAAAGTCGTTAGTAATTTATATTAATTACTAATAAGTCTACAATTATATATATATATATTATATATATATTTCTATATATATTTATTTTATTTTCTTTCGCCCTGTAATCTAATTTTTTAAGGTTTTTTTTTCATCTTTATTATTGTAAAATTTATATCTTTATAATTTTATATTATAAAGAACAATTTTTCCAATATTTTATACATATATAGTTTTATTTTTATTTGTTTTTTTTTTTCTTCAAAAACACAGCTAAAAAAACATTTAAAAAAAAATCTCAATTTTAAAAGCAAAATATTAAAAAACAAAAATTACTGCAAAACAAACAATATTTTCTAAATTGATATTTTAATATTTAAATATTTTCAAGGATAGAGTTTAACTACTACATATATACAAAAATACATATATAAAATATATTGGTATGAATTTTAATAAAAGAAAAAAATAATTTAAATATTTCGATTCTTATGGAATTTTTTTTATTTTAAATATCGTATAGCAAAACAGTGAAATATGAAAACTAACAGAATCTTAAGTGTTTTTCTTGGCATTTAATAGTAAAAACTTTGTTTATTTTTTTTTTAGTCTAGGTTCGTATACAAATTTCTTTTTTTTTTTCAGTAAAATTCCTATTATAATAAATTAGTATTAGATACGAAGAACACAATGGAATTTTGAAATAAAATTTTTGTTTTTTTTCGGAGGATTTTACTGTTTTTCATGTTCGAGAATTAAATTAGTATATTTACATATTTTCCTAATGAAAAGAATTATTCTTCTTAAAAAAATATTCGGTAAATTCATAATAAAATGTTATGCAACTAGATTTTCTGTATTATTTCTACCACAAAAAATTGTTGTGTCAATCATACAGCTAACGGCCATCATCAATATACCCGTTTAAAATGTAGTCACAAATTTTGTTGGGTGAATTAACCGTGAATCAGTAATAGTTTTGTAATTTTTCATAGTTGTTCACATGGATTATAATTGAGAATTATAATTTTTTAAAATAATAAATAAAATAGTATTTCAATAAATTATTTAACGAGTATTTTTTTTTTTTTCAAAAAAAGTGTTCCTGCATTTTATAACAAAAAAGTTGAAAAACTTTAAAATTACCTCCTTTTTGACACGGAAATTAAATCAATTATGATCTGAAGCAATGAACAACTATAATTTCTACATTATATTTTGTTGATGGATATTATAAATTGAATTATGTTTGATGAGCGCATAGTTTTATTTTTGTATTAATTTTGAATTTAAAATCATAATGAAAAAGTTAAATATGGTATAAAAGTTAAAGTTTTAATTATTTATAATTTATATTATTATGTATACAAACAAAGGATGCCAGGAAAACATTTTCTCATATTTGTTCTATTAATTTAAAACTATATTAAATTACTTAAGAAAAAATAATAATCAAAATACCCAAAATCTTATTACTAAATTTTCATACTTCTTTAATTATTTAAGTAACAAAAAAAAATTTTTATTTTTAAATAATTAAAAATCAAAATTTTAAATTTCTGACTATAAAAAGAAATTGATAATAATAATATAATAATAGAACTAAAATTAGTTAAAATCTATATTTGAATATTTTGTTTTGTTAAAAAAAACCTTTCTAAATCCAAAATATTTTACAAAAAATACTTTTTTTTTCTCTTCTATATTTCCTGTTTACTGTTTTTCTAACCTATACAAAAATTTTGTAAAAATTATTGTTCTTCCTATATATATATTATGTATATATAATTAAAAAAAAAAATTAAAATTTTAATAAAATTACTCTTAATTATCTTTATTTTGTTTTGTTCGAATACGCTTCACATTATGCACAAAACCCATTTTTTTTATCCCTACTTTTTCCCAAACAAACAAAAAAATTAATAACTTCTCTTTACACTGAAGTCCATTTTTAATTTAAATCTCTTTCATCATCATCTTCATCATCACCAATCATGGACTTCATAAAATTATTTCAGCCTTCCTCTTCTTCTTTAATCTCAAATGGTATATAAAGTTTATCCATAACATGAATTTTTATATGATTATTTAAAGTGCTCGATTGGCGAAATTGTTTTTTACAAACAGCACATTCAAATGGTTTTTCACCAGTATGAATTTTTAAATGATTAGTTAAGGTGCTCAATTGTCGAACTATACATAAAAAAAAAATATATATATATAAATTTAAATTATGTAATTTGAAGATTTAAAAAAAAAAAAAACTTACATTGTTTACCACAGTACGTACAACCAAATGGTTTCTCACCAGTATGAATTTTTAAATGATTTGTTAAAGTACTTGACTGTCTGAAGCATTTTTCACATATTGAACATTTATATGGTTTTTCACCGGTATGTATTTTAACATGATTTGTTAATGTACTCAATTGTCGAAATTTTCTTTCACAAACATTACATTGAAATGGTTTATCTAATGTACCACCGCCACCATTTGATGTTCTTGCCGTTCTACTATTTATAATCATTTCAGTCGGCATTTGTACAGTATTATTTGTAATATTATCATTTAAAGAGGAATTATTATTATTAATATTTGTAGTTGATTGTTGTTGTATAGATGTTGATGTTGCAGCAACAGAAGCATTTAATAAATTATTATTATTAATTACTGTTGATATTATTGAACGGGGTGTTGCTGTTGTTGGTATTGTTCGAGATACAGGAATTTGAATATGTGATCGATTACCATCACTGGTGGTAACAATTAATATTTCACAATTAGTCATATTCTATTTCGGTTTTGTTTTTTTTTTTGTTATCCAAAAAAAATAATATATAATTTTGAGATTTCTGTTATTTATTTCATATTGTTTATTAATATTATTATATTAAGTTTTTTAATAGATTTTCCTGAAGGAGGAGACGGATATGAATATATTTTCGAGGGAATCTGGAAAAAAAGAATAAGAATATTAAAAATCAGTTTTACAGATCTCTGAGGTAACAAGGTTTTTTTTTTGTAGGTTAGGTTTAGCTTTAAGTAATCACAAAATATTTTAGTAAAAGTAATTTTTTTTTGAGATATTGTGTGGTAATAATTGAAATAGATTTATTAATAGAAAAATACTAACTTACTTGGAATTATAATGAATTTGGATTGAATTAAATGGAATCTTATAGTTAATGATGCCAGGATCAACATTAATTATAGTAACTAGAGGAAAAATACAGAGAGAACTATTTATTTTGGAAATATGCACTATCAATATTCGAATTTAATTCAAATACAAAATAACTTAATTAAAGTATATTGATTATAATCACTTTTTTCTAGTAATTTTCCTATAAAATTGAAATTATTAAACCTTTTTTCCTACAAAAAAAACTTTTTTCTTCAGAAAATTATTTGACAGTTTGTTTGTTTAAACTGACAGCACACTTTTTTTTATGTGGAAAATATGTCTGCAGCATCTGTCATATATGTTTTGTTTTTCTGTTTCATTCGTAGATGCGGTAGATTATCCCAGTAAAATTTTGTGCTATAATTTTCAGTATCGCTAAAGAAAAATTAAGATTGTTTTATTAATAAGGATTTTAATTTTATAAAAGTTAGAGAAATTCTATTATATTTAATTTTTAATCAGATATATTAAAAAATAACAACGGCAGTGTGATTCAACTTCAACGCGCTGTCTAAAAATGGTTCAACACCTTTATAGAATGGATGGAAGTGAATAAACTTAACGAAAATATTGAAAACGCAGAAAGTTTGAAAAAATGAAAAATTTAACGCAAACATTGACAACGCTATAACTTAACATTTAATATTCCAAAATTATATGGAATATAATAAAATTTGCTAAATCATTTTTATCATGTTTTTATTTGTAGATCAATTTAGGAAAAAGTATTTTATATAAGTCGCGTAGAAGTTATAAAAATAGCTGAGATATGGAAAGAAGTTGCTGGAATATTTAGCTGATTAAAATCATTAATGATGTTAATTAGCTAAATATTTATGTCATTAATGCAATAACGCAAGCCCATAATGCCGTTGTAAATGTTGCGTTGAATCGCGTTGCCGTTGTGAATGTTGAGTGTATCTATGGGGTAAAGATTTAAAAGCGAAATATCGTTGGTTTTTTTCAAAATGAATTAATATCGTGCCACCATATTCAAGATTTAGGCGGCTTTATACTGTATTTAGAATGATGCTTTGCATTCAAGCAGCGTATTTTGAATCCAGTGTTAGTTCGGTAATCTTTAAGGTGGATTTGGATTTACTTATTTTACTTTTTCGTACCACGACTGTCTGCGGCTGAGCATTTATATTTGATGTCACTATTATAATTACATTTGGGTCGAATAAAACAATTTTCTTCTTCTTCTTGCAGTTCCAATCCCCTCTGGATGTTGGCCATCATTAAATGTATTTCATCTTTATCACGCGATCTTCGTATGATTTCAACTGCTGGCAAATTTAACCACTCTGACAAATTCTTCATCCAAGATGTTTTTCTTCTGCACTGACTTTTGACTCCATTAATTTTACCTTGAAGAACAACTTGCAGAATTCTGTACTTTTCGCCGTGCATTATGTGGCGCAAGTAATGGCGTTATGACAGTTACTTTTTTTAGGCTAGTTTTTTACGATAAATCCTAGCCGGGAATAAAAGATAGCTACTTTTCGAAGACAGAGATAAACTTAATTTTGAATAATAAAATATACATATATATATAAAAAAAAAAATTATTAAAAAATCTGGCATGTAAATAATTATAAATTTTTGAACGAATTAAAAAAAAAAATAAGAAAAACTTATGTTTAACATTTCAAAAATTATTTATTTTAAATAATATTTTTTGAATTCCTTCAAAAATTTGTAATAAATTTCTGAAATGACAAAAAAAAAGTTTCTACAGGCTAAAAAAATATAATTGGATTATTTTTCTTTTTTGTCGCGTTCAATTTACGGTAAATCCATAGTCGGCAACAAATTTGTAGCTTCTATTTACGATAAAGCTTAGATAAAGAGCTCTATAGTGAATCACTCACTCTAGTGTAATTTTTCTATGATTTTTTTTTCTCTCTTTCTAAGTTCATAGAAAGTCTGAAAACTAGCTTGAAAAAAAGCAACTGTCATAACGCCAATCTTCTTTTCTTTATTTCGTTTAATAATACTTTATGTTCACCCAATCTGCTTAGTAATTCAATATTGGTGATTCTGTCTCTCCATGATATTTTCAACACTTTTCTATAGGACCATGCTTCGAAAGTTTCAATCTTTTTAAAATCTCTTTTGTTCATGGTCCATGTTTCAGAACCGTATAGTAGAATCGACCAGACGTACCATTTTAATAACCTCAACTATACCTCAACTTCAAAGAAATATTTATCTCATTGCAAAACTAAAGCCGTAACCATAATAGGATTAACGACTTAACCTAGTGTCAAATTAGACTTAAGGAAATGAGCGCTTTCATATAAATTGTATGAAGCAAACCATAATAGAATTAACCAACTTTTCGTTAAGTCATTTTTCGGTTTCGTTGACTTCAGAAACTTAAGAAACGGAGCGATCAACGAGCGCTTTTTCTCCCTCTTTCTGAAATTTTGACAAATTTCAAATATTTATTCAAAATTTCAAATATTTATTTGAAATTTGTTAAAATTTATAAATTTATATTTGAAATATTTGAAATTTGTCAAATAAAAATATTTATAAATTTATAAACAATTAAGGTCAAGCTCCATTAGTCTTTTAAAAGTCGTGATGACTTTTTTTCTAGCAAAAATGAAAAGAGATAGCATGTAAAATTATACAGTACAGACAGAGATGAAAATTCCCACTACTGTAATAAATTTCGGAAACATTTTGACATTTTAATTTATTTTTAATTTAATTTTATGTTAAATTTCTTTGACTAGGTCAAAAAAATTTGAGATTTTATGTGTTCAAAGAAATTTGCGACTTTTATCAGTTAATTTATAATTTAATATTCAATACTTTTCTGGACAAACACTATGTATATTGGTATTGGTAAGTGGAGGGGTAAAATTGCTAAAAATCGAGATTTTTGAAAAAAAAATTGATTTTTTTGGTCAACAAAATTCAACATTAATTTATTTTCTCAGGATTCAAAAAAATAAAATTTCAAAAAAACATCGTCAACTATGATTTCAAAAAATTTTAATAAAAAATTTCAAGTTTTAATAAAAAAAAGTTGTTCACAATCAACTTTTTTTCGGATACAACATCTTTTTTGTTGGATTCAACGACTTTTTTTCGGAGACAGTACATTTTTGTTGGATTCAACGACTTTTTTGTTGGATTCATCGACTTTTTTTCGGAGACAACCATCTTTTTTGTTGGATTTGATGACTTTTTTTCGGAAAAAAGTCGTTGTTCCGTCTCTATCGCACTCATGCTTTTTTGTATCTTGCATAACTTCTTCTTGAAAAAAGTGGTGACGACTTTTAAAAAAGACTAATGGAGCTTGACATACATATATATATACTTGATATATTTGAAATACAGTTTTCAATTATAATAGTAAAAAAATTGTGCTCATATTAATATTATGTCAATATGTATTTGACGTTAAAATTGACATAAGCTAAAGTCTATTATGGTTTGCTTACGTTATTCCTTAATTTTTGTAAAATTTTCGTTGACTTAACAAATTTTTTTTGACACTAGGTTAAGTCGTTAATCCTATTATGGTTACGGTGAGACGATTTCTTTGTGAATTAAATTCGAAAAAAATCTGTCGCAACGAGAAAACTTCGAATAAGTAAATTCACCTTTACGAATAGCGTTTTAAGAAAGTTTTTGGTTTTTCTACTGATTTATTTCTAATATCACTCAAATGGCAACACTTAACTCAATCAATCAGAAAAATCAGTTAGAAAATAATTTTAATTTGTATTTTATTTGTTTGAATTTGGAGTTACAAATTATATAAAAATTTGTGGAATCCTAATTACGTAATTTTTTATTAATCTTCATATTAATATAATGTAAGTAATAACATACCAATATGTATATTTAATAAATTCCTTGTTGTACATTATACTTATTAATATTTAAAAGTTAAAACATAACCTCTATACCTATAGTGTATTTTTTCTGTCTGACACTGACATTTCGGATTTTATGTTTTTGTTGTCGGCCATTCGGAAAGCAAGTTTTATTTCAATTTAGTTCACTTAAATTCAGTTATTTAAAACAAATATGAAGGAAAAATCTAAAAGTGAAACTCCAAAGGCAAAGAGAATAACAACAAAAGCTATTTTAAAGGGAAAATTATGTTAGTACAATTCATCTAACTTTTCTTAAATCTGCTTCAAATTAAATAAATTTTTACCTTTTAGCGAAAGCTCCAGTTGCTCGTATACCAAAAAATAAATTTGAAAATGCACTTAATTTATTAAAAACACCAAAAGAAAAGGAAGTTTGGATGGAATCTTGTTTAAAATATGTTCATGCTACACAAGATAAAAGACATGATGTTACTAAAAATATTAATGGAAGATTTCTGTCTGAGGCTAGAATATGTCTATTGAAAAGAGATTGGACAAGATTAGCTAAAATTTTAAGTGTCGTAAAACCAGTTACTGGGCCATATCAGTTTGAATATTTGCCAAGTTTATTAAAAGTAATTTTTATTAATTTCGAAATTTATTTATATAATTATAATAATAATTGTTTTTTATTTTATTTTTAGTATTCCGCTATTTGTCTCTATTATAATTATAACCAAGAATTAATTGATGATTTTCTAAAAGGAGTATGTTTACTAAATATTAAAGATAATGAATTCGATTTCTTTAAAACATTAACTAGTTTTCCATTATAATAATATTGTGTAACAAAATTTTTGTAATGTGAAATATTTTTTTGAATGGTTTTACAATTAAAGTAAAAATTAATAAAATATTAAATATTTTTTTGTTTGTATTTATAAAATACGGAGATCTCGATCATATTGAAAATCTTAATAAATATAAAATTGAATATATTTGAATGTGAGCCCCAGGTTTCAGTAATATAAGTTTCACTGTTGTTTAACATGTTGTCTGTATAAAAATCTCTGAATTTACAACCACCACTCTTCTTCGGTCTCTGCTTCTCTGCATAATTTTTACTTTTTTCCAATACCAGTTCAGATATTAGACCTTTAAGTGGTTTTTAATCTACTTAAATATTTCTTATTATAAAGAATCATTAGCTATTTTTCATACTTAAATTATGAATAAATAAAATGAAAAATAAACAACATAAAATTTCAGTTACTTAAAAACTTTCAAAATGGATCGAACCATCGATCGGACGATAATGCATAATTACAGAGCAGAAGAGAAAGAATTAGGTGATAAAGTACATTTTAAAATTGAAAGTTTAACTTTAATTAATGCACCATCTGAAGAATTCAAAAATAATTTTGTTAAGGTATATTTTTTTTTTTACTAAAAACATTTATATAAATAAAATAATTGTATATATATAATTTTAAGGATATGTTTTTAAAACCAAATCCAAAAGGATTTTTCCTTATAATGCACTATCTATTTACAACTCTTGATCCAGCTGAGTTTAAAAAACGTTTCTATTGGCCAATTGCTGATAAAAGAACTGAGACAAGTTTCAGGTAAAAAATTATATTTGCTTACGTTTTGATTGAAAAAAAGCATTTAATTTTAATATTTTTTTTTGTATTTAGATCATCAACTGTTGATTATTTAAATTATTTAAATAAAAAACATAAATTACATAATAATTTAAAAACAAACATAAATTATATAGTTTTAATGCCAGGTGGTCATAAATTTTTAACATTTTTAAATGATTTTCTTGATTTTGTTGCTGGAGAAATGATTAAACAACATGAAAAATATTTATTAGATAAAATGCAATTAAAGGAATTGTATGAGTATATATCTTTATAGGAAATTCAATCTATTTAATATTGTTTTTTTTTTTTTTTTGTATAGGAATTTAGATAAATTAAATTTCAATAAGTTGAAAAAACAAAGAGAATATTTAAAAGCGAGTTCACTGCAATATTTTGAGTAAGTTATTTGGTTTATTTATTCTTTTATATCCTATATATTAATTTTTGCTTTTGATAATAGATCATTAGAAGATAATACGAAAAAACTTAAAGAAAAAACTGATTTACTTCGAAATCAATTTTTGAAAATTTCAAAAATAACAGAAATTCCTTTACCAGTTTTAATGGATCGTGAATTTATAGAAAATTTCTTAAAATATGGAAAAATATTTCTAACAGAAAAAATATCGAAAAAAGTCGATGAATTTGTAAATTCAGAAAAAAATATTATTGCCATTCATGAAAAGATAAATATTTACGAAATAGAAAAATCTGAAGTAATTTTTGATCGCAATAAATTAGTTTCAGCATTTAATATTATTAAAATAGAAAATCCTAATTTTGTTGGCAACATTTTATTGCATGGTGGATATGAATTAAATTTTGAAATGTTAGTTGGAGTTTTTGAAAATATTATACCAGATATACAAAATTTATTGTCAAATCTTGATCAAAATGTATTAAACACATTTCAATTTGAAGAAAATGAACTTTCAAAAATAAATTCCATTATTATTCAATTAGACAATGAAATTACTCAATTTTCGAATTCAATAAATAATGATTTAAGATTAAATCAAAAATTAAATATTAAAACAACACCTTATCGCTTTAAATTAAATACCACAAATAATTTACGTTCAAAATTTATAAATACTCCACCAATTTCGAATTTTTGTAATAGTGTCGTTGATAATTATGGTATTAAAATGCGTATATCTTTAATGGAAGATTATAATACAGATAATTTATCTATAATGCATGGCGTTTCATCAAATTCCGGTGATTATTTTAGTTTTGCTAATAATCAAACCACTTTATTAATGCCAATGAAAACACCAAAAAGCAAATCAAAAAATCGTAATAATTCTACAATAAATCGTTCGAAAATAATGGATCCATCTGCATTACTCCGTAGTTTAACGAAATCAAAACATCCAAATCGAATTGGTCGGATTACAAAAAATCAATCAAGTGGAAATTTATCAATATTAGCAATGAAATGGAAAGAACAGCAATCATCATTTTCTGTTGCCAGTGAAGATATTATAATGGAAACTAAAGAAAATGACGAATCATTTGATATAAATAAAACAATTCATTCGAAAATGATGACAACTATTCGAAGAAAACAATTACCGGATAATAAAAAAAAGATACTATTAGATTCGCCGAAAAGTTTTTTAAAACCAATTGATTCACCGAAAAATATTGTTGTTCAGCAAGTACAAAACACATCATTAGATTTTTCAAAATTAAGTACATCACCGTCTGGACGGCTAGAATCCTTAATTAAAGGGTATCAAAATGATTTGCCAAAAATCTTATTAAATGATTTAACATTGAATTTAAACAATTCAGTTAATATAAAGGTTTGTTAAATATAAGTTTCTAGATTCTAAAATTATAACTAGTATAATTATTTTTAGGATCCTGCAGTTGATGATGGCATCCAAACAAATTCTTTTGATTTGAATTCGAGTATAAAAGATTATATATTCAATGTTAGTGACTCAATTTTAAAAGATATTCCAATGTAAAAAGAAATTTGAAAAATTATTATATAAAGGTTCATATTTATTGTAAAGTATTAGAAATATTAAAAATGCATGAGCAGTGTGATTTTCATTATATTTTATTCATTTACTATTTATTTCTAAATAACAGCCTCTACATTAATTATTTTAAAAATTCCAATGACTTCCTCATACAAAATGCTAAATTCAAGATACTAAATATTCTTTTAGAATAAAATGTTCAAAGAAAATCGTTGACTTTGTACTACGGAGAAAAGAAAACGTATACGTGACCATGTTTATGGTAAAACTTGATATTGAAATTGAAACTGATAAAATTATTATTTTTTAAGTTAATTTATGTAATATAATTTATTTAAAAAATAATGGATTTTCAAAAAATTTTGAAGGAATTTTCAGGTTGTAATAAATTCGGATTATTCGGAAACTAGAAAATCATATAAATATTATGTATAAAACAAATTCCAGGAGAAGCTACTGCGATACTGGCTCCTAATCACTATACACACTATTAAAAATTAAAATTTTAATTTATACGTACGTAATAATAAATAAATAATTACTTCTCCAAAGGTAGAAAATGTATGTAATATTTATTGATTACACCTATTTGGGTTTTTTGCTTTTTGCCTTGAAGCCAACTTCATTCAATTTATAATCATATGACTTTGACTTTTTTATTTGACAGTACATTTATCGCGCTATGTCAATCGTTTGTGTTTTGTGAGTTTTTGAATACTTATTTGAATATTTTTTATTTATCGTCAACAAAATAAATATTAATTTGTGTAATTGAATGAACTAAAATTATTAAGCGGTATGTAAAATGTATTTTATAATTATTTTTATTGGAAATAATCGAAAATATTTAGAAAACTTTTATTTTAAGGTTATGTGACCGGCAGAAAAACAAATTTATTTCCCACAAATTTTTAAAATAAATTTCTGTATATTTCGAAATTTTTAATAATACACTTCTAAAATTATACACTAATTATTTTGAGCAAATTATTAAAAAAATATTTGTTTTCCAATTAAAATTATACAATATATTTTTTTGTTTCTGTTCAAAATATAAGTAATTTTTACAAAATTGTGCAAACTTTTGATGTTCTCTCTTCCAAATGTTGGTCAATTGGAGTGTATTTAGGAGGTTCATCTGTCAATAATGTTTATTTTTTGTTATTAAAATAAAATGTAGAAGATATTTAAAAAAATTACCTTCAACTTTAACTGAATTATTTGCTCGACATGACATTCCTTTACCCGTATTTTTTATACCATTAATAAAACGTTTTACTTTTTTCCTACCTTTACCACCAACTTCAATAATATTCTTATTAGTTTCTTCTACTATTTTATCACAATTCTCATCTAAATCATTTTCAAATGGATTACCACTGACAATAGCTCCATCACCACCACTAGTTTTATTTGAATTTGCGGATGCTGTTGTACGTTCATCATCTTCAATATTATTAATACTTAATGTTTGCATTTTTGATTCAACTGAATTATCTGGTGTTGTTAAAATATCTTCTGTTGTTATATTATCTGTTATATTTTCAACAAACTTTGATTTTTTATCATTGAAATTTTTTATTAATTTTTTTTCACTTTTAGATGATTCACTTTCAATAAAATCAGTTGTGTCTATTGCTAATTTACGAACAACATTTTCTGTTACATCAACACCATCATTTATAAAACGAATTTCATCATCAGGTTGATGATCTAATGGAATTTTATTTGATTTTACTTCAACTTCAAGTTCTTCATCGTCCTCGTCAGTTGTTGTCAATAATTTGTCATCGGAATAACGTTGTTTTATAATGTACGATTTATCACCAGATAATTTCGTTGTTATTTCTTCGATTTTTTCTGATTTTGGTACATTTACAGGCGGTTTTATATCATCCTTTGTCCAATCTCTTACTGCCGGATTCATGTCATCAATTAAAGGTCTTGGTGTATTCTCTAAACTATCAGCAAAATTAGGACTTGTTTTTTCTATTAAATCTTCTTCTTCTAGATCATTCTTGTCGTGCTGTATAATATGTTTTATAGTTTGCGGCGTACCATCTGGATATGGTGTACGTGGACGTACTAAACGATCTGATGATTTTTGTGATTTTAGTGACAGTTGATCAAATTTTATTGAACGAACTGAACCTTTTGGTGTTTCTTGTGATGCTATAGACTTCGATGATACAGTTGAATGAGATTTTTTTAAAGGAGCCAATTTTATAGTTGATGTACTTTGTATTGATTCCGGTGTTTTGGATTCTGTAGAATCAGAAATTTCTTCAGAACTTTCAGTATCTTTTCGACGATATCGATCTGATGTCGGTATAAAAATATTATCGGGTACAGTTGCAGGAATTTCTAAATATTTAAGTTTTTGTTCTGCACTTTTCGATTTTTTTTCAGTATCAATAATTTTAGGTTCATCTTTTTCAATTCCATTTATTCCTAAAGTTGGTAATTTTTCTATTAAATTTTCCTTTTCAGTGTTATTTTCTTCTGTTATTTTTATATCAGGTGATTCTGCTGGGGGAGCAGTTGGTATAACAGTTTCATCATCATCATCACATAATTTATAATAAGATTTTGATATATTTTTTATTTCGTTTACATTTTCTTTTTCTATGTCTTTATTTTCTAAATTCTCAGGCTGCTCTATTTTTTCATCTGTTTCATCATCTTTTTTGTCGGCGCCATCCATTAATTTTTCAACAATTTTCTCATAACTTTTTTCTGTATTTTGAAGATCGTTATTGTTATCTTTTTCTTTATTTTTAATTTCTATATTTGTATTTTCTTTACTCTCAATTTCTACATTTGAATTTTGATTTTCATTGTCAGTTTTTATATTTTCATTATTTTGTTTTGAATGTTCTTCATTAATTTCATCTATTTTAAACTTTTCAACGTTTTTAACTTCTTCAATTTTGCCATTTTCTATTTTCTCCTTTTTTATAATTGTTTCACTTACAATTCCATTTCTATTATCTTCGATTTTATCCATTATTTCTTCTTTTGGTTCATCATTTATTCCAATAATTCCAATTGGACTATTATTATTCGTTTCATTTTCATCCTTTTCAATTTCATTGGTTTTTGTTTCTTCTTCATTTACTGGCAAATCTTCTGCCTCTTCTGATATTCTTTTATTTAATAAACTGGTATTTTTTAAATTCCCATTTAAATCCGGAACCGGGTAATTTTTATTCAAAACATTATTTATCACCTCATTACTAGAATTATTAATTTTTTTGAAATCTGATGATTTTGGTATACCCAATACTAATATATGACGATCACCAACTGCAACATCTATTGTTCGTAAATTTTTAAATTTTGATATTTCACGAAATGTTTTTAAATGATGTCCACTTTCCGAAAATGTTGTAAAAAATTTATTTGCTTTTGTTAATGCAGCAAAAAATGATGAACCTTTTAAAAGTTTCTTTACTGGTCCATAATCTTCGTTATCATAATCGTAAAATTTTTGAAAAGTGAAATTTTTATTACGCATAGAAACTCCACCACGGAAAATATTACCCGTTTCCGTTGTAATAAAGATTTCATTTGCTTTTGTTATATAAAGAAATGAAATTTCTATTACATTTTCATTTGATGTTAATTCTGTGAATTTTTCAAAATGATAATCGTTTAATTGTCCAGATAAAAATAATTGATTTTTATCATTTAAAATTAATGTTGATGTTGGTCCACATGTAAACATTTTCACTTTGTTATTTAGTATTATTTCGATTGGTTGGGAATAGAATGGATCCGGTAGTCCAAGTTGATTTGATTCATTACAACCCCATGCGAATAGACGACCATGAGCTGAAATATATTAAATTTTAAATTATAAAATCTTAGAAAATTAATGTAATAATTTTGCTAATTGATTGTATTTTTATAAGTATATTAAATGCGCAATATATGAAATATTCAAATATAGCAGAAATATTTTTTTAAATTAAGATTTGTTTTTAAATGGGGAAATCAATTGGTATTGTAGTTAAACTGATAGCACACGGACAACTGATAGTACAATAAAATCGAAATAGAAAACATTTGTTTATCACTTTTGCGTAATCGATCACTTTTATGCGTAATCGATCACTTTTTTTTATATAAAATTGGTGTTACTGTCGAAAATTTAATAAAATTATATATAACTTCATTGAAAAATATTTAAAATGCAAATAAACTTAGAAAGGAATATGGAAATTAGAAATATTTTAACAATTTAATTAAATTACTTTGTATATGGATAATTATTTAAATATTATCATTTTTAATTTCTCAATTATATCGCGTTCGAAGTCTTTTAAATTGAGGTCAGCTACCTTTTTTTGATTTATTTGTAGATATAATTGAAAAATTCTTTGGAAGAAACAGAAAATTATATTTATTTAGTTATATTAAAATTAAATAAATCAATAACAATAATTATTTTTCGATTTAAATATTTTAGTTATAAAACGTTTATTTTTATAACTTATTTAACAAAAACTAAAAATAATTATACAATTTCTTTACTTATTCTAAAACATAACCGACATAAATTGATTTATCTACCTAACTAAAAAATATTGGTATCCTACTTTTCGGTTTAAATGGTTGACGTTATGAATGATAAAAATCAGAAACGTTTGGTAAAAATAAAATTACTATTATAAAACAATGAACAAATCGTAATCAGGAATAATTTTATTTTATTTCTTGACGTAAGAAAGTTATAAGAAATAAAATATTTATTTCATTTTGGCATTATAAATTATTAATTATTTCTGAAATTAAATATGACCTAAGAATATTATAAGTTTAAATCAATCATTTTAATATATTACCGGTGTCCAAATTGTCAAAGAAAAATTATATTTTCTTAAATTTAATAATTGTTATTTTGAAGTAAATATAGAGATTGTATTAATAGAAGAAAATTAAAAATACTTCGTTATTTCTATAAAATACTTAGTGGTTTTTATTAGCTTTTGTTCATACTTTGCAGGACCGCCTTTACAGATATACTTATTTGGTGCGTACTTCCCAAATTTTTATAATTTTGTGTAGTTTTAGAAATTTATTTTCTTGCTTTACCTGTAGTAAACACCTAACTAATTAGCAAAATACAGTAGGTTAGCTCATGTTAAAGTAGCGGACTTAGAAACGCATAGATCACTAACTGCAGAGTTATGAATCCCTATGTAAAGATCCGTCCTGGATATTCGTGGAATTGTCTGAAAGAAGCTTAAGGATTGCGTGATATTCACGAAGTTCAGAATCATCACGATAGTAGTTCTTGAAATCTCCGCATGCTTGCCGATTAAGGAGTGCTTGGGCATGATACCTACTGCTATCCTGCAATTCATGCGGGATAGTGCCAGAACGTAATAGATAGACATTTATTTATAACTTCTTGTAACTGCAAATTCATATTAATTGCTAGTATCCTTGCTCAAAAAATAGTGTGAAATATAATGATGCTATTGTTGCTTTGGTAATTAATCGTTTCTTATTTGAATAATAAACAGAAATACTAATAAAGCAAAATAACGATGTCATAAAACGACTTGTGATTGCGGACCCTGGCTATCACTAGTTTGCTATCACTAGTTTGCTATCACTAGTTTGCTATCACTAGTTTTAAATTAAATTAATTGGTAAATAAATACCACATGACTAATTAAAAATATTTCAATTGCTTACTTTAAAATCAATTTTGAACTAAAATTAAAATAACTGAAAATTAACCAACTTTTAGAATGACAGTAATTGGCAAAAAATAGTTAAAATTTAAATCATGTATATACATATAACATTAAAGTAAAGGGTGTGAAAGTTTCTTTTAATTAAAACACTAATTTTATGTGTAAACATAGCAAATATTTATTATTAAAATTATACGTTGAACATAATATTGATCATATGACCCAACTAACATATTCTTTGACAGACGATAACTATTGACACCCTATATCGCAATACAAATGGATTAATGGCATCGAATATGTTGTCTTGTTATCGGTTTACTTTTCAAACATAAACCGAAAGAAAATATTGATCTTGTAGACAAAAATTAAATAATTTAATTGAATTTTTTAATAATTATTGGAATAATAAATTAAATTTATTTGTCATTTAAATGTTATTACCCTAAAACCATATTTCATTTTAAATATAATTGTACTTATAATTCTAGAGACTAATTTAATTTCATTTTCTTTTTGATAATTTTAATAATATATAATTTTGGATATAATTTTAGAAATAATGTAAATATGATTGAGTCAAAAGTGACTGGACACTACACGTGTTTTTCATTCAAATAAATTAATTTCGCCTGAAAGTATGCAATTAAATAACATTGACCTCTTATTTTACGATAAATGATAAAAAATATTGAATTTATTTAGATTAACTATCTAAAAAAGTCTTTTAAACTAAAACATAAAATATTTTTATAAGTTTTTGGTAATAATTTATTATTTATTGTTTTTATCCAATTATATTTTGTTCAATTATTTTGTGTTAATAAACTGGTAACATAAAATTTATATTTGAAGGACATTTAATATGAAAATATTGAAAAATATCTAAATTTTTTTTAAAATAAATAATAATGAATAAACAAATGAGTAATAACAATATCAAGGACATTTAACTATATTGTCAGTCAATATATAGATCCATAGGAGTAGGAGGTATAAGCCGCCATAATTCACAATTTAATTAAATTGTTTGGCTTTTATTAACCCAAAACGTTTTATTTACATATATAATTATATACTCACATGTCAAAACAATAAAATGATTATTTCCAGCTGAAATACTTTCAAATATTTCATCATTTTGATTATTATCACCAATTAATTCATCAAATTCAATTAAACGTAATGGTTTACGGATTATTAAATAATTTTCATTTGTAATTTTTGTTTCAATAAAATTGCTAAATATTCTACTATCTTTTGGAAATATATTTCGTCCTGTAAAAAATATATCATTTGATTCTGCAAAATGAGAAAAATAGAAATTAATTTATAGAAAATTTAATTAATTATTTCATTTTAATTAAATTCTTATATATAATTTATAATTACGTGTTAATATGACACTCCATCCCATTCCAAAATCAATATCACATATTTTCAATCCTAATGATTTTAATGATTTAACACATGTTGGTTTCATTATAATATCATTTGAATTTCCAATTCCTAATTGACCAAATTGATTTTCACCCCAAACAAATAATCGTCCTGATTCTGAAATATAATATCAATAATAAAAACAGTGTTAATTTTAATATTAAAGTTAATTAGAGGAAAACACAAAAATTTGTAATACGGAAAAATAAAGAAAATTATTATATTGCATGCCAAAAAAAAAAGAAAACGAAATAATTTGTATTAGATTTCATCAATTTTTACAATTCCTTTTTGGGTACAAATAACATACACATACAAACTGTGTAATTAGGTGAAAGTCATTCAAAAGAATTAAAAGGATTTATACTAGAATCTAGAATTTTATTAAATAAGGATTTAAGGACTTACTACAACGCGCTTGTTTTTCAATTTTTCTTCTATTTTTTTTTGTTTTTTTTTTTTTCTACTACGTAGTTTAATTTAATTACATTTGTTTATGTATAAAGGAGCAAAAGAAAACAGAATTTTTTTTAGAATCAAAATAAAAAAAAGAAATTAAAAACAATTTCACCAAAAAAGAAAAAGAAAAAAAAGGACTTTTTTCTTAGATTTTGTTGTAAATTAAATGATTGTGTAAAGCAGTAGTGTTCAAACTTTTATTGCTAGAGGACATTTAAAAATAAATCAGCGGTTCTGCGTGCCAAAAAGTATAAAATTATTCCTTTCACCTCTACGGTGACCATTTTGCGCACGATAAAAATAAGGGAACAATTTTTTTAGACCAATCTTCTCTTCATGAATGGTCGAAAAATGTTGCAAATAATTGTTGTCCTGTCACAAGTGCACAAGCAACATATTGAAATATTTCTTAAATAACTTTGAAGTGCAATCGGTGGACCAATGGATGATTATGTTGCACTCTTTGCAATGGCTATCTATCCCTCAACACCTTCAATCCGAATCACATTCTTTTAGCTAGGCTTGCCTTGTAGCTACACTGTAAAATATTTGGAGTTGACTTTGGCTTCCAAATGAATGATTTTGACGTCTTTGAACGAATATATTTTTGAATAAATATATTTTTAAAGTTCAGAGATACAAGAGTCATGTTTTTTTGATTTTGAATCGTACGGGACAGAAAAATGGAAAATTCAAGGAAAGGGTATGATAAAAGGTACATAATGCAACAATTTAAAATTTGGGTTGTTCCGAAAATGATAATCCGAAAATATTTTAGTAGATGCTTATTTTTAATACATCTTGAAGGACTCATTACTGAGGGTATTTTGCTATTTCTATTTTTTTGGTACAAATATTAATATTTTTTGAAAATTTGCAGTGGATCTATAATAATAATATTCAATTAAGGCCGGTTTCAAATTATTTAAAAGTCCTATGTGGCCCGCAGGCATAATTTTGGGCACTACTGGTTATAAGGAAATTAAGACGAAAATTATATCAAAAATTTATAATTGAGCTACCAATTAATTATTATAATGAATCTAAAGATTAATTTTATTGTACAGATATTTATGTATAATTGTAGATGGAATATAAAAAAATTATTTGAAATATAAAATTTTACAAAATGAATGAAAATTGATAGTCATTTTCATTTCTTTTATTTTCTAACTGGAATAAAGAAAAATTATAATATTTTTTTTGTTGAAACATTAACAGAAAAATGGATAGCAATTATAATAATTTATAAAGAACATTTAAATTTTTACCTTGAGATTGAAGTATATAAATAATATAAATGAAAACTCATTTAAATTATAATATAAAATAGAAAATAAGAAATAAAATATTTTCAAATTAAAAACTTTTTTTTTGGCCTCCCTCGGGTAGGTAGAAAAGTGCTATTTTAATCACTTTTTTCGCGCATTTAATGGTTTAAATTTTATTAACCATTAACAATACGATTGGTAAAGTACCGTGATGTGAAAATTGTTCTTGTTTTAGATTTATGGAATCTCTACCCTCAGAATTGTAAACTGATTTGAAGAATTATAATTTATTCTAGATATTTTCTTTTTATTACAACGCTTTATAGTTACGTGTTTTCATCAGAAAGCGAGTGGGCTCAGTCAATAGACATGTCATGTGTAACATAAGAGATTTTTGGGGTCACATTTTACTTAGTATAGCATATTCAAATAAAAGATAATAAAAATTTACATTTTCTATTTTTTATGTTCTTTTATTAATGGTTAAAATTATTATTTTTACTTTAATTTTAAAAAAATCACTTTGAACAACACAACAGATAATTTCAAATTTAAATTGTTTTAATATTAGGTATTATAATTTTCCAGTAAAACTATGACATTTAATCATTTTTCTTTACTAGAATCGCTACAAATTAGAACAATATCGATTGAATTATAATATTTTACATATTGAATATGTGTATGCATTTTTTGGAGCACTCTGTACTATAATAAAATATTAATGACGGATCGAATTTACCAATAGATGAAAATGTTTTCTGTATCTAGTTAGATTGTAGTGGTACCAGCACAGCCACAAATAGTCCACACCGGAAGCAATGTGGTAACACTTTTAAGGATAATTAACTCTGACTAGGTTTAAGGATTTCGTATTTCCAGCAAACTTGAGGAGTTTTCTAGTAGTGCAATTCGAGACTTATTTCAGAGATGGGTAGTTCGGTTTTCTTAGAATGATACACGCAAAGTAAGTGCCCAGTAGTGGCAAAAAGTTCTAGACGTGTTTAAAAAGTTCTAGAGTTTTCCTCATAGTCTCATGACTATCATTTTTTAATTAAATTATACTTTTAATGAAATATTTTACATTTGTAATTTACGTTAGGTGTTAATTTAAACAGGTTCAGACATAATAAAATTTCGAACAACCAATAATAAAAATTATATCGTAATTCAATAAAAATATTAGTTTTTTTTTCATTTCGATTTCAATATTTAACGTTTCTTTTTCGAATCGGAAAAATAATTTCAATTTAATAAAAACATTCCATAAAAACTCTTATAAATAAACTCATTAATAATTCGTAATATAAAATTTGAAATATAAAAATATAATTTTAATTGAATTATAAATAATATATTTCAATAAATAATTCAGTTAAAAACTTAAATGTATACCACAAATGACAGCACTTTGATTTGAACCGGAAACTAAACGTTTAACTGGATCATTTTTTATAAAAAAATAACTTTGTGCATTTTCCGCTAAATGTGATTTTCCTAATGTAAAAATAGCTCCTGTTTCTGGTATATCCATTTTGAATAATTATATAGATTTTCACTGTATTTTCATTTGAAAAAGTTTTAATTTAAATATTCCACCATAAAACACTCAATCAAACTAAAAATGTTAATATATTCTTCAACAATTTTAAAAATTCTTTAATAAAACTTTAAAAGTTCATTTAAAATTCCACGCTGCCTTTTTCTATTTCGAATATCCTTGTATATTTTTATAGTTCACATTATTTTGTTGAACGACTGAATATAATTTCTAAATAAATATTAAATTATTCTTATAATTGTATAAAAATTAACGTTTTTTTTTATATCGATTAACTATAAAAAAATTACATTTTATAATAGGATTTTCTTCGACAACGTTCAAAAAGGACTTGTGGTCAGTTACCCGGTCACTTAAATACTGGCGACTTTTTCAATAAAAATTTATATACATAAATAAATTGGAAAATTTTCTACTAATATTAACTATAATATATACAGAAAATTTAGTATAGTTAGTCACTTGGTCAGTATGTCGTTTATATATTGACGTTTACACAATTTTTTATATATTTTTTTATTATAGTATACGCGAAATTATTATAATTATGTTATGGTTATTTTATTAGGATCACTTTTTATTTTAACATATATTTACGTATTAACGTATATATAAAATTTCTATATAAATTTTTTAATGTCTATAAGGTTTTTCTATTTAATTCCAGTTGCGAAATCAAGAATTAAGAAATAATATATAATTAAAAATTAAAATAATTCATGTAAAACTATAATAACGACAAATAAATGTCAATTTTTGGATGGATATCCAAGAAATTTTTTATAAAGATTGCAAAAATTGTATAATTAATGAAAACCTTTCCAGGAAAATCTAAAATTAAATTGATATAAGTAGAAATAAACATGATAGAAATTAACATTTGTTAAGAATCAGTTTAAAATAAATTCTCTAACGATATGACCATGAATTAAACTATTAAGTATTTCGAGGTTGGCCTGCAAATATATTATTAAATAATATTTAGTTGAGTTCCTCTGGGAAATATAATGTCCATAGCTCAAAATAATTATTATATAATATAAAAATTTCATTAAATATTTATATATACAAACTTAACATAACTAAACGTTGTACATTTACGTTTCAAATATTGTGACAGATTGTAGTGTTCAGAGTACGATTTCACAAAATTACCTTGTGGAATGATGGCATTAAATAGTCTAAATCTAACTACAAGATTTCTTTAAACCTTCCAATTTTACTGATATTTTTATGTTTACAACTAGGAGGACAATATTTGTAATTAAATGTCAAAATTATAGTTAAGTGAATTTTGGTTACACATAATAATTACATCGAAATTATAAGTAAATATTTTTAATTATGACTATAAGTAGACATGAAATATTTCTGAGTCATTAAAATATTCGGTTATTTTTAAACATAATATTAATTAATTAAAAGATTGTTTAATAATAATTTCTTATGAAAATTTGAATTTTTTTAACCCGAATTATTAAGTGACAGGTTCGTATATTTTAATTATAATTTGAAAAATAAATGGATTTTTATAAATTTTTTAATATTATTTTTTGTTCACACCATTATTAAAACATTTTTCATATATAAATATTAAAATTAATAATTTATTATATTCTTTGGACTATAATAAGTTATGTTCATAAATAGTAAATTTTATTACGAATAGTATGAAATACTATGAAGTCTGGTGATGGGTTGGATGGTCAAAAAAAAAAGTTCGCTCAAATTTTTTTTCTAGGCGTTTCCGAGGTCGGGGAGTCCGAAAATGCAAAAAAAAAAAAGTGTCCGGGGGACGCGTACGCGTACGCTTTTTATGTGCGCAGCAACATCTCCTAGAACCGCTTGTCCGATTTTAATGAAATTTGGCACAGAGGCTCTAACATACCTCGCGCAGGTGCCGGTACAAGATGAGATCGATCCTTTCAGTGGGACCATGTTAGATTTCCCCATTTATGTGGCAACCTACGTGTTTTTGTTCTACGGGAAAATGTAAAAAAAAATTTCATGTCTCAGATTTGGATGAAATTTAAAACATAGGTTGGTATTATGATTGTCCACAAGCCTACCAAGATACAGGTCTGTAACTTCAGGGGGTCCCTGGTAAAATTTCCGATTAAAATTTCGTATACTCTAGAGCATATAGTATTTTTTATCTAATTAGCATAAATTTTGGTACATATGATAGTTTCCGTATGTACTTGGTGTCTGTAAAATTTGAAGTCAATACTTCAGTGGGTCCATGTAAAAATCCGTAATTACTTTTCATAAGTTCAACTATCTATATCTACCGTACCTTTCACCCAATTTCAATGATATTGAACACACAGTTTCATTTAGTTATCTATTTGATACTCCACAAATTTGTAGTTGGTAGGTACAGTACGTTCATGGGAAACTAATATATGAGCAACTTAGTTTCCGAAGAATATTTTCTTTATGCTCTACAGCTTGTAATTATTATCCGATTTCAATGAAATTTGGTACACAGGTTGAGTTCATGATTCTTCATTGGTTGACCAAATTACAGGTTAGTAGGATTAGGGGGTCCATGTTAAATTTCCGATTTAATTTTTAATTTTTTTTTTTTCATATGTTCTACAGCATATAGTAATTGTTAACCGATTTCAAAGATATTTTATATATAGGCTAATTTTGGGATCTAGTTGGCTCTCCTGAAATTTGGAGACCTTCAGGGGGTTCCTAGAAAACAGTTTTAGTTTCCGAATTTTATATAATTACGTGTTTTATAGCATGTAATTATTATCTGATTTTAATGAAATTTGGCACAAAGGTAGACCTTCTGATTATGCATGTGTTGGCCATGTTAGAAGTTAATACCTTCAGGGGGTCCATGCTAAAATTTCCGATTAATATTTCATATGTTCTAGAACATATGGTAAATATTATTCAATTTCAATGAAATTTTGTACACAGGTTGGATTTGTGATTACGCATGTGTAGACTAAGGTAGAAGTTAGTAGCCTGAGGGGGTCCATGCTAAAATTTCCGATTAATATTTCATATGTTCTAGAACATATGGTAAATATTATTCAATTTCAATGAAATTTTGTACACAGGTTGGATTCGTGATTACGCATGTGTAGACTAAGGTAGAAGTTATTAGCCTGAGGGGGTCCATGCTTAAATTTCCGATTAATATTTCATATGTTCTAGAACATATGGTAAATATTATTCAATTTCAATGAAATTTTGTATACAGGTTGGATTCGTGATTACGCATATTTATACTTATTATAGTTATTTTAATAATATTATTTATTATTAAACAAATAAAAATATAAAATTAAATCAATAAATAATAAAGATGAGCAATTTTTGAAGAAACCACTGTTTGTTACAAAGATAATGTTAATTACAAAAAACTTTTGGACATAAATCGCTGTTAAACAACATACTATGAGTTATCTGCTCCCCCTAGTTAGCAGCTTTTTTTTATATAGTGTACATTTTATATAGAAAAACTATATTACAAATACATTCATACAAAAGAAATGAACTAAATTTTAATAAACTGACCATTGTACAAGGTGACCACCGGTTTCCTTTAAAACATTTAACTTTGATCAATACATAACTTTAATAATTCCTATCTCTCGATTTAAAATTCAATTCCTAGCTCATAATTCGAATTGTCCTCCTGGAAGTACGACGTAAAAGTATGAGTAAAATTGGCAAGTTTGAAGAAATGTTGTAAGTGCTTTCTAATGGTCATCATTTCACAAGTTATCAAATATAAGTAGAGTTTGGGTGTGATTCACGTAATCCTTACTTGTCTAATTTACATTATTTCGATTTATTCTTAGTCTTATTTCCATCTTTTTTAATCCATGTTTCATAAAACCTTTGGTGCGTCCCGTGTACCACGATGAAGCTGGTTCTAATTTACATACTTTTTAATGAAATAACGCATAACACAATCTTAAGTATATGTATTGTTGACATTTTTGACTAATGTAACGTATAACGAAAAAAAAAACATTAAATTTTTTGACAGTTTTCTTATTTCAATATATTTTTTGACATTTCATTATAACATTTTAGATTAATTCTATTGAAAATTAGTTCAATTTATCCATAGAACTACAAATATTTACCCTGGAGAACAACTCGACGCGCCGTTGTGACGCAAAAAATTGTAATTGTAAAGTTAGTTTCATTTCAAATTTTATTTTTTGCCGCACGGCGTGAGTTACAGCGGCGTGGCGATAATATTTTCAGGGTTAATTTAGAATTTTGAAGATTGTTGTTTATATATTTTTTTTAGCTCAGCTAAAATTGTGACCTAAATTATGTTAGTTTTAGAATCACTCTGTAATTATGTTTACCATATCAAATGAAAATATTCATTTTTTTTATTATCGGATAAATTTTTCATTCATTTATGTTGTTCAGTTCTCGAAAGTTTTGCTGGAACGAAAAAATTATTGTTAATCCTCTTGTTGTATGAGTAAATTTAATGTATGATTTTTATTTTGTTTGTGTCCAGTTGAGCGCAGGATTCACCTAAATTAGAAATTGTAAATGAAAAAAAAAAAAAAACAATACTCTATGAAATGAGTACAACATTATTAAAGTATATTGTAGTACTATAGTCTATAGTACAAAATTCCAAATAAAAAGAAATTCTATTGTAGGTAAGTAGAGTGAATATTTTCAAAATTATATTGTTTTTTATGTTTTTTTTTTCATGTATTTTATAGCATATTTTATTTACCGGCATCATAAATTGCCTTTATTATTATTTCTTTATTTGAATGTATGAACGTTTGTCTGTTTATGGGTGTGTAGTGAGAAAGACAATTGTTATTAGGCCGATGTCCTGTAATGACCGATTTCCATGTATGAATATATTATAAAAAATTCGATTTTTTATTATTATTATTTTTATTTATTATTATAATATTTCCTTATATAGATTAAAGCTAATGAATCGAATAGAATATTTAATAAATATATTGACATGTTTCTAAGAGATAAATGTGCATTCGTGTTCATTGTAATTTAGACTACAATATTAAGTAAAACTTCACATTATTATAATTGAAATAATACTTAAGTTCGATTTTTTTTTTGTATATGAGCATTCATGAATTAACGATAGAAAATAACTAAATTTTATATTTATTTCATTATAATACGTAAAATTTGTTAGTGAATGTGTTTTGGATTATAAAATCATAAGAAATTGTTAACAAATTAATTGAATTAAGGTAAATAAATTAATTCCTAACTATATACAAAAATGACATTGTTTTCGAGATTTCTAAAAATCATTTTTACTTACAAAATAAAATATAATTTAAACCAATTAAACCCTTTCGAGTCGGAATGGAAGAAATATGCACCGATAAAGTTGAATCACGCATATGAAAATTTTTCCGGGTTCGAAAAGTTTAAGACTATATATAAAATGTTATTGTTTATCTAAAGTTGGACATTAAAAAATGGACTGATGATATTAAATACTCATCTGCAAAGTTGGAAAGCTTGCAGCAAACGAAAAGTAACGAAAATAAACTTATGGGAGTCCCAAGCGAAGTTGTTTTCAAGAAATACTTACAAAATAGCAAAAACTTAGTATACATCTGGTGAATGCGCTCTTTTAACAGGACACTCAATTCTGAGGGATTAAGCTTTGAAAATATGTACGGTGATCCGCGGTAAACAGGTGTAGAGGATGCGGAGTGAATGTAAGACAACTTACGTGTTATTGCACGTTGTATCTGTCCAATGCACCTACGACGGAAATGCTTTGGTTATTCCTACATGAAGCAAGTGTTCTGTTCTAGGTTGGAAATCAATTCTCAAATTTGATCGAATGAGTTACCAACCAATCACCGCTGCATGTATAACGTGTAAGATACGAGGGGTACAATGTGATTAATTCTGGACTACGTGTATGAATCCTCATCGGTTCCGCTCTTTAATCCAATCTAAATGTTATTGTTAGTATTTTTTTCAAATATTTATGAAATATAACAAAACAAATTGAATTTTATTTTCAATATAACTTCAATTTTTATAAAGTATTGTTTCCTTGTAAATTGTAAAAACTTTGGTTTAATTATAGTGACAATTTTTAATAGTTTTAGTAAACTATGGGGTTCACGTAATAGTGTGTCTTTATTAATCCAGATTTAAATGTTAATGTCGAAATTTATTAGTGCATCTAAAATTCCTGATATTTTTCAAAATGGTGAAAATTACGACTAAATAAATTAAATAATTTTGAAAAATATATAAATATGTTTTTGTTTTTTGTTACTTATAGTTTTAGGTGCGTGGTCCTATTATAAATATTAAAACTAAATTTCAATTTAAACAAGCTCCAATTAACAAATATTAACAAACGTTCAAATAAAATTAGTCCGCACATATTTTATTAAAATTATTTGCCTAATTGAGTTTTTGAGTTTAAATTTATTGTACACTTGTGTATTTATTCTACTGTCACTATTGTTTGTTGTCCTTTCGGATCGATTAATTTTATTTTTATGGCTTTTACATTATGAAATGTGGTGTGAATATGTGTAATAAAATTTTCCTCTATATCGTCAAGTCGAACGAGAGTGAAAATTGTAAATTTTTCTTTAATATAAATTTATTTTCCTAAGTTTTGTTTTATTTAATATATTTATCTTATTTATTTTTGAATTTATATATTAAATAAAATATATTAAATTATAATTTTCTTTTTTTCTAATGAAATATGAATATTGAACATATCCAAGATAAATTAATCTGTAAATTACACATGAAAAATCATTTTGAAATAATAAATAAGATTAAATATTTTGTCAGGTAACCCGAGTTTAAATAATGTTTTTTGTATAAAGAATAAAATTCGCTAATATAACGATCGATACTCGTACCTGGGTCCATTCTAATAAATTTATGAACACTTTCTATGAGATTTTTTAAAAAAAAATATGTCTTTTGAACATTAGAAATGGTGTGAATCAAAATCAACACTGCATTACCCCACAACTCGATTCATTGTAGTACCTTTGTAATATGTAATCTTCTACAAAAGTAATTTGATAAACCATTTAGTACACGCAGTTACCTAAACATGGTTCGTTGGAGAATTTCACATTTCGATGTAAGATGTAAGTACTGTATGAGTACCAATACAGATTGTTCATAAAGACTGCGTGGTAATCATCGATCGAACTTATTATACATCCAGATACCCGGCGTAGGTCTATTACTGAACCTTATTACTGGGCCATTACTGGTCTATTACTGAACCCGGTGTAAGGAGGTTATCCTATTATTAAACCGGATTGACTGCAATCTTTTCTTGTATACCATATTTTAGTTTGAGGCCACCATATTTTATTTTGACGACATACTGAATGTAATGTTTCCATATCTCGTTCGTTAACTATCCTTATTGCCGTCAAATCCGCGTTAGTATAAGAGCTCTCTCTTTTGCAAATTAATTACCTCTTTAATTTCTTTCCATGCCGTAGTAAGTCCTACTGGAACCTAGCAAATTCTGTATAATTGATTGACTAATTGTCAATGGCTTAACATTTTTTTATTATTTTTACGAAATTAATTTTATTATTTTCAATTAACTATAAAAATGACAGTTTGAAAAATTAACAATAATTTTCTATTCCTTTTTCCTTGAAATTATGACATTGAATTATTTTTACTGTGTGCTGATTGATTAAATTTTGTATTTCTTAACATAACCTTCTATGTTTTTTGCTACCAAAAATATTATTTTAATGAAAAATAGTTTTCCTTTATTTTTGTACCCTTGATTTTCAAATAAAAACTTTCATTATTTATTTATACTTGCTGGGCGGACTTGTCAAATTTACTTTTAAAAGTCATTCACATTAACAGACTTTTTTTTGTTGTTGTTGTTATTTTATATTATTTTTATAAATAATTTTCTATTCTAATTATTTATTTATGTAAATTTTTTTTTGCAAAATTTTTCGATTTGAAATCTAACACCGAAATGTAAATATAATATTGAAAGAAAATCGCGTGCTGTGATAAATTAGTTTTTATTCTTTCTTTTTTTTGGTTTTTGTTGAAAATGTCTAAAACGTAAAAGTTTCCCATTCTATGAAATTTTTTTAGTCTGTTTAATATTAAATGGATTTCCGTTTCTGTCGCCTTTTTTTATATAAATGATTTGATATAGCAATTATTAAAAGACAGGGTGTTTAAAACGTTGAATTTTTAGAAAAACATATTGTTAATAGCATGAGATCACGAGATCACGAGATCACGAGATCACGAGATCACGAGATCAATTATCTGTCAAAATCAAAAGAAGCCTCTGGCCAAACTTAAGCTTAGTATATCGAGTTGGCCGTATAGTGAAGTTTCATACGTATTTAAAAATGTGAAATTAGAATAATTTCGGTTCTGATTTCACTCTAGTGGTATTTAGTTCGTCGTGAAAAAGTTGTGAAATTCCTAGTTTCTAAAGTGGATATTATAATTTGTATGAAAAAGCGAACTCGACACTAACCTTAAGTTTGTTTTGTCTGCGGCTTTAAAAAAAAAACTGATTTTATCTGTCAAAAATTATTTGGTGGAAATGTAAAATTTCATATTTTCAGATAAAATTTAATTGTAATTTATATTATTTACTGTCAAATATTTGTATACTAAGTAATGTCAAAATATTCGTTAATTAATTGGGAAAAGTTCATGGAAAAGTTACTAACTTAAACCAATTTATTGGTTTTCATCCTGTACAAATGAAGTTTGATTATTTTATTACGTAATTTTGCTATATATATGAGTACATTTCAATTATTATAATTTATGTTTTCTAGAGGTAAATATATTTATGTATAAAACTATATGTAAGAATATTATAATGAATATAATTTCTATATAAATTTTTGTTTTTTAATTAAATAATTAATATAAATATGATTAAAGAATGGATGAAAAAACAATAAGACATTCATATCTTCACTACTGATACCACGGCCTTATCATTAAACATTGTAATACGACGCCTTTTGCTAATATTTTGCAACTTCCAAATTATCTAAAACAACCAACATATTTCAATTCAACCAAAAGTATTAGATACTTCAATCTAAATGAAACTGTAGCGTACTCCACTATAATGAATGATAAAAACTTATGTAAAACTATGATAGCCTCGTAATTATGTAAATATTCTAAATGAAAATTAAAATAGAAATCGTACTTTTATAATTTCGGATTAATAATAAATTATAATCTCATTTTGATTAGTTAATTATTGATTGTGTAGTTAGTAATTAACATTGTAGGACCTTCTAAGTTATACAACTATACTTTTACTTGGGACTCTTCTGTATATTATTTAAATATAAGTGACTTGACACTCTGAAGTTCATTTCTAATTTTTAATGCATTGTCAATTTAAATTTTCCAAAAATATAGATTTGGATTACTGTACAACTTTCTACCATGTCACCAAACGAAATATTATTTTAGCGATTTTTTTTTTTTAATTTAATCTTGATTCCGAATGCCATTATAGTACCTAAAATTTAGTTTAATTATAGCTTCGTTTTACTTATTACCAGTATCGTATAAATATAAAAAAAATAAAATTTTCCTTTTAAGATGGACGACGAAAGGGAAAATTCACCGACACCTTCTACAGAAAGTGAAGGCCAAAGTCCATCAGAAGACGAATTAAATGAAATAAAAATGAAAAAACAATGTCGTGAAAATGTAATGATCTCATCCAAAAGTTTGGAAAATCCAAATGACGAAAAAAATATAATTATTTCAACGGAAATTGAGACAAATACGAAAAATATAAAAAATGATGATAATAAAAATATTGACATTCCCAGTACAAGTAAAACACATACTTCGTATAGTGATGAATATGCTGAGCATGTTACTTATAATACTGATGGTGTTGCAATATATACAGATCCAAAAACTAATTACAAATATTGTTGGTCACAAGATAAAAATACATGGATTCCAGTAGATGCATCGGAAAATTCATCAACAACTAATAATCCATATGAAAATGAACATTACCGATGGTGTACCGAAACTAATCAATGGATACCGAAAGTAAATGTTTGCGATGATAATCAAGAAACTACTGACAAAATTGATGATGTGAAATTGGAAAATGAATTTTATAAATGGGATAAAGAGAAAAATCAATGGATACCAAAACATAATCAATCTACTGATGTGTCATATGAATATATTGATGGACAGCATACGTACAGAGATAAAGATGGTGTAATATTTTTCTGGGATACTGAAAAAAATGCATGGTTTCCAAAAATCGATGATGAATTTATGGCAATATATCAAATGAATTATGGTTTTATTGATAATACGTCATCGTCGTCAGTATCTGGCACAAAGGTTTCTTCTACAAATGAAAAATTAGATTTAAAAGATTCGGAGATTTCTGAATTAGCAAATTTAAGTGAAGAAACATCATCAAATGTTACTGGAACAGGTGTAAAACGAAAAGCACCACCCGAACCACCAAGTATGTATTTCCAGAGAGATGAATTTTTGAAATGGATAAAATGAATTTCAATCGCTGATTTTTTTTGTTTTTATTTTCGTAGAATGGTTTGATGTACCAGTTCAACAAAATACAAAAGTTTATGTATCAAATTTACCATTGGATATAACAATTGATGAATATACAGAATTAATGGGTAAATGTGGTATGATCATGAGAGATCCGCAAACTCAGAAGAATAAAATAAAATTATATACAGATTCAAATGGAATGCTTAAAGGCGATGGACTTTGTGATTATATTAAGGTGAGTTTACACAGAAATTTATTTAATTTTGTCAGTAATTGAGTATTTACATAAACTACTATATCGAATCCATAGTAATCAATCTGGCATTCTGGTGAAAAATAGGTGAAAATTATAATTTTTAGTTAGCTGACCTATCCGTTTCTCCCAACCAATTATATCCAATAATTAGAATTGGAACACCCATCAAATTTATTTCAAACCGTATCTGATTTAGCATAGGTTATTTTTATGAGCTAACAAATGAAAATATTGTTAGACTTTTAAGGCTAACAAGTAAATTCACTTTATTTCTTCTTTATTGAATATAATAATATTAAAATTGAAGAATACACTTGTTAAGCTGTATTGATAGGCACCTCCATATGGACAACTCATAATTTAAAACCAGGAGATCTAAATTGATTTTGTATATAGTATACTAAGCCTATGGGTCAAAATAGTTTTATCTGTTCTTTTTAAAATATAATTTAATCTTAGCAGTCAAATTACTTTTTGTGGTACCTATTCACTAAAACCATCAATGTGCTTTGTACAGAGGTGTAAGTGACATTTAGAAATTTTTTCAAAATACAGGTGAAAAATGTTTACTTTTACTTTTTCTTAAATGTAGTTTAAGAATCTATAATTTAGCCAATTCCTTGAAACGCGTTGTCTTGATGTCAATTCTTGATTCTTGGCTTTAACCTGCAAACCAGAAAGAAAGAATGAATGTATGGGAAATTGTTAGAAAAAACTTGTCGAACAAAAATGAATAAGTTTCAGCGCCGATCCAGTCTTTGGTTTCTAATCAGCACCATTTCTAATTCTATTTTTATATCATGTTAGTTTTATGACCATCGATGGTGCTTTCATGTTACTTTAATCTTACCCACTATGCACTATCTGTCTATACTAATTTAATATATTTACACCAAATTGTGCCATATATTTCAACTTTGACATAAAACATTGCTTGATAGTTGATATAACAAAAGCACTGGCATTCAAAATTGATAGCATAAAATATGAAACATTTTGAAGCACTATACCCTTAAAAATTATAATTTTTTAGTTATGACTCTCCAACTTATTCTCAAATGTCTCAATATAAAACAAATCCCTTGAGATAATCAATCATAGAAGAAGCACCACCTGTCCTGTACATAGAGTTAAACGACGGAAATTGTCATCTCGAAACAATCTTTAATTTCAAAATCTAGTTTTTTAGCGTTTCCCAAATTTCGAGAAAAATCATCGGGAATTCTCGCGAAAAAAATTAATTTATTTAAATATATTTTAGACCGAAAATAGCAAAATTTTCTTAACTCTTCGTTTTTATAACTCCTACAGGGAATCAATTTTTTACTTACTAATAATTTCTCGCTTACTGGGCATGATGTTTATGATGTTAATTTAGTTTTCTACACCTGATATTTGATAATTCTGTTATTCTGTGGTACGGTTATTAATTTGAAATTTGAAAATAGTTCAACCAAGTTCTAATATTATCGTTAAACACTATACCACCAACGATCACACAAAATGAGCGGAATTTTTCTATATCCGGACACTGTATTCTATAAAAGAACACGATTGTTTGACAAATCAATAGATTGTTCTCTTGTTTATGGGTTATCCTTTTCTGTCATATGAGTTCTTTCAAATTGCTTGTCGCTTGCCTCTTCTTTTTACCATGATCTCCTTCAGTAAATTGAAGTTTCTGCTTCTTCCTCGTATATAATCGGATTTTATATATTTGCAGATTTTATTTATTAAGTATTTTGTTGCATATCTGTGACATTATGGGGTGCGTCGCGAAACCTTGTGGAGAACCACTAATACGACTAAGTATATAATTAAAGTGTGGGTTACATAGTTTCGATCGGTTCATAGTTTCAATTCGTTCAGTAAAGTTCAAATTTGACGTCTTCATATATTTTGTATGGGAAATCGATTGAGTTGGACACATAGGTCGAATCGAATCGAAAGAGTTTGGAACGATTGGAATTTTGCGAATCCCAACAGATGGAAATCTCAAGAGGAATGAAATTTGACAGTTTAAAAAAAAAACAAAAACAAAATAGTATGTGATTGCAATCAATTGCAATCGGTATCTACTTATATGTCCAGTCTACTTAACCAGTCGAATCGAATCGAAACTAAACTGAACTGATAGAAACTATGTAGCTCAGCTTTAATTTTGTACTTACTTTTTTATCTATTGTTATCCATCTAGTAAAACAACATATCCAAATTGTTTAAATATTTATTATTCACAATTATTTTTTATTTTTACTTTTATTAGATTTAAACGAAAAATCAAATTATAAATGTTAATACTTTTGTTTTAAACATAAATTTGATTGCCTTTATTTTATTTTGATTACAATCTTAATTTAAAAAAATAAAAAGGTTTTCAAATTTCGCATAATTGTGCGGCTATTTACATAAATAAAAGTATATTTAAAACTGAAACTTGTAATTTTTTTTTTGAAGACACATTATAGTTTATATTACTAAACTCTGTAAATTTAAATATAATATTTTAATTTAATATTATTTTATTTAATCATTTTTGTTTTAGTTTACAAAAAGAACTAAGAAAATAGTTTTTATTAATTTGTTCCTTTTGTTTTTTATACAATTTTTTATTTCCAAAATTTTGTTTTTAATTAATTAATATTCTAATTTTTGTATTTTGCTTATTTGGCAATTAAATATGGTTTATTTATATTTACAATAAAAATTTAATAATTAAGCGATGATTGATAAAAATTTTGGTGATTAACTATTTTTAATATTTGTGTTAAAAACTTGTTTAATTTAGCATTTATTATATTTATTTGCAATTTTTTATATGTTAATTTTTATTTAATATATAGTTAAAAAATTAATAATTAGTTTCTTATACTAGAAGTACTCCTGAGTACATTTAGTTAATTACGAGTGTAAATCAAAAAATAGTGACAATTTGGAACATTTTTTTTATAAGTTCTGATGATTATTTGATTATGGACTGAATTGTTATTTCATTTAAATCGGATTTTCAATAATTATTTTAATATTAAATATGTGTCCTAGCTGATAAAAGAGGAAGCACAGTTCACTATTAATAATATAATTTAGTAAGCAAAATTCTTTATTTAGATTTTAGATAATGTCATTACATATTTATATCTTAGACCTTATTTTATTTTTGTTTTACCCTCGTAATATTTTTAATAGTTTATAATGCAAAAAAAAACATCTTCATTTTTACAAATAAAAATAATAAAAAGCTTTGAATTTGTAAAATAAATTCAATGAATTCCTAAAAAACTTAAATATAAATTATTAAATTTCTATAAGAATTCTATTATTTTACCAGATTTTTATATTAATTCTTTTTTTATATTTTTAAAGCTAAATCATAAATTTCTTAAAGCTAATTAGAAAAAAAAAAACAGATAAGGACTCAATTCGTTTTATTGTTTAAAATTTTTAAAATTAATAGTTTTTGTTTTACATATTAACAATGTATATGTCAAATATGTAAATATAAACAGTTTGAAGAATTTGTTCTCCTTGGTATAAGAAAAACCGTTGTCAAAATTACATCTTCATATACTTTTTCTATCTATTCTGGAATGGTAGAATCATTGGTGGCATCTTTTGTTCTTTTTGATTTTAGCAGTTCTAAAAATAATTTTCTCTTTTCTGGTGATAATTTTGATAATTTTTCTTTAAGCTTTTGTTGTCTTGTTCTCTTTTCTTCTTCGATAGCTTCCTTTTCTTCAATTTCGTTCTGTTCAGCTTCTAATTCTTTTCGTCGTTCTTTCTCTAGCAGTCTTTGCTGGCGAGCTTCTTCTTTTCTACGTGCTTCTTCAGCGGCACGTTCTGCTTCTTCTTGTTTCTGGCGTTTCTCTTCTTCCTGAAGTCTTAGGCTCTCTTCTTCACGATGTTTGATTTCAGCTCGTAAACGTTCTTCTTCCAATTCTTGTTCTTTTAGTACTTGTTCACGTCTCTTTATCTCTTCTTCACGAGTCTTTTGTATGTCAGCTCGTTTTCTTTCTTCTTCTTCAATACGGGCTAATTCTTCCTGTTCACGTATTTTTTCCTCATGAGCACGTTTAGCTTCAGATCGTAAAAATTCTTCTTCTTGCTTTCGTTTTTGTTCTTCAAGATGCATTTTTTTTTCCGCTTGACTGCGTTCTTCCAAAACACGATTCCTAATATCTTCACTTGTGTCGACAGGTTCTGGTGTTTGGTCTTCATCCGTTTCCTGCCTTCGTTGTTCTGTATCATCTATTTCATGTCTGTGATCGTGAGGATGTCTATTATAATTATCGCCATCATTATGATCATTATTATGCGTACGTTCTACTTCTTCCCTATGTATCCTTTCATTTTCTTTACGTTGTTTTCGGTCATCGCGTTCTCGTTGTTCTCTTTCTTGCCTTTGTCGTTCTTCAAGCAAGTGACGCTGTCTTTGTTCTTCTTCTGCTTGTTGACGTCCTCTTTCTAAAATATCACTTTCTTGGCGTCGAAGAAGTTCTTCTTGTTGTCGCAGAGCTTCCAATTCTTCCTGACGTTTACGTTCTGCATCATGCTGTTCTCTTTCCTTTCTATTAAATTCTTCTTCTTGTACTTTTCGTAACGATTCCAGACGATCATTTTCTTGTCTGTTGAGTATATCTTCTTCTCTTCGACGTAATTCATCGATATCGGTCTGACGAGTCCTTTGGTCAGTATTATAATTTTCATGACGTCCTTGCTGTAGTTGAGGTTCTTGCTCTTGATGACGTGCTTGCTGTACTTGAGGATCTACATCTTCTCGCCTTCGTTCATCACGTCGCTGGCGTTCTTCATCATCTCGCCTTTGTTGATCAATTCTTTGACGTTCTTCTTCTTCTCTTTTTTGTTGAGCTCGGAATTCCTTTTCTCTGCGAGCTTTTTCGCGCAATTCTTGTCGAATTCGTTTATGTTCTCGAATTTTAAGTTTGCGTTCGCGTTCTTGTTGTCTTTTTAATGCCATTTCTTTATCGAATGGCCGACGTTGACGTGATGGTTTACTAACTTTTGAAGGATCTGTTTCATTATTAATTGTTGGTTGTTCTACAGATGGTCTACGTCTTTGTTGACCCCTTGGTCTTTGTCTACGACGATCATTCTGTTCCTCGGGATTATTATTCCTTGAATCTTGTGATGAGAATCGTGATTCTAGTTTAACTTCTTGTGGCGGTGAAAGATTATTATTAATGTCATAAGTAACTTCGTTTGTTTCGTAACCGGGCTGTTGTGCTCTTCCATTTGGTCGTCGTCTACGATTATTTGGTCTGCGAGCAGGAATTGTAATGATATCATTTCCATTTATTGGCTTAACTCTTCTGTGAACCCTATAAAAATTGTAAAAAAAATTATATTAGTATTTTATTAATTAAAGTCTTAAAATTGTGTAACATATAATAAAATTATCTTTATTATTTAGTATTTTAACAATGAGAAGCTTAAACTACAAAGCCTGTTACCATCGTAGTTTATATCTTTATATTCCAGCTAGATTTTTATAATGTTTTTGATATTCTCTGTCGGAGCAAAATTATACTAAGTGCTTAATAAGTATTGAAAGTCCAGCAATCTAAAAATATGTTACAATCGCAAATACACGTGCTCTTGTAAATTGAGTTTATAGCAGTGATTTTTAATTTACGTCACATATGAAATTGTAATGTATAATTGAAATATTGTAAGAAAAAAATCAATTTTTTAATAGAAAATTGTTAGTTTCCAATAATGTTCTTTAGTAGTTTTTTATATAAATATGCGAATTTAATTTTTCTACTAACTATTTATTAACTACATACTGTCAATTACAAATTATGTTATAATGTAATGTTGTGTGCAGACTTGAACCTGATATTAGACAGCCCATTAACTAGAATTAACTATATTTGGACAACAAATACATTTACTTTACTCACAGTGCGCGAAGTTGACAATCCAAATAATAATCAGATCCATTATAATTTATAATTTTACTACGGGTTTTGGTAAAGAAACGTTATTATAAAATGTTTATTGAAATATTTACAATAAAAAAATAGTAAGTATATAATTAAAAAACAAAAAAAAAAAGAAACAAAAATAATAAATTTTCTATAAACCTAAATTTAAGAACGATTTATTTTCTGTAGTAAATTATAATAATGAAAATTTTATCCTTACCTAGTACCATTTCTCCAACTATCAATTATTTCCAATTCAACTTCATTTGCTAATTCATTGGGGAATGTTTCATTCCAACGTGTATAAACTTTTTCACGATGTCTTTCACTAACTTTTGGCATTTTATGTTGACATACAAAACGATGTTGATCAACACATAAACGAGTTGACCATCTAAATATAAATAAAATGAAATTTAATTAATTATATTTTATCTAAACAAATGATTAACATTTAGCTAGTAACTAGTAGGTTAAATTAAAATGATATTTTTTGACATAACATTATAGTAAAGCTTATTTTAAATTGCAAGACAAGAAAAAAGCATACAAAAGTATTTAGTAATAAATCTACTAGAATTCAAATGCACTGAGTAACTAAGTTGCTATTTGACTTTGAAATGTGAGTTGCCAATAACTTTTAAAACTGTGTTGCCAATGACTTTTAAAATAAGTAAATTTACAAACTTTTAAAAGTGATTTTGATTAATCAAATGTTGAATCTTAGATATGTAATTAGCACATTAAGATTACATAAGCAACTAAATTAAAAGATTTTCATTAATAACATATAAAGTGAGTTGCCAGTGATTGCTATAGTGCATTCGTATTATATAATTTTATAAATTTTTCTTTAATTTTCAAGTAAAATTATAAAATATTTGATGTTAAATTTATAATTATACTTAAAATACTTTTATATAGCTCTGTAATGTTCAAATTAAAATATTACAATGAAAAGATATCAGAGTTAGACATATAGCATAATTTAGCCTATTAATTCTAATCCTAGGTTTAGCCAAATAGAAATAATTTTATAGTTAACAGCCATTATTATTAAAGCTTCAACAAATCTTAGCAATAAAACATAAATTACAAATAAATATTATATCCAAAATTTATTAGAAAATAAAAAAATTTAATATAAAAATAAAAATTCCTTTTTTTTACATCCTTATTTTTTTAATAGAAGTATGTACAACTTCACCAGAAATAAAAATGGACGTGATTTTTTGTATTTGTATTTTGTTTTGTGATCAAAAAATAACAAAAATTTGTTAATAAAAAATTACAAAATATCTTATTAAAAAATATATTCACTCGCCAAAAAAAAAAAATATTCAAAAATTTTGTTACAAAATTGGAAAATGTTAATTTTTTTTACCTGTATTTTAGATTTGGATCAAGCACAGCACAATGAAATGACAAATTTTGACTGCTCCTGCAAAAAATGCTCATAAGTTTACGTAATAAAATATTTTTATGAAAATAAAAGTTATAACAAAATTTTTATTCATATCTAAAAATATAAATTTTAATAATATTAATTTATACATAAAAACCATAAATTTTGTTTTTGACATTTACAAATTTGAATAACGTAATTTATGTTTTTTTTTTATGTTCATAAAAACTTACCTTATTATCTAAATTCAGAATTTATAAGATTTTTACTTTTGGTGTTGTGGTACGTG
The DNA here is from genome assembly GCA_963920725.1 of Rhamphomyia laevipes. Taxonomy (NCBI): domain Eukaryota; kingdom Metazoa; phylum Arthropoda; class Insecta; order Diptera; family Empididae; genus Rhamphomyia; species Rhamphomyia laevipes. Next base: position 14,327,937 of record OY987255.1, on the reverse strand, counting down.
ATAGAAATTATGATATTTGGTTAAATATAATTTTCTAACACTATCCTTGTTTAAAGTATATCCTTTTCCACCAATATGACAGAAATAAAGAACTATACATAAGTTTTTTTTGGGTTCCTAAAATATATTTTTAATATTTTTCTATGCGTAACATCGTAACATAAATTTTTATTTAGTTTTCCAATTTTTTTTTCATTTTAGTATGTTTTGGTAAAAATTTCCACTCTGTCACCTTTTAACTAGAAAATACTATAAATAAATATATTGGGATAATGAACATTTATTGAACTGTAAAATATTTTCATAGCTAATTTTATAGCTAAAGCATCTTTTATTGGATCCGTCCAAGAAGAGCAAAGATAAAAAATACTTTTCTTACCAAAACTGTGAACAAGAAAAAATGATTTCCTTTGACTTTTTTCCAATATTTTTATTAATAATAAGTTTTTTTTTTTTTTGCTTTTTGGTTCTATCGCAAATCATAATAAGGATATTTATCCATTTTGGTTTTATGGAAAAATTGTAAAATGGATTTTTTATGATGCATCCTTTTTTTTTTGTTTTGTTTTGTTTGTCTTCTTAAAATTCTAAAAGAAAATGGATTTCTGTCTTGTCTTTTTTTTTTCTAGATAAAAATATGGGAAAACGTAATTCTAAATAAGATATTTTATTTAGATTTTATATGGGGTACCAATATGAGTTTTACAGAAGAGAATATTAAAGTAGAATTTTATTGCATGTTAAGGAAATTTCCAAAAGAAAAAAGTATCTTTAAAAGGTAACAACTTTGTTGTACCCACTGAAAATATTGGACCAGTACTGAATTAATATTTTAATGGTTTACTAAGTAAAATTGATATTTAAACTTCTTTAGTTAAATTCACTGAATTGCATACTTTCGTTTTTAGTTATTAAAATAATGTGGAAGATTTCAAACCCGAGTTCAGATTGGATACATTGAAAACATTTATCAAGTAATTATTTTTCTGAGAATTAATTAAAAATTGATTTTTGGTGTAAATTTCTTTATTATAAATATCATACAATTTAAAAGCTAATGAATTTTCATGGAATTGGATTCAATTTTCTTGATATTTTTAATCCACTGAATTATAATTCTTTACATTTCAAATATCCTCGGGTATCTAAAGGACAAACCCATTATCCTATTGTTTCATTAATAATTAATATTTTTTTTCTCATTTCAAATGTTTTTATACATTTTTCATGAGCAGCTAAAAAGGACATTTTTATATCTTAGAGAAAACTGAAATAGAAATGTAAAAAAAAAAAGAAACATTTTCCTGATTAAGATTTTTTTTTTTTTTAAAAGAAAAGGATGGTAAAATTTTGCGCAGCTTTCATGAAAATAAGTCTGCAATATTTTAAAGTATTTTTTAAATTATTTAGTTTGAATATTTTAGTTAGAACTCTGGGTCAAGTAATTTGCATATAATTTTCTAAAATAATTCTATATATTTTCCAAAAAAATTGTTGCTTTTAGTTCTGGTTTAAAATTTATGTTAAATTTTTGTTTTTACATTTTTAGGATACACTAATAAATTTATTCCTTGTTGCCATTTGGTTTTTGGTAAAATAAATTTTAAATAAATTCGTATTTGTTTTTCAGAATTTATTGGTCCATATTTGAATGTAAAAAATAAATATTTGCAATGCCTTACATCAGAGAATTATTTTCATTAATTTTTCAGTACGAAATTGTTAAACAAAATTTATTTTTCCTATATATTTCCTGTCATAGATTACCGTATAAAGTAAATAGAGAAAATTGAAGATAATCTTCTATTTTCTCATAGGACTTGGAAAATATTAAATGTAATAATTTCCGATTAATCAGAACTAAAATAAATGTATATATATTATTATATTGAGGTTATGTTTTAATTTTAAGTAATATTTGCTTGAAAATCACTAGATATATAGAAAAAAATCTTATAAATTCTGAATTTTTGATATTTATATATAATTAATTTTAATTTGACATTATTCGAAAATTACCCAGGAACCATTCGGCTAAATGATGAATATGTAAAATCTCTACCACTAATACCCCAACTCCATTTATTATGATCATATTTACCACCAATCCATATTTCACCTGGTCCTGAAATAAAATAATTGAAATATTTATTTAGATTTATGTTTTGTTAAAGTTTAAATTTGGTTTATTTTGAAAATCGAAAATTATAATCCTTTTTTAAGTTTATATGTTAATTACATAAGTTAACAATATAAAAAGAAGAAAGATTAAATGTTTCTATCACACTGCAATCATCATTCATCACCACAAGCTTTAACGCTGATGATAATGACATTAAATTTTAAATTACATTGTACGCGTTGAAAGAAACTGCGAAGTTGACGTTTCCTTATCCATTTTTGTGAAATTGATGTTAATTAATGGTACATCAGCGAATACAACTTTGATCGTATTTCAGTACTGATAGTAGATATAAAGGTGTGTATTTTATACAGCTGTCAACACGGTAATTACAGTGACGTTGTCATTAATTTTACGACATTTTAAAGCGATTAAATAGGTAACAGAATTTGGTAGATTAATGATAAATCTCCAATGTATACATCGTCTTGGCACTTCAAAGCGAATCCTCAAACTTAGTTGACAACATATGGAAATCAATGCGTTGATTTACTTTAATATAAGGTTTTAGACTAAATAGCAATTAATAATAAACAATAAATAAAATAATCTTAACAAAATTTTATAAAATCTTTATGCCGCCCATACATTGTACAATCTGGTTCGCAACGTGTTGTCAACCGGGGTTACAACCGATACTACAACCAACAAAAATCTGGTTTTTGTTTTATATATAATGTCAAGTGTCAACAATTGTCTATTTCTAATACAAGTAATTATAATTTAATATAAAAAATATTGATAACATAAAATATAAAAACATGGTTTCTTTTACTATATAAAATTTCAAAGAAACGTCATTTTGGTTGTACAAAATATACATATAATTTACAACCATAAACCAACGGCCCGGACCATATATTTCTATATAAAAATGGTTGCCTACGGATTGTAGACTTGTCCATAAACGATACAACTTGAACAAGTTGTGAACAGATTGATAAACATGTTTTATAATGTATGTAGCCATACATAAAGTTTGGAGAGATGAATCATGTCATGAGGTAGTCTGTATTTGACCACACAACTGATCAGACGTTTGTACGGTGCTCAGTTGTTTGAATTTGAGTAAAAATATTAATAAAATATAATTTATTAAAT